>PVJD01000843.1:0-341418 GCA_004026545.1 Mormoops blainvillei
GCAATTATAAACAATGTTGAAATGAACACGTTTTATAGTTGCATTTTGTACGTTTTTGGCTATTTCCTAGAAAAGATCCCAGAATAGAATCGCTTATTCAAAGAACATATTCTCCTTGTAAACTCTTTATCCATATAGAAAAAAAATACTTTTAAAAAATGTGGTAACACATTATATCCCACTGGGAATATTTGAGAATACTTATTCAGTCACACGTTGCCCAGCGTTACTGTTCTTTTCAAACTTCATTATTTTGTTAGAAAAAAATCTAAGTTTTACTTTAATTTTAATTTTTAGAATACCAATGAGAGGTTGAATATGTTTGATAAGTTTATTAATAATCTGTATTAAGTTTATGCATATGAACTGAGTAGATCCTCAATAAGGAGAGATCATTGAATTATTTCTTTAACAATGAGTTTGAACATTATTTCATGGTTACTGGTTATATACATACTTTCTTAGAATTTTAAATTCATTTATTTTCTCCATTTCTCTACTGAAGTTTCAATGATTTATTATTAGTGAGTTCAGTGAGCTTCTTATATATTAAGTGTATAAACTCTTTGTTTTGAAGAAATGTTCATGTTTTGAAGATCTGTTGCCATTTACAGAGCAATGCTACCTAAAGGTGTTAGTAAAGTATAATAATACTTTACAAATATGACTTCCTGTTTGGTTTCAACAGAAGCTTAAAATTAAGTGTGTGCTTTCTCTTTTTTCAGGTAAAATCTATCTACAGTGAAACATACAAATTCTAAGTGTACCATTTGATGAGCTTTGACCAATGCATACATCTATGTTACGGAAACCTTTATTAAGATATAAAATAGTGTAACCATGCAGAGAGTTTCCTTGTGCCCTTTCCCAGTGAATTCTGCCCTCACCCAGCTTACCCCCCAGGAGAAGTCTTTGTTCTGCTTTATTTCCATCTTAGGTGAGTTTTGTTTGTTCCAGAATTTCATATCAATGGAGTCATGTTAATATGTGCTTTCATTCAGCATAATGCTCTTGGGATTCATCTGTGTTGGTGCATATATCAATAGTTTGTTTCTTGTTATTATTGTAGTTTATCCACTCCCCTATTGATGGATATATGGGCTATTTCCAGTTTTTTACTATCATGAATAAAGTTGCAATGAACATACTTGTTCACGTAATTTTGTAAACAAGTGCTTTATTTTCTCTTGGATATTAAACATAGGCTGGAATTGCTGAGTCAAAAGGCAGGTGTATCAAATAAACTCCTGGGTCTTTTGCCAAAGTGGTTATACCTGTCTTCTCTTTGCTAACAACTCAGGAAAATGCCCACAACATAGTACCATGTACCATATATGTTCATAGGGGGAAAAAATGGAGGGCAGTCTTTTCAAACTTTGTTAACAGAGACCTCTACATAATGAGTTACAAATAATTTATGCTTTTTTTGTATTTTTCTATTTTTTTCTCATTGGCAACATCACGTATGTAGTACTTTAAAACAATACAAATTTGCTTTTTGAAAAGGAAAATAAATATCAATAGACCTAAAATACTCTCTCCTATTCATAAAGACCAAAAGATACAAAGAATTAATCATGAACCTGGTTGTCCAGAGGAGAAAAAAAATCTGTGGCTGCCTGAAAAAGCAAGAAGTTATATGAGAAGGTCCACCCACCTCTCAGAGGACTATTCATTCATGCAGGTCTTTTCTTGAATACTTGAGTCTGTGGTTAGGTAGGAC
Organism: Mormoops blainvillei; assembly: GCA_004026545.1. NCBI lineage: Eukaryota > Metazoa > Chordata > Mammalia > Chiroptera > Mormoopidae > Mormoops > Mormoops blainvillei. The sequence goes on from PVJD01000843.1 coordinate 1,724, forward strand.
TTCCCTTCCCTTCCCCTTATTTATTCTGTGTTTGCAGAGCACTTTTGTACTGTAACTTTGTTTACACTGTGATCCAAAGCTTTTTGCCTAGACGGTAAGCACTGTGTTGCGTTACACGGAGACAAGAACATAATAGATGCTCAGTGTGTTTGTGGAAACACTGGGCATCTTGCAGACAGTGCCTTTGACATGGTGGCCGTGTCTCAAACACAATCATATCATTAATACCAATAATGGAGAGATTTAAGATACACTGGAATGTTTGTGTACAGCATGAAAAATCCCTTGTTACACATCACCCTGGAATGCGCCCTGCCACTGTGGGCACAAAGGAGGCTACTAAACTTGAGGAACTACTTGGAAGTCACTTTTAATGTGATTTTTCTTTATCTTCAAACAGAAACTCAGATTACACGGAGTAACTTGTCCTTCAACCAGCAGTATCAAAAATTTAAAGGGCAATAGATAGCATTTAACAAATGAAAACAAGAAGAATTCCCACTTCTAGAATACTTATTTTATGTGTCAGGTCCTTACAGGGGAGTTTATATATAACATCTCACTTATTCTTCACAAAAGCTCTGCAAAGTAGACATTAGAACATCCATTTCACAAGGAAGAAGCTGTCGTTTGCCCCAATCCATACACTGAGTAAGTGACAGAGTTAGGATCTGAGTTCAGGTCTAATGAAGTCAAATTTCACAACACAGATGCAGCTCAGACAAGTTTTAATATGTAAAGTATTATAATCAAAGCACAAAAAACTCAAGTTGTAGAAGTAGCATCCTTTGGGGATGACTTGGAATGAAACACCAACTAATTTCCAGATCACAAAGGTGTTCAACCTGCCTACCTGTCTCCATGAAAGAGTGAGATGAGGCAATGAAACCATTTGTCTGCCAAGCAGGTTATATATTTTTTTAATGTGGCTACACTAGAGTAGGATATCCCTGACCACATGCAAAGATTCCAAGGTTTGCATATGCTTCTAAGTGGAATGCTATAAAAATCAAAAAGTTACTAAACAGAAATAATGGAGTAATAAGGATGCAAACCCAAGGCAAAATCCTAGCTTTGCTTCTCACTAAAACATTGCCTGGGACAAATCACTTAACCTCTCTGTGGCTTAGTTTCTTCATTTATAAAAATGGGAATAATTGTAGCTACTTCATATAGTTGCTATGAAAATTAAGGGAGTAAATCCATGCAAATGAGTGAATTCATGCTTAAAACCTTGCCCAGCACATAGTAAGCATTTTCAACCAAGGTAAGCTGCTATTATTATTATTTTTTCTTTAGTACATGTCATTCACATGCTCAGAGCAGTGTGACCCATTCAAGAAAATTCAGGAAAAATCTACTTGGATTGGTGAAAAAATGTGGATTGCAGATACTTTTTTAGAATCCATCTTGTTACTTTCAAAAGGTTATAGATATTGAAACTAAAGTAATTAAAAGGTATTGATGCAGGAAATTTTATAGGGAACATACTTTAAAAATGGATATTAATGGCCTGCTTATAAATAAATACATCCTTCAAAAAGTGTCTTTTATTAAATAGTGTAAGTATTCCACCACATCACACTGTCTGGTTGGCTACCAACCACTTTCTACAAAATAGTGATTTTACAGATTCAAAAAGCATTGGAAATCATCTTTAATATAATTGATACCAATCATACTCTTACCAGGAAGCCCAAGCCATCCAGCACTTGGTAGCACATGAACTCCATGAAGAAAACTTATATTCTCATTTCAGTCCATCTTTAGAAAGTGCTTCCTTAGATTGTGCTGAACTCTTTCTCCTTTAAGACATTCACTCTACGTCGCTGCTCCTTAATCACACAGAGTGAGTATCATTCCTCTGCTGGCTGAGAGCAGTTTGAGAATCCGAAGACAGCTATGATAGCCTTCCCTGAAATCTTCTCCCTGAGAGGACATCCACAGATCTTTGGACTCTTTTTCACTAGCATGACTTTAGATGCATTTGCCACATTGGCCATTTCCCTCTGGACTTTCTCCTGTTTGACCTTTCTCCTCCTCTATTGAGATTACCAGGACTGAGCATGATACTCTAGGTATAATCTAGTCAGACCAGAGCAGTAAGTAAGGTATTTAGCCTTGCTTGGGTTTGAACCCAAGATTAATCCTGATGTGTTGATAGTCATTGACTCCAGGCTTATACCAAGTTTAGATTGAGAGAGAGAATACAACGAATTATCTTACACAATTCTGGAGACTGAGAAAACCAGATAGGAGAGCTGGTGGCATAGTTCTTAGTTCTACTACAAGCCTAAAGGCCTGAGAACCAGGAGAGTCATCGGTGTCCATTCCAGAGTGAGTCTGAAGGCAGGAGAAGATCGACATCCCAGTTCAAAGACAATCAAACAGAGAGAGAAATTTCTTTCTCACTCAGCCTTTTATTCTATGCAGGCATTCAAAGGATTGGATGAGGCCTACCCTCACTGAGGAAGGTAACCTGCTTTACTCAGTCTACTGATTCAAATGTTAATCTCAATCACAGACATACCTAGAAATAGTATTTAGCCAAAAATATGGGAGTCCCATTGCCTAGTCAAGTTGACACATATAATTAACCATCACCAAGTGCAATGTGCTACATCAGCCATATCTTTCCCATCTTCTACCTTCAATAGTTTCCCCAGCATTTTGCATCTATCTACATTTTGCACCTACTACATTTATTTCAATATTTTTCCAATAGTTTCAGATTTGGGGAATCTCAGGTACTGATTCTCTTATCATCATATTAAATACCACTCTCAAATTGCCATATGCAATATTGCTCAACAAATCATTTTTTATTCTATTCTTTAAATTATATTTTATTGACTATGCTGTTACAACTGTCCTAATTTTCTCCCTTTGCCCCCCCTCTACCCAGCAACACCCACCCCCTCAGGCAATTCCCCCCACCATTGCTCATGTCCATGGGTCATGCATATAAGTTCTTTGGCTACTCCCTTTTCTAGACTGTACCTTCCATCCCCTTGGCTATTCTGTAACTACCAAGTTGTACATCTTAATCCCCTCACCTCTTCACCCATTCTCCCATACCCCCCCATCTAGCAACCATCAAAATGCTCTCTGAGTCCATGATTCTGTCTTTGTTCTTCTTGTTTGTTTAATTTGTTTTTTAGATTCAATTGTTGATATGTATGTTTTTGCCATTTTATTGTTCATAATTTTGATCTTCTTTTTCTTGAATAAGTCCCTTTAACATTTCATATAATATTGGTTTGGTGATGATGAACTCCTTTATTCTTTTTCTTTTCTGGGAAGCTCTTTCTCTACCCTTCGATTTTATTTTTTTAATTTTTTTGAAGATTTTAATTAATTTATTTTTAGAGAGGGGAAAAGGAGGGAGAAAGAGAAGGAGGGAAACATCAATGTGTGGCTGCCTCTTGAGCACCCCCTACTGGGGTCCTGGCCTGCAACTCAGGCATGTGCCCTGACAGGGGAATCGAACCAATGACACTTTGGTTTGCAGGCCAGTGCTCAATCCACTGAGCTCCAGTAGCCAGGGCTGCCCTTCTATTTTAAGTGATAGCTTTGCTGGGTAGAACAATCTTGGCTGCAGGTCTCTGCTTTTCATGACTTTGAATATGTCTTGCCAATCCCTTCTAGCCTGCAAAGTTTCTTTTGAGAAATCAGTTGACAGTCTTACGGGAACTCCCCTACAGGTAACTTACTTATTTTCTCTTGCTGCTTTTAAGATTCTTTCTTTATCTTTAATCTTTGGCATTTCAGTAATGATGTGTCTTGGAGTGAGCCTCTTTACAACCATCTTGTTTGGGACTCTCTGTGCTTCCTGGACTTCCATGTCTATTTCCTTCACCAAATCAGGGAAGTTTTATTTCATTATTTTTTCAAATAGATTTCCAATTTCTTGCTCTTTCTCTTCTCCTTCTGGCACCCTTATGATGTGAATGTTGGACCTCCTGAAGTTGTCCCAGAGGCTGCTTATACTATCTTCATTTTTTTGGATTCTTCTTTTCTTATTGTTGTTTGATTAATTGGTTTTTGCTTCCTTATGTTCCAGATCATTGATGTGATTCTCAGCTTCATCCACTCTACCGTTGTTTCCCTGTACGTTTTTCTTTATTTCAATTAGTGTATCCTTTGTTTCTGACTGGGTCTTTTTAATACTGCTGAAGTCCTCACCAAGTTCCTTGAGCATGCTTATAACCAGTGTTTTGAATTCTGCATCTGACAGATTACTCATTTCCATTTCATTTAGCTCTTTTTCTGAAGTTTTGATCTGTTCTTTCATTTGGGCCATGTTTCTTTGTCTCCTTGTTTTGGCAGCCTCCCTGTGTTTGTTTCTATGTATTAGGTAGAGCTGCTTTGACTCCATGTCTTGGTAGTGTGATCTAATGTAGTAGGTATCCTATAAGGTCCAATGGCACAGCCTCTCCTATCACCCAAGCTGGGTACTCAAGGTGCACCCTTCTCGTGGGCTGAGTACACCCTCCTCTTGTAGTTGAGACTTGGTTGCTGTTGGCAGATCAATGGGAGGGATTTACCCAGGCCAGTCAGCTGCAAGTATTGGCTGTGACTACTGACCACCAACCTCTACCTTCCATGGAGGATCAGCTGCGCAGGGGCAGGGTAGGGGTGCCCCAACATGGTCTGTAGCTGTCCACTGGGCTTGCTGGCCCTGGGGTTTACTGGGTGGTACAGGCTAAGGTCAGCTACCACCTGTGTTTTGCCTAGGCCACCCTGCCTGAGGTATAAAGCAATCTGAGATGGCTGCTACATGTGCTGGGCTTAGAGATTCCCAGGTGAAGTCAAGTTGTGAGTCTAGGTTGGTTGCTGCTAGCGCCAGGCCTGGGGCTCACTGAGGCCAGCTTTTGCTTGCTTGAGACAGGTTAGGAAGTTATGAAGCATGAGCCAAGACCAGCCATTCATAAGGAAAAGCATCTTGGGTGGGCCTGTAAATTGGGTAGGGCAGAGTCTCTGAGGGTCTCCAAGGTGGACCGAACAGTGTTAGCCAGGTTGATGGATCTCAAATATGGCACCAGCTTTTCGGCTCTGTGGGGAGAGGGTTTAGAAAAGGGACAATGGTTTCTGCTCACCTTGATTATAGACACTTCAGTTCCTCCCTTTGTGTTCCTGGTGCCTTTCAAACTGTTACCCCACTGCTGGAGCTCAGAGGGAGTGAGGCTGAGTAGGTCAGTCCATTTGTGGATTCTTTAAAAGGAACTGCTTGGGTCTTCAGATGTTTCTCCCACCAACTCAATCCCCGCTGGTTTTTGCAGCCAGAAGTTATGGGGACTTTATCCCCTTTGCTCTAGAACCCTGGGCTAGGGGCCTTGGTTTGGGGTTGGGACTCCTCACTCCTGAGATACCCATCCCTAATTTTTATCCACCACATGTGGGTGAGGGACCAGCCCATTCCACATCTGTGCCTCTCCTACCAGTCTGGGTGGATGTGGTCTCTTTAATTCCGTAGTTATCAGGTTTCCATTCAACTCGATTTCTGATGTTCCTGAGTGATGGTTGTTCTATATTTTAGTTGATGTGGTTGTGCAAAGAGGTGAACCATGTCTGCCTACACCACCATCTTGACCAGAAGTAATAAATCTTCTAATATAAAATATTAGACTGGAAACTACCAAGAAAATCATCATATGGAGTACTAGATTTTCATCTATTAATTAACTGGTTCTTTCTGAGTACAGTCATTGATTAGTTATTATCTATTTTAATTGTGGCCTCAGTGGCCATCATCTTTATAAGATCATAAAAGTTTAGAATGAAATTATGCCTAGCCTTCCTTCCACCTGTGTGTCTCTATGATCTTTAGTGAAGTACATCATAAAAGACATCATAAAATTGAAATCTTGATATTCTATATCTATAGTATTTCCCTTTTTACCAGTTTTGTGACCTTATTGAAAAGGAAGTTAGTCTAGCATCATCAGGTTTCAGTGGACCCATCTGTCCCTTAAGGTTCGCAATCCACCTCTTTCATAAACTATAGGAGACTTTTTAACCTATAATTAGTAAAATTTGCCCTTTTTCCCCCATAAATTTGTGCCCACTTGTTAAGTTGTAAGTGGATTAATTAATTCATAATTTGTCATCCCACAATTAAATCAACTAGTGCACAAGAAACTTGATTGTTGATCAGGGAATAGATTGGTCCACATATTTGGATAAGTTAACTTCTCTGTCCATTGTTTCTGATTTGAGACTCTTGGGTACTGCATCAATCACCTAATAGTCTGGATATTATTCCCAAATGGAAAAAAAATAGGGGGAGAGGTGAAATTGCTTCACTCACCTGAAGGCAAGGAACTGAACTAAATAATCTTAATTACCTTCTTGTGCAAGGTCTATAGTTAAGAAGACTTCACCTTGGGTGGGGTTCAAAACACTTGTCTGGGGGTATTTTAATTTTGCTCCCCCTGCTCTGTGACCCCGTCAGGATAGACTTCATTCAGTCTCAGCCATATTCCTATGTGTAAGTCTGATTTTTCAGGATAGTAAGATTTGAAAGATACACTGCATTAATAAATTAGAAAACTGAGTTTCAAAAACATAAAATTTCTTCCATCAGGAAGTTTTTGAAATTATTGGAAACCAAAAGTGAAAAGCAAGGTGCTTCAAAATATTACTGTTACCACAAGATGGTGTGTAGAAGCAATTTGCCTTTTGGGACCGTTTGACCAAGTTTCTTGTCTAAAATTCTCTTCTTGCTTTGGGACTGATCACAAACTAACTTTCTTGCCCCCAGTTAAAGGTTCTTATCAGCCTGAACCATTTCTTTTATTTCCTTGTTGTTTAGGTCTCTAGTTAGTGGCATGTGATTCCTTAAATTGGATTATTATTGGGTTAAATTGACCTTTCTTCTCAATCGTGGTAGCCATCTTCCACCATGAAGGAAAACATTTCCTCTCCTGGCTCAGATCATTTAATAATGTTCCCTCCCAGCCAGTGAATGACAGCAATAGCTGTCCTACTACTCCCTACTGATGGCTTCTATCATTATTAATCCATCCCACCTTTTAAACCCTCATTCTACAAATGAATGGACAAAATCAAGTCCCTTTAAATAAAAATGAACATTACAGTAAAACTCAGCCTCAGTCTGATCTCAGCCCATTGAATCCATCCAGATGTGCTATAGTAGAACTTATTGGGCAATGATTTAGAATAACCATGTTGACTAAATATCAGGACTCTGGAATGAATCCCAGTTCTACTCTCAGCCATTTCTTCTTGCCAAACCTCAATTCTATAATCTGTATAAAAAGATGGTTTGACCAGAAGGCCCCCTAGGTCCACTTTAGCTCTCAAGTTCTGTGGATCTATGGATCTATTGTAAAGTTGCCCATTATTAACTCATAACATTTCTGTGTCATAGCCTGGCCCAGCTATTAGAAGTATGATCACAACTTTGCAGCCAATGAAAGAATGGGAGTTCTTAAAGACGTAAAACCAACTTTCCTTTTTTCTTTCTCTACTGTTATTATTCCAATTACCCAAATTTTAATGTATTATGGTGAAGGAGGTGCTCCTTTGTAGCCTGAATGGCAGTGAAGAGTACTGGAAATGTCATGACGACACCTGTCTTCAATTGATCCAGCCCAAATTTGCAGATGCAACAGCTTCAGATAATCATCCCAACTTCTGGGTGTTTGTCTTTGGGCTTGGGCCCTTCTTTTAAGCAGGAATAAATTGAGGCTTGCACTTTATTTCTGTCTCAAAATATCTTGGAAACTTTGGGATAAAACCAACACATAAATCCAACCACCCGTGTTCTCTCACACAATACACACTAGTATAGATGTTCATACATATCCTAATGACCATTGGAACTACACTGTGGGATCCTGCACTCTTCCAAAACATCAGGAGGAGACCAGTTTTCCAGAATATGAGAATGTCAACTTAAAAGCAGCTAGGAGGATAAAGTCACCAGAAGGATATGACTTCCAGTGATGGCTTTGGTTAGAGTGGCCCGCTGCATGGGTTTACCCATGATGTGATTATGATGTCTTGTCTTTATTTATTGATACTTATTATATTTGAATGGTGGAAAACTTGGGCAGAATTAGGGAGAAGAGATTTACTTGTCACATATCTTCCAACACGAACAACTTAAAATTTTTTTTTCTATACAGTATGCTATATCTATGAGACAGTGAAGGAATCGGGCTCTGATGAAATGAAATGAGAAGAGGCTTAAGCAAGAGAACAGTAGGGAGCTCTGGCCTTGATGAGACTAAAAAATTTTAAATTCTCTTCTATTATACTCTGAAAGCACCAGTTCATTTTCCAAAAGTTTCCATTCAGTATATCCCAGGGCAAATGTAATCCAAAAATCTAAACAGTAGGCTGGTTCTATCTCTATTTACACATTCATTCATTCAGTAAATATACTTATTGACAGCGTATTTGTACAAGGCATTATCTGAAGCATTGTAGAAAGTATAAAGATATGAAAGGCACAACTCTGTCCTTTATGATCTAATTGTCTAGTGAGCAGACAAAATAGATGAACATATGACCATAATATATCACTCTGCATTGATCATTAAAGAATTAATTAAAGAAAAGACATTTAAAAGGACACATTAAGATGTAAATGTACAGACTCTCAGGAAGAGAAAACAGCATGGGCATGGCCGTAGAGGCAAAACATACAAAGCTATTGTTAGAGAGAAAACCACAGGCCCAAAATGGCATCACTCATGCTGAAAGCCCATGATACCAAACCCAGATTTAATACCTGATCTAATTGAAGTTTCAGCCTCTCCCAGAAATGGAATCTTAATCAACCAGTCAGGAATTTTCTGGTCAAGCACCAGAAAAGTAACCTGTCATGTGGGCCCGTACCACCCCCCTCCCCAAACCCAAAGAAAGAAAAGACAATCTGCATGATAAAAAAAATTTGTCATTCATTCCTTGCCCTCACCAAAAAAAGAAAAAAAAAGTATCCTGGCCAAAAAACAATCTTTTCCTTCTCTTTGTTAATAGTTTCCTTGCTCCATCCTTCTTCCCATACAAACTTTGCAATAGACTGATGTGGTTCAGTTGGTTGTGCAATCTTACTGCAAAGGAAAGAAGAAAGGTTATGGGTTCGATTCCTGATCAGGGCTCGGGGCTGGCAGAGAGCTGTATGAGAGGCAACTGATAGATGTTTCTCTGTCTTTCTCCTTCCCTTCTCCTTTGTCTGAAAACAAATAAATAAAATCTTAAAACAAAAACTTTGCATTTTGTACAACCCCCTCCAGTGCCCTTCTACTTGCTGGGTATGGGATGCTGGCCAATTCATGAATCACTTAATAAAGCTGATTATGTCTTCAAAATGAATTGAATTTTATTTTTTAATGCTATTTTACAGGATGACAACCAGTGTGGTTGAACATTAAAAGAACCGAGAGAGAAAGTCTTGGAAAAATGCAAATATGTTGAGGCAGTTTACCAATAACTTTAAATCTCACACTGACAAACCTGGCTTTTATTTACTAGAAATGAGAAATCAGTGGTGATTTTAAGCAGGGAATGACTTGGACAAAGGGTTGCTTTCAGGACACTGATGTCAAAGTTGGAAGCAGGACTGATTGGAGTCAACAGAGCTTGGGATCATGGCGATCAATTAATAAGGTTCTTTCAGTCAATTCAACACAAGATAATGGTGACATCACCTTGGTTGGTAGAGATAAGAAGGCAAATTAATTAATAATTGCAAAAACCAATGCAGAAGAATTAGACAGCATATATATGGAATGAGGAAGGAGGAAGTAGAGAAGACTGGCATTTTAAACTGGAATGAGAGAAAAAAATGGCTCCATTGAGGGACAACCAGTGCATGAGGGATGATATTAACCCAATTTTAAATGCTTAAGGAGTTTAAAAATATTTCTCACTGAGCCTGTGAGAAATCTCCCTTTTCAAACTTAGACTTGAACTGTGAGGTAGTAAAATCTGGTGATAGCTTCTCATCGTTTGTTTATCAATCTATTCTAAATTCCAAAAAAAGAGGAAAATGGAAGCACTTCATGTTTTCATTGTCTAATTACCAATAAAACTGATTACCCAACATGCATTCACTTCCATTGCCTTATCCACATTGCTGACAATAATCGAAACAACACAAAATGGGTTCATGAAGCACCTTTTTCCTTGCTTCTGCAAGGCTGCAAAGGATAGCTTCAGAATAACCAAGAATTGGAGAAAGTGCACCCGGTCTGGATTGAGAAGTCATTAGCATCAAGCCCAGAAAAGGACTTTCTATTATCAGTGATCATGGGAATAAATGACTCCCCAAGGAAATGGTGTGTTTTCTTAATAGCTCACACATTACCCAGGTTAGTTTGATCAAGTGGAGCAGAGCTAGCAGGAATACAAAATACTGTAATGGTAGCAAAGACAACGCTTCTATGAAAAAGAAAATTCGAGGTGCTAAGGAAATTAAAGGTTAATTTTTTAAATAGGAATTAGGGGGGGCTTATAGCTTGAAATATGTTCGGTTAGGCTCTTGTTCCATTCCAATGCTAAATTTCCTAAAGATGATAAATGGTGGTGGGGAGGGTGATTTAAAAGCCAGTCTCCAGCCTCTAGCATTGCCCTGAAGTAGCCTTTGGGGCAGAGTTCTCAACCCCTGTGTTTTCTGAGGGAGAAAGGCATTAGAACAAACACAGGGAAGATGAAAGTTCCGCCTCACTTTCTGGCTACCTTACAGCAAATAGGGTTCTGTTAGTATCAGAAGCATCCAGTTCAGCTTCTGTTTGGAGTCAGGTGTAGGAAAGAGTCTGCACACCTAGGCAAACTGTGACTCAAGCACACAGTTCTGGTTTGACTTCAATGAAGTCAGTTGTCCCATATCCTCTGATCTAAACACAGTGTGGGGAAAACATCAGAGCTCTTCACTCAGATGCTCTCAGCCAGTGATGATCCCAAAGAACCACTAGGGCCCCAGAGGATGAGTAGAGCCTACATTTTCTGTGGCCTTCCAACAAGATTCAGAGAGGTTTTCCTCCAGCTTTGATGTGCGATATACCTGAGCAAAGACTCACGCCACTTATAATTAATTAATATTCATGATAATAAAGCCCATAATTTAAAAGCTGGTCATTCATTTCACTTGGTCAACACAGATAAAGACCCTGGTGACTACTTACATGAACCACAGCTCACACTTGCCTCCCAGGTGACGGTGAACATAGAGATTCCACAGTTATTGTCCGCTCATACACACCGACCAACACCTGAACTCTCTGTTGGTGTTATCCCCACTTACAGAGGAGGGAACTGAGGATTGGGCAGATTAAATGATTGGTCCAAGCTCTCACAGCTAGGAGGAGGAAGAACAAAGACTTCAACCCAAATCTTCTGAGTCTGAATCCCTTGGATTTTTTTCTTATCATCCTACATAGCAATTAGAGGTCATGTGCATTAATTGGTACATGCACCAAATATAAAATCCCACATAATCTCTAACTGACCCAAATGCACACTCTACAGTGGGCGAGTTTAACTGGGGGAAAAAATCAGTGAGGCTGTTTGTTGGTATAATGTGATCAAAATGCCCAGTTGAACCAGTAAGTTTTTCCACCTTGAGTGGATTTCTTGGCAGTAAGCCATTTATTTAATCCATTCCATATAAAACCAATATTTACTGAGGGTCTACTGTGTTCTAGGCATGATATTAATTCCATTAATTAAGCTCACATTTGCATCCCAGTTGATGGTGGATATATTTTTTTCTTCTATATATGATTTAGGTAAGGTAATTCATGCAAGTTGGAGGTGTATTTAGAATGGTGCTTCACAAATGGAATTGAAAACAGGCTAATCAATAACCATTATGAGGACCTTGCTTAAAGCCTGTCCTTGAAGGTGTGCTGTGGATTTCCGGCATGCCTAATGAGGGATCCTTCTGCCGGTGCGGAGCCCTACTGAAAGAGGGGTAGATATTGCTTTTAGGTGTGGCACAAGAACCAAATAACTGCCAGGAAATCAATAATGTGGCATCACTCAGGACTTGTTGGTGGAGAAGAAAGGCTGAGCACAGATAGGAACGTAGACCTTTGCCTGGACTTGAAGTCAGAAGATCTGGATTCCAGCTCTGGCTCTTTCTCTTATCAGTGAAGGAACCTTGGAAAAGTTAGTTAACCTGTCTGAGCTTCAGTTTTCTCCTCTCTAGAATGGGGATACTCTTAGTACCAATGCAACACAGAGATTACAGAAGATAGCCAAAATTGTTTCTTTTCCAGAAAGTACTTATAGGAAACTTTCAGATAGGCTTAAACTGTACTGCAGCTTTTGCTCCCAGTTTCCCTTTTGTATGTGAACTAGGAGTTTGGTGAGGGCAGAAGGTCATGGAAAATGCTCTATCCTTTAGCACAGCAATTGACACACTGCTGGCGATGAATAGGTTTTTGTTAAACAATAGCATGCACCTTCCCTTCTCTTTCTTTTATTTGCTTGTCACTTTACCTCTTCTTAATTATCCCCAGAACTCACGGATGCTTTATTAGGAAGAAGCAGAAAGGTTTGCTTTGGAAGGAATCGCTATCACATCCCTTTCTTATACGGCTTCTCTCTAGGCTGGCCAGAGAGCTCTCTTGAGCTAGTTGGGTAAAACCACTAAGTCAACTGAGAATGGTGACTACTAACCAGGCAGCTACACCCCAGTCCTCTGACTTAAAGGCCCTTAAATAAGTGAAAATCCTGACCGAGAGAGAGCAAAAAGTTTAGTCTGGCTGAATTTGGAACCAACCGCAAAGTAGGAAAAGAAGGAAGAAGAAAACTCTCCATGAGACTCTATCAATAGTCCCAGTGTGAGAAGGCTCAAAGAGCCTGGCCTAAAGCTTGAGCTGCCACAGCAGTGAAACTGTTTCTAATTTTAGAAATATTAAATAACTGATAATGACATGACCTTGTTAAAGAACCATGTTGGGAAAGGAAAAAAAAGGACACTGTTAAAAATAGCATACAATCTTTCAGCGGAACGTTCCAGGTAAAATATGGGTTCACATCCATAATATAGGCTCCAAGCGCTGAGACACCCACATTGCTGCCAAATGTGTCAAGTCCAAGGCTCTTGTGTATTTTGGAAGATATCCATTTTAAGCACCCAGGAGGGTGCCTTTTAGCATCCTTAAGGTGTGAGAGAAGATATAAGCACTGGGAAAACAAAGAGAAATAGAACGAAGTCCTTGTTCTTAAGGGGTGGAAAGTCTAGTCAACAGCCCAGTGATGACTCCCAAACGCCATCATTTTCATGCGTGAGGCTGGTACTGCAGCACACAAAACCTAGCTGGGGAAAAGCAGCCCTGTGCATTGCCTGGGACCGTCTGAAATGTCGCTGCTGGCATCATATCAAACAGCAATCTGAAATGCAAAACCTAAATAAAGCCGGCAGGCAGGCCCCGCTCTGGGGGGACAGAGAAATGGAAGACGTGGCAGGTCTGGAAGGTGGACAGAGCCCCAGACAGCGTCCCCAGCCTGCCCAGCCCCACAGATGACGCACCTCTATGGCTTGGCTACCTCGAGGATCATTAAATGCTTTTAGCAAAGCTGTCTCCTAGGAGTAACCAGCTTGAAAGCCAAATTGAAAAAGGTCCATCTCATCATGTAATTGGAGAGAAAGTAGGATTCGTGCCATGATAACACATTAGAGGCATTTGGAGATGAAAGAAAGTAAGAGGTGGTCTAATAATTAGCAGGGGTCGGCGAATAGGGAGACGTGGTGCTTCTGGAGGCAACACTGGAATTCATTTCATTTCAGATGCCACCAGTCCCTCCTGATGTGACTCTAAACACAGGAGGAGTTTGCCAAGCATATCTTGGCGAAACCTCATCTCAATTTCTATTATCTACAAAACCTCCAACCATACAGTTTAGAGGAATGGCTTTCAACAGAGGGCAGTTTTGCTCTCCAGGGAACATTTGGCAATGTCTGGAGACATTCTGATTATCCCAACTGGGAAGGGGTTCTCCTGGCACCCAATGGGTAAATACCAGGGATGCTGCTACACATCCCATCATGTAAGACACAGCAAAGAATTATTCAGCCCAATGTCAACAGTGGTGATGTTAAGAAACCCTGGTTTAGAATAACGGATGTGTTCTAACCTTTCATGCTTCGCAGGCTTATTTTATTTTATTTTATTATTTTATTTTATTTTATTTTATTTTATTTTATTTTCTGTTTATACCTTGAATGGCAAAGGCCATTTAAGACAAAAGGAAATGGTTCACTTTATCATCATTACAGTAATGAAAAAGTCCCAGCAATGAAGAAGATGCTCCCATGGCGCTTACTCATTACCCCAGTGGGGGGTCTTACAGAATGGAGAGCTTGGGAAAGGGGAAGAGGCTACTCTAACAGACAGTGATATTATTTTTTCATGTTGATCCTGTGTTTGAGGGCAACGAAGGATGCTTCTGGGACCACACAGCCTGCAACAATGTTTTGGAAAAGTCAAATGTGAGGATGCATGATTTCCTGTTTGCTGGAAGTGGGCAGAACCACACTGCCGCCTGCGAAGGTCTTCCTCAGTGACAGAGTGGGCCATGTCACTCTCTTCTGAAGGCTCCTGTGGCTCCCCGCAACACACAACACACAACACTGTGCTGTTCGCCTTGGTCTGGCTCCTACTCATCTCTCCAACCATGTCCCCTCCCGGATTTTCCCAACTCAAGTCTTTTACCCCAGTCACACTCAATTTCTTGTCTTTCCCAGGATATAGCAGTCCTATCACATTTCCTTTCTTGTTTTTAAATACAGGAGCTTTCTTCTATCTGCAAAGGCCTTGAATCTGCTTTTCATCTAATTCGTAGCATTTTCAAAGATTGACCTCATATATCTTCTCACCTGTCACCTGTCCCCGCCCAATAGCCTACCCTGAGTCTGATGTCCCTCTTGTGGACTCCCAGAAGCACCTCCAATATAACACCCATCATTCTGAACTTCAACGAGCTGTGCATTGTCTCTGGGTACTGCTCACGCCTGCCTTTACACCGACCCCGGTACTCTTCCCCAGGCCTAGTGCAACGCTTGGATCCCTACCAAGATTTCAACAACTATTTGAGGAAGAAGTGGGAAAAAGGTAGAGAGGGAGGGAGAATACCAAAGGTGGGGGGTGGGGGACGGTGGAGAAAGGAAGGAAGAAGAGGGAGGGAAAGAGGAAGAGAGGAGGGAGGGAAAAAAAGAGAAGGAAGGAAGGAAGCAGATTAGGAGGAGAGAATCAGGGAGGGATAGTGGGAGAAATGGAGGGAAGGAGAGAAGGAAGAAGGGTAGATGGAAAGGGGAGGGTGAGGAGGAGGGGAAAAGGAAGGAGAAGGAAAAGCTCTGCCCTCCTCTCTTGCTCAGAGAAGATTTCTCTGATCTCTGAGACTTAAGTCAAATCCCCACCTTAACTCTTTTGAAGAACCATATAACTCTCTTTCCTAGAACTTCCTGCATTTGTCACTGTAAATACATTTTTACATCATTACCATGTTGTAAGCTCCACGAGGTCAGCGTCTGTGTTTCCATGCATGATTGTGCCTTCAGTACATAGTGTGTCTATACAAATTATTTGCTAAATAAATGAAAGAGTGGGTAGACTGGTTGGGTAGGACCAGGAGCTAATTTTCTTAAAAACAAGTCAGCCTCTCTGTTTTTTGTTTTCTTGGTTTTTTGTGTTTTTTTTTAGAAATTCACCTGGTAGGTTAGATTTGGTCTTTCTCCTCCACCTCAATTTGTCCACATTAAAAAAAAAAAAAAGAAAGAAAGAAAGAAAAAGTCTTCCAGCTCTGGGTAGAACTGTTCTAAAGCGTTCAAGACAGTGGCATATACATCTTCACTTTAAAAGTCAATCCCAGGAGCAATTTATTACAGGGAAATTTCCTGGACTCCAAGAAGCACCTTGAAGTCAGGAGATGATTAATTTGATATAACTGAAGAGCTGCAAACATCTGCTCCCCGTTGACATCTGCCTCTCATTAAGTTACAGCCCTCTGTCTCCCTCTGCACTGGGAGGTTGGCTTGTGTGTTGATCTGGTAACTCTAATTATATGGTAAGCCCCGTGCTCAAGGCACTTGTGCCAGCCACCTGGTGGGGGCTCAGTAAAAACTTGCTCTAGTGTATTGTACTCCAGATCCACCCGAGCCAGTTGTGAGTCCTCCATCACTCCTGAGGAAGAGAAATAAAATACAGTCATGAGGTTGGTGAGCACATTTTCACCTTGAGGACTTGGTTAAGGCTGTGTCTGGATAAAAATCAAACTCTTGGTTGACTCAAATAAACAGATCAGTTCCATGAAAGAGCTTCTAAATCTATTATTTTGGCATCAGGTTTTATAATAGCTCTTTAATTGATATCTCTTACTCCATTATCCCTTTTCCACCAATTCTATCAATGTAATTGTCCTAAAACATATCTCTGATATTGAGTCATCCTGTTCAGAAACCTCAGAGTCTCTGCCTCTATAAGCACATACCACATTCCTAATCTTGACTTCTAAACCCTCCACTGCTTGCATTAACCCTAACCTCTGTCCCAGGACTCTCGTTTAGACAGTCTCCTCTTCCGTCATGTGGTGTGACTTTTTGCTTTCCAGTTCTGCTTGTGCTCTTCCACCTTCATACCATAGCTTATGTATAATAACTCACATGAAGCCCATGTGTCAGTTAGTGCCATCTTGATATAGTGCTGTGTCAAAGGAACATCAACCCAGACCACACAACATAAAGTTAATTAAATCTTTATAGCTGTCTTTCATAAAAACACCAAAAGGGAAAACATGCCCATAACACACAGAAAAACATCTTAAAACCTGTCTTTTCCCCTTCCTTCCTCTCATTTTCCCCATGGGCCAAGGCTGACCCAGTCTGTCTTCTCCGTGGCTCTAAGTTCCTACTTCGAGCTTTCCTTGGAACCCACAATCAGGTCTTTTGTCTCCCTGCCTAACTAAGCTCTTCTAGAGAGGTTCCCCTTATCTGTGGGAGATACATTCCAGGACCCCCAGTGGAAGCCTAAAAGAGTGGATAGTTCCAAACCTGGTATGTACTTTTTTCCCTATATATACATACCTTTTCACTTAAGAAATAGTTACAGTTTCTCTTTGGTGTATTAAAATTGCCAGCATCACCACTCTTGTGCTTTGGAACCATTATTAAGTAAAATAAGGGTGACCTGAACATAAGCACTGTGATACCGGGACAGCTGATCTGATGCCCCACCAAGATGGCTACTAAGTGACAGTGACAGGCGGGGACCACATACAGCCTGGATACTCTGGACAAAAGGATGATTCATATCCTAGGAGAGACAGGGAAGAAATCATGAAATTTCATCACACTACTCAAAACGGTGCACAATTTAAAACCTATGAATTGTTTATTTCTGGAATTTTCCATTTAATATTTTCAGACTGCTGTTGGTCATGAGTAACTTAAACCCCGGAAATGGAAACCTCAGATAAGGTGGAGCTACCATGTATCATTTCAGTCTCCCTGGCTTCTCTGAATATTTCTGTACGAGCCCAAGAATTGACCTACCAAGCAAAAAATTCTTCCACATTCGAGACAGGGTAAGGGGAAAAGACCAGAAAAAAAAGGTATTTAATATAAATTGTCTTAGTCCCATCACATTAACAATGTACATTCTGCATAAATGCCCTTTGTTCATTTCTAATTGTCAATACCCCATTCAATCACCAAAGCCCAGAACAAAAGCTTCTCCCGTCTTGAATTATTCCATGATACCCCCTTATAGAATGTTGTACACTTTGTCTTGCCTATTAGCTTTTGGTGTAAACGTATTGTTTCTACTTTTGAAAACTGGGACTCAAGATCATCAGGCAAATCCTAATTTACCCTTCAATACTCACCTAAATTACTTCCTTGGAAATGACTCTTCTCACTGTCTTTCCATCCTTTGTTTGGCCATCTCTTTGATGCCACATAAGCCAATACTAACTTGATATATCACAATGAAATTCAGTGGATATCTTGGCCCATTCAGGCTCCCATAACAAAATACAATGAACAAGGTAATTGGTAAACAAGAGAAATGTATTTTTTACAGTTCTGGAGGCTGCAGAGTCCAACATCAAGGGTCAAGCAGCTTTGGTGTCTTGTGACAACTCTCTTCCTGGTTATAGACAGCCGTCTTCTCCCTGTGTCCTCATGTGGTAAAGAAGTAAGTGAGCTCTCTGGGATCTCTTTTATAAGGCCACTAATCCCATTTATGAGGGCTCCACCCATGTAACCTAATTACCCCACAGAGCTCCACCCCCAAATATCAACACATTGAAGATTAGGTTTCAATATGTAAATTCGGGCGGGGGTGGGGGTGGTTCAAATATTCAATCTACAGCAGTAGACTCTTTACTTATCTATAGTGTCTCCTATCATTCCAAACACACATACACCTTGAAAATAGAGGAATCTCTTATTCATCTTACGTCTCCAAATTTATGCAAGCACTTCACCAAAAGTGTGTTCTCAGAAAATGTGCAATGATATGTTTGCTAGTTTATAAATTCCCCACAATATCTAGCCCTGTGCTTTACTCAGGCTAGATGCTCAAAAAGTCTACTTAGAATTGAATTAAGCATCTGTAAAACATGCAGCTTGATTGAATTTCCTTTTCTTGACATAACTCTTCATGGTGGTCTAAAAATGTTTTCCAAGTTAAAAATGGTGGAGAGAAAACAAAGGATTAAAAGTAAACTGGTTTGACCAGTTTCTTGCCCTCAGGATACAAAGCCAAGATTGGAGCTTTGTCACAGGAAGAAATCACACACTCGCTTGGGCAAAGCTGATAGGCTGAGTGTGGGTCCTTCTGCCACAACCTGCGAGGCTGAGACCTTTCATTTCTGTATTAGAATATTTTGTTATACTAGGCTCTTGTGGCCTAGTATATGGTGACAGGAAATGTGACTCCAGGGCTGCATAGCTGTGAATACTACTGGCCTAGAAGCTGGAACAGATTGATACAGTTGGCAAACCCTACCTAGGCTGCTCTTTGCAAGAGATGGGAGAAAATACAGTGAATAAACTTAATCACTTTTATGCATTTTACAGTTAATCGCCAGCACCTCTGGACTGCTCTCCGGGCTCCGTAGCTTAGATCCAACCCACAGAGATGAGCTCACTGACTGTGTTTCCAATGTATAATGGAAAAAATTCACACACAAAAATTCATTAATTCTTTTGCAATGCAGTTCTCCTCCTGAGCAGTGGGGGCTTGGAGGAAAGAAGACATATTTTCTCAGGCAAAGCTTTTGAGTCAGGAGTTCAGGGTAGAGGCAGACAGTCTGGAGAAAGCAGATACTACAGTTTGCCTATGCATGCTCTTAGCTCCAGCCCCCGGGATGGGTCATGAACCCATTCCCCTTGACAGCAATTGGTTTAGATGGTGGCATGGATGTAATTCAAGACAATAAGGTGTGAGAGGAAATGTGCTGGAGGATCTGTGGGAAGATTTCCTCTAAAAAAAATAATAAATAAAGGCACATAGGAAAAGCTGGTCTCTCTTCCCTCTGGACGCTGTCCTGCCCAGCTGTGGCAGCCACAACTGCAGTAGCCATCTTGCAACCAAGAGAGAACTGAGCTGGAGCCCAAAGACAAGGATGGCAGAGGTGAAGGATAAAAGGACCCTGACTTCTCAATCCTAGCATTGTGCTGCTGAATAACCAATTCGGGGCGAGCCCCCTTATCTCTGGATTTTTTTTTTTGTCATGTGAAATAATACATTATTGGGTAAGCCACTCAGAATTAGGTTTCTTCTGTTACTTGAGGCTAAAATAATCTTAATACATTTGGATTATTGAATTGACCAAAACATTGAAAGATGTTTTTAAAGTGTAGCTCTTACACATCATACTACATCATAACAAACAGGTGAGATCCAGTACCTGTTTTGGTACCTTCCTTTTCATGTCCCTGGTCCTACTTCCTTGCTGTGGGTAGTGTTCCTGGCCTTCATACTCCACTGGGTGACCCATTGATTTAATGTTAAGGTCTAAACCGAACCACAGAATCTTAATTCTAAGCCCCTTAATTTTATGCCCAAGTCACACACCTCCCCTTTCCCTCTTCCAGTAGATTTATTGAACACTCACTTGCTAAGTCAGCCCCCTGACATCTCTTCCATGCCAATCTATTCCATTTATTAAGCTCCTGAACACAGCTAGCACTTGGTTAGGCTCTTTGTGAATTAAAGGGATAAGTTGTCTAACCTGTAAGTGACTTCAAGTTCTGAAGAGCCATTTTTCAAACAACTACATAGGTATTCCCATAGAATGCATCACTTACTGATTTAGTTTATTCAACATTTAGTCAACATTTTAATCTAGTCCATGTATTCTGCTAGGCTTTGAGGATACAAAAAATGAATGACATTGTATGTCAATAAACATATGATGAGTGTTTGTTTTGTGCCAGCCAAGCACTAGGGATAAAATTGTGATGGGAAAAAATATGTGGAACTTGCCCATCTTTGGAAAAGACACTTATCATATATTCACTCAGACACTAGGTAAATGGGAGGAATAGGACAAGAGGGATCATTCTTGACAAAGGAAACTGCACATACAAAAGCACTGAGGCAGAAGGGGAATGATGCAGTTCAGAAACTGAAAGGCCAGTGTGACAAGAGCACCGTGAGCACAGGGGAACTGTGGCTAGAGAAGCAGGAGGCAAGGGAGAGATCACAAAGTGCCCTTTATGCCACATTAAGGACTTTGAACATTTTCCTCAACATTCAAGTGTGACACTGGAAAATTTTAAGCCGGAGACTAAATTGACCAGACTTTTGCTGGAAGGGCCAAGTCTGGAGTCAGGAAGGCTAATAGAAAAATAAACATAAAACAAGGAATGACTTAACAATGTCTGTGGCCATGAGGATGGAGAAAAGAAGATGGGCAAGAGACATCAAGTTGATATGATCAGCAGAAGAAAACGACCAACAAGCTACTGGAGGAGGAGGTAAGGAAAAAGGATGGGGAGATTGGAGATGACTCCCAGGCTTCAGTGGGAGATGTTTCAAGGAGGGGTGGAATTCAAGTGTAAGTAGTTAGTGACATTTTGTGTCCAAGGTGAAGCACCCAAGTTAGACATCAAGATATACAAGTCTGAGGCTCAAGAGGAAATCTGGGCAGGAGATATAAATATGGGTTCCATAACAAGTAGGTGGTATGAAGACATGGGAATGGATATTCCCCAGGGAAAGTATCTAAAATGAAAAGAGAGGGATCCCTGAGGACAGTCTATGTGTCTGGGGTCTTGGGCAAGGGGACCAGGAGATGTCTACATGTGTATGGTGAAATACTTGACAGTGAACATCGAACTAACAGACTAAATACAATGTTGAATTCTTCTAACTTTAAAATTATAACTTTGTAATAATATAATTTTAAATGTGCAAAAGATGTTGCTAAATGAAATTTGGCAAAAAAGAATTAATAAGATGGCTTAGTTCAATCATTATTTGGAATGTCCGCATGTTCTGTTGGTTAACCAGTATTGTACAAATAAGGTATAAAAGAGTCATTATGTACTTCATGAATTATTATAAATTTATCCCATGAAATTTATTTTCTTGTCTTTATTTCAACAAATCACCAATTATGTTGTTAGAATCAAGATTGTCACACAATTCATGTTCCTTTCACAGTAGTGCCAAAATAGAAAACTGAGGCAGTAGCAATTGGAAATGTCAAAAAAATGTCAAAATAGTGCTTTAATTCAGAAATGAATCATTAATTTTACAAACATCATTATATATAGAATTATAGAAAATATTACAAAATATTTTAACTTCATTAACTCTCAGAGCAGTATCTAGATTTATAGAGCAATATAAAAAACTCAGTATCATATTTCACACTTACTACCTTTAAACCTGCATATATACAAATTTAAGAACAATACAAGTTGTTTAATATTACAAAATGTTTCCCTGCTTCTATGTTACACTACTGTAAGTCCCACATTAACTCATAAATACCTCTAGAACTCTCAATCAGAGAAGCAAGAAAATGGACGTTTGGCACTTTGGAGAAATGATACTTCATTATATAAGAATGTATTGCATTCATGTTATCTGAGAGGAAAGATTTGACACATTAATTAATTTGTCTTTTCTCTTGTCTAGGCACTTTTGTCCCTCAGATCCTCTCTGGATCTTTGGTACCCCAAAGCAGTACCCATCTTTGGCTCCTGTGGCAGCATAACCCAGACACTGTTACGGGACTTGGACTTAGAGGTCTTTTGTTTAGAAGTCATGGGAAAATTATGTAGAGAAGGATTTCCCTGGGGCTTGAATAGTGTTAGCCATGACAGTAACTGTTTAAGGTTATGAGACACGGTATGCCTGCTCCGAGCACTGGATCCCCAGTGGTGGAGGTCCTCTTGTGTTCTTTCATAAATTCATTGGGAGGGTGTGGTATGTTTGGCCTTCTGAAGGATTTTGTTCAGGCCAGAGCTCCTGGTGCTGAGTCTAAAGGGTAGTATTGTCTGAGAAGCATCAAGAAAAGTGACTGGAAGGAGAGAATCCCATGAAGGAGTTTGAGGTGGCATGGCCAGATAAATTACAGGAAAATCAAATGTGGCATTGAAGAAGTCAAGACAAGAAAGATTTCCAAGGAATTATCAACAACATCAAGTGTAGGACATTGGCTAAAAAAAATGTGGCATGTCTATACCATAAAATACTATTCAGCAATCAAAAAGAATCAAGTACTGACACATGTTATAACACGGGTAAACCTCAAAAACATTATGTTAACTGAAAAAAAATCACAGAAGACCACATATAGTGTATGAAAAAAATGTATATGTATTGTCTAGTATAGACAGATTCGTAGAAACAGGAAGTAGTGTAGTGGTTGAAAGTAGTGCAGTAGTGCCTGCAGAACTGAAGGCAATGGAAGTGATGGCTAATCGTTACGGGGTTCCTCTGTGAGGTGTTGAAAATCACCTAAATTTAGATGATGGCAACGGCTACACAGCTCTGTAAATATACTAAAAGCCAGTGAATTGTACATTTTCAGCAGCTGAATGTTGTGGCATGTACGTTATATCTCAATAAATCTGTTTTTAAGAAAGAAAAAAGAATGAAGAGACATCCTCGACATTTAAGATCGCACCACCCTTTGTCTGGCCCACCGAATGCTGCCCACCTAACTGTGGGAAATCAAATCTTGGGAACCAAGGAAAATCAAATCTTAGCCTTAAACAACCTTGTTTAAGACTAAACAGTCTATCATGGTGATTTGTCCTTTGCCCAAGAAAAGAAAGTAAATCTTCTATTCTTTGAGAAACAAAAGATAAGCTAGAAGGACCCATTCGTAATAAAGGTCTTTCACACTAAGCTAAACTTGAAAACAGAGAACATTTATGCAAAAATCCATTTACTGTGTCAGTAATTTTCAACATTTCCCCCGCTGTTATTGTAGATAATTGAGTAAAAGCTTTTACTTCCCTACATCAAGCATCCGTTTCCAACTGATCCTCTTAGAAATTCAGTTTTGAGATTTCACTTCAAGATCATGACTGCAGAGTTTATGGGAAATGCATATGTGTTTGGGTAAATGGAACTATTTCCTTTTCTTGAGACAAACACTTAGGAAAACTAGAAGAAAACAGAAAGAGGGGGGAGTAAAATCTCCCACCAAATTTATCAATACAGAGTCACAACTAATTTTTTATAATCTTTCAGTTGACTGTAAGTCTAGGTTATGAATCCACAATTCATATCTTTCCCACCTAACCAATTATTCAGTATTTATGTGAATTCAAGGTACTAAATGCTAATATATTTCTGTTGCTCGTGTCTTTATTGCACGCTTTAGTTCTAAAGTCCATAAACTAACTAATGTCTACATTCTAGCAAACGTGCTGCATTGAATTTATACCTTCCAAGAATTTATTTCTTAAAACTACAAGTTGGGAGTATGATACCTGCAGACAATAATATCTAATGGAAAGATTAATAACTCACAGGACGTTTATCAATCTCATAATAACAATTCAGGTAATAGGACAATTACCTATTTACATCTTTAAAGTTTACCTGATATAGTCATATATAATAATATGTGTGCTTTTTTATAAAATGGGAGAGCAGGTATTACTGTATCTCTATTCTGTAGGTGGGTAAGCAAAGTTTGCTCAAACCATTTAGTGACACAGTAGAACTCCTTGCTAAATGTTTCCAAAGTGCACTACCCTGAACATCCATTCATGTATAATTACTTGACACCTGTCTTCCCCTCGAAGTTTCATGGAAGCAGGTCCCTAGCACAGCACCTGACACACAGTATGTGCTCAATAACCATTAGTTGAATTTAACAGATCGATCGAGTCTCCACAGCTAGTAAGGCAGAGATGAGATGACAGGCTCTCCATCACATGTTCTTTTAAATCCTGAATTGTGGCTTACTTACCCATTGTTACTGTCAGTTCATTAGAAAAAGAAAGAAAAAAGATGTTAAGTAAGACAACTAGACCAGATGTGTTCGCTTTATACCCAAGGCCACCTGTGTGGAGCCACATCTTGGCATGTAGCTCCGGGTCATATGCTCAATGGTTACCTACCTCAGAGGTTAAGAGTAAGAGGGCTGTGGGTTCAGGTCCCTAGGCCACACATTGCTCTGTTCCTTTTAGCTCTGTGTCCTCCAGTAACCTTTCCAGGCCTCGGTTTTCTCGTTTGCAAAATGGAGATAAAAATAAAAATCTCTCAGGATTATTGTAATGATTAAATGCAATCAAACTTGTAAACCATGTGGCGCAATGCCTGGCACTTAGAGAGAATTCACAACCAATTGTCATTATCATCACTATCGTGACTGTCACTCTTCTTATGTGCCCCAACAAGGGGAGCAAAAGCCCCTTGGGTTAAACACACAATTGTCAACAGCAGAAAAGGCCATTTGCTGAAAACTGATGCTTGATTTGCAGATGGAAAAGCTTTTACTCAATTTTCTACAATAATAGTTGAATAAATGTTATTTCTGTCCTGTCTTTCAGAGCACACTGAAGCCACTGGCGGCAAGAACAGCATCTTCAACTTCCTGGAGAGAAGATCATTGACTTGCCAGTTAAAGAATCTGGGGAGAACTAGGGTATCCTTCTCTAATTCCCTTTACCTGCCTTGGACCGTTTAATCTCCTCATCCCCACTCCATTACTGTGTGCTATATTTTTTCTAGTCAACCGCAATCTGACTCGATCATTTTGAGAAAGGGAATTCTTAAATTCCTTTGCAGCTCAGAGAAGTATGTCCTGTCATTTGCATATACACCTTTCCCTTTCATGTGAGGTGTTTTGATTTCTGATTTCAACTGCTTTTTATGAACACAAAGATTTCCAAGAGTTGTGCCCTGAGGACTTTGTTGCCTTCCTCTCTGACCCTCCTCACCAGAGCCTTCTCTTTCTCCCCTGTCTCTGCTCCTCCTTGCACCTCCCTCGGCCTCTGAGACAGTCAGTGATTCAGAATATAGTTGCATCATATTGTACAGACATTGACACCTCGCGCTTGTCTCCATGGGTATCAGAAAGACAGGGTATTAGCAACCAGAGACTTGGATGTGAATTCTGATTTAATCATAGACAAGGTGGCTGAGTTTTTGACAAGCTATTTCATGTCTCTGTATCTTGGTTTACACATTTATAAAATGGGAATAATAATAACACCCACCTCATTCATTTGTAATAAGATCACATAAATAAAAAAGTGCTTTGCAAAACATGACATTCTTAAAAACATATTCTGACTACCTGGAATGATAGTAGAGGAAAAGAAAGATAAAATATTCATATGAATTAGGGCCTACTGGGGGACAGGTAATTTATAACTCAAAATACAACTTCGTTAATTCCTGAGTTAATGCGTTTTCTCGAGCTACTTCTCTGTTTCTTTTTGCTCAGAAACTTTTCCTCTCTTCCACTAGTGTAGATGTGATGGTCAGTGCTCCATGTTGCTTTTCTACCTTTGCACTCTCCCTCTTGTGAAGCTCAACAATCAACTGGAGACAGGTGTCTCACAAATCTACCCTGCAGGATAGGAAGTCATGAGACCGTTAAAATCCCTTCACCTTTACCATATAATGTAATCTAACTGCAGGAGTGACATCCATCATGTAACAGAGAGGTGACATCCCACATATTAACAGTTCCTGCCCACACACAAGGGGAAGAGATTATACAGGACACGGACACCAGGGGGCTGGATTCTTGGGGACCACTTTAGAATTCTGCCTACTGCAACCATCTATCATCTGTTTGGCAGAAGGGATGCAAAACGAATTTGACATGTTCTTTACCTTCAAAGAGTTATAAATTGGATGATACTCATCCCTAAATCACAGGGCTAGATGAATAGAATTATATGGGAAAAAAATACACGTGCAGCGTTTACCACAGTGCCTGACACGTGAAAATTAGTGTTCAGAAGAGTTAGTTATTATTATCAGATAATTGGACACGGTCTGTTGAGAGATGTATGGAGGTTCTGCACAAGGCCCAGGGTGAGAGGGGGAGTGCTCAGTTGTTGGTGAGATAAAGGGCTTCAAAAAAATAAAGATGCTTAACTCAAGCTTCTCAAAAATCTTACCCGATTTGCTGTTTTAACCCCTGTTTTAAAAATATTTGAAAACTGAGACTCAGTTAAAGAACTTACATAAGGCCATTCAGCTGGTAAGAGATGAAGGCAAATTTCACACCTAGGTCATCTGATGGGAAGAGCTGAGCTACACCTTATGTGTGTACAGGTCCATTTTAGCCGTCATGAGAAATGCAGGGTTTCTAGTACAAAATAAGGTTGTGCAGCCCTGGCTGCTGTGGTTCAGTGGATTGAGTGCCAGTCTGCGAATCAGAGGGTCACTGGGTCGATTCCCAGTCAGGGCACTTGCCTGGGTTGCGGGCCAGGTCCCTAGTGGGGGGCGTGTGAAGGGCAACCACACGTTGACGTTTCTCCCCTTCTCTCTCCCTCCCTTCCCCTCTCTCTAAAAATGAATAAATAAAAATTTTTTTTAAAGAAAATAAGCTTATGCAGATATCATGGGTTTATATTCCTGAGACTAGGGGAAAAGTTTTAAATCAGGCAAAAAAAAAAAAAAAAGGCAGGTGGCCCTGACTGGTGTGGCTCAGTTGGTTGGGTATCATCCCTCAAAGCAAAATTTCACTGATTCGATACCTGGTCAGGACACAAGTTTGGGTTGAGGGTCCGGTCCCCTGTCAGGGCATGTAAGTCCCCGCATCCAAGAGGCAACTATTCAATGTTTTTCTCTCACATCCATGTTTCTCTCCCTCTCTTTCTCCCTCCCTTCCCCTCTCTCTAAAAATAAATAAATAAACTCTTTTAAAGGAGAAAGGCAGATGCCTTTGACAAGAGAATTAACTAATAGCTAATTAGCATGTTATTTTAGGAAGGTTGTCCTGGCTTTGATGGGCAAGATGCTTTATAAGAGAACAAGGAAGTGCATGAAGAGGGATGAGCCAAGGAAGCTGCACTGGTACCTCAGGTGGGAAGTGCCTGAAGCTTGAAACTGGAGCAGTGGAGCAGAAGGTTGGGAGAAATGATAGAAATGGAAATGAGCAGTAACTGGGAGTTAGAAGAAGGGCCTGGTGTAGTTGAGCCCTTCCTTAGAACTGTCCGTCCCTTCACCCTACAGGCCCTCTTCCATTTTCTGTCTCCTGTTCATGTGCTGTACATCAGCCCACCCAAGCTGTTAGCAGAGCACCCCAAACTTACCGGGCCGATGTAGTCATTCTTGCTGTTTTCTTCCTTGAGAATGGTCTTCCTCGTATCCCCTCTCTGGCAAAATCCTAAACTTCCTTCAATGTTCATTCTAAGTGTCTCCGATTTCAGAGAACCGTCTGTGATCCTTTCCCCTTTCCAAAGTGTTTGCTCTTCCAAGCACTTAAAAATCGGTACCATAAGACTCAGCACTTTGATACATGCCTTAGAGGGATCTCAAATTGATTTCGACTCAGTACAAGGAAGACCTTTCCAACAATTAGAGCTCTCTGACTGCCTCGGAAGAGACGAGCTGCCTGTGAAGGCAGGGAACTGGTTCTCACTAATGTTGGCAATCGCAGTAATTCTCAGGGAATTGAAGTGAATCCCTGGACCTGCTGTAGAGACTTGAACATCTAATGCGGATGTGAGACTAGGAAATCTTTGAGAGCCTGTATCACTCAGAGATTCTGGATTACATATAGCAATGTAGTACTCATCGAATAAACATCTTCTGAGTGGCTACTTTGGACTTCAGTAGGAAGCACCAGCTCAAGGGCCTACACGTGAGGTAGGTGGCTTACATGAGGAAGTGGGCTGAGTATTGGGGATCAGTGGGGAGAGAGGCACACTGGGGCAGACGTGCTCTGTTTAAAGGTTGTCCTTACTCCTCAGCCCCCTATTACAGTTTGCCCTTGGGCACCATTTTGAAACCCAGTGCTAAATACTATACAAGAGGCTTGGTATAACAAAGATAAACCTGATCTTGAGAAACCCCACACTCTTACGGAGGAGACAGGCATTGTACCAAGTAAATGCAGTAGAATGCACACTTAGAATATTTGAGTATTTTTCTTCATAAAGAAATGAAGTCTCTGATGACAAAACGAAGAGAAAAGGAATTCATGTAAAAGTAAGAAAGCAAGCAGAAAACAGAAGTAAGTTGGCTTCCCAGTAGATGTGAATATAAACCGGAGTCTTTGCCCTTGGGTAACTGGACAAAAGAGCAGCTTTTACTTAAGGAGAAATCTGTTACATTCAGTTGGGAACAAGTTTCACTTGATGTCGTCACAAAACATCTAGGAAGCAATGTTTAATTATCCAATTTCGTATAGGGAGTTGGAAGGTTGAAAGAAAAATGAAAATGAGAGACAAGGATTTGGGGGTCAGTTACAGAGGTATAATGTTTAAAATCCTTATGTGAATGAGTTCAAGAGTAGAGAATAGAAGTATACTTTAGGAAAGAAGCATTTAGGGACAGGTGCAGAGTAAGAAAGTTCAGCAAAGTGAACTAAAAAGAATATTGGGAAAGCAAAGAAAGACCCAAGTCCCCAAGGCAGAAACATTTGCCGAGAAGTCATTCTCCTTCCATTCCTCTTAAACTAGGTCATCCCCAAAGTACAGCTGGGGGGCGGGGGGGGGGAGCGGTGTGGAAAAGAAAACTGTAAACTCTAAAGCCAACAGGACAGGGATGATTTCCAATGTAGGCAGGAATTGTTACCCAGTGAAGAGCTGATAGTCTTGAAGAGGATATTGCTGGGTGGTCAACTGAGTCTTTCATTTTGGATTGTTACCAGGAGAATATTCTTTCCATGGCTGACAGAAAGAAGGTTTCTTTTTCTTTGGGAGGAAACGGAATTTTTGTGCTGACTCTGCAAGGGCAATGCAAGTCATAAGGGAGGGATTCATTATTTTCAACTGCAGTCTTTCCCCATTCCCAGCACAAACGTCATTCCATGCCCGGAGACATTCGAGTCAACTTCAGAACAGATGAGCACATCCATGTTCATAGGTTGCAACAATTTACCACGGTCAACTTTCTTTTGTCTTAAGAAATCTAAATTTAGGTCTCCTGGGAAGAGAAGGAAAACGAAGCAAGTCAAATTAGAAGTTTAGTGGATTTGCGAGGTGAATTTTCAGAAACTCCCTTTTCCCCTATTAATCCTTTTCTCTCTCTCTCTCTCCCTCTCTTTTTTTTTTTTTTTTTTTTGTCCCTTATCCATTATGTGGGATTAGTCCTTTGTAAATTTGGATTTGTACTGATGAATTAAATTCTTGGCAACCGCTGTTCCTGCTGACTGGGTGTTTCTCTGTGTTCTTTGTAAGATCTATAACTCATTGCACCTGTTGCCTCTGAATAGTCCTCTGCAGTCAAGTGTGTGTGTGCATGTGTGTATGTGTGTGTGTGTGTATTCTTTAAAGCATTTTACAACATTCAATATAAAAAGAACTCCAGTATGTGGGAGGGGTTGCTAAACAGTGAACTGAGTTAAGAAGGCAAGTTGTAGAATCTCTTTCCTTGGCAATCTTTTAAGAAAAGCACCAAAAATTCTACACAGCCCAATGGGCATTCAGGGCAAGAGGTATTAAAAGATGACCATAGTAGCCCTGAGGATCTTTCCAGGCCTTGAGGGCTATTATGTTTTCACCAGAGATCAAGAAAGGGACTTCACCATCCTCTAGTCAAAATAGCATAGTTTTCAAATGAGGTTAGTCTGCGTCAGTTTAGTAGTAACTTATCCAAGGTAATGCAGTCGGTTGGTGAAAGACAGGGAACTAGAATCCACACCTCCTGCTTCCACCCCACCCCAAACACACACAGTCTTACTCTACACCTGTTTTTTTGTTTTTGTTTTTTTCCTTTCCAGATAAATATCAACCAACCAGTTTGTAAGGTCTTTGTAGAGAAGCTCTTTATTTTCATTGAGTTTCACATTTCTGAAAAATTACACCAGAATTTATGTCAGAAGGATGTTGTATTTTTTTCAATGAAATAGATTTTTTTACTGGGAAAAAGAGAGAGTGGGCTAGGATATATATCTTAGCAGCTGAATAAACAGGTCTACAGAACAAGCATTTCTGGCTTTATGTTATATATTATTTATAATGCAGTCATTTAATTTATTAAAGATTGGACCATTAGTTTCATAATATAATACATTCTCTCCCTTTATTTTCCATCTAGAGTTCTTTTTGAGATGGAAGTCAGCCAAATGGAGTACAAGTATCTTTCTTGGTGATTCTGTTTCCTTCTTTCTTATTTTTCCTTATTCCCCACTGTTCTACTCAGCACCACCATCATGTATAAATCTTCCCCCACACATACTCGAACCCATCTATATGTTATCCATTGGATGTTTGGGCCTCCAGAAATTTTGAATGGTCCTATTCCTAGAGATGAGAATATCCTCAATATCACAATTTTTAACAATCCAATGGAGTCATTTCTCATCTCTGTCTTCTAAACCTGTTTCCACATCTCTTAGGGGCAAATATAAAATATTAGTGGGTAACAAGGATAAGAACTTGAAAGACTTCATTATCGATTAAATCACCTGAGGGTCACAGTTAAGCTCTAAGAAAATGCTGGTGGAAACTTTCTAGCTTTCATTTCTCCTCTGAACATAGTCTGACTCAAGAACTGCAAATCCCTCTAAAAGGTACTGTCTTAAACATAAAAGTTCAAAGTACAGGCAGTCAGATCCACCACACGTAAATCAGATTACATCTAAAGCCCTGAGGCATTAAATATTTGGTCCATGTTTGGTGGTGGTGGTGAATGGGGTATCTATCTGAAGGCTTATCTCATTCAAGAAGCTGCCCTTGATAAAGGGCAAGCTTTCCTGAAGTGACTGCCTAGAGCACATGATGTTACAACCAACGCTTTGTCATTCATCAGACTCACTTAAATACTTTATTGCCTTCTAGTTGGCCTCCCTGGTACTGCATTTGGAAATCATCACATCTTCATTATCTAAATAAACATGTGCTCTACTCACCCTGAGTATGCAGTGTGGAGTTGTCCCCATGAGAAGCAGCTCCATGTCTATTCTACGCTAGCATTTCAAAACACCTTCCTTTGTTATTTTTATTCAGGGCTTATATTTAAAATCACTGGTATTTTCTCTGTCCATACAACTTTCTCTAGGCTGTAATTTAATGCAGACCCTCCCAAATATACCCTCCAAGTCTGGTGCACCACTAGGTAGATATTTTGCTTAACAAGACAAGCAATAAATAATTTCATTTACATTAATTCAACATTTAGTTCATTAAATCAGAAATGCTATGGAATGCTTAGTATAAGTTGGGCCCAATGTTAGAACTTGCAAGAGGATGAGACAGATGTAGTCTCTACTGTGAAAATGTTTATTCACATCCTCCTTGGAGAGCCGGGCAAATAATGAACTCACCTCAATATATTCTTTACTGTGAGAACTGTAACCCAAGTGTGTGCAGAACAAGGGGGAAATAGAGAAGAGAGGGTGACGGATTTTGTCTGGAAGGGTATCATAGAGAGCGTCATAAAGAAAGAGGTGTTTGCATTGTGCTTAAAGGATAAACCCAAGTGTTCTGGACTGAGGTACAAAAGATGGGCCTTCTAGAAAGAGGAACACTGTGGAGAAGAGGCATGGAGACACGAGGCGGTTACTGTGAATTGCCCAGCATGACAGGAGTGTATCATGCAAGGTCGGACAGAACTATTAGACGGGAACCTGGCAAGGGAGGCTGGGCTCAGATAAAAGGCCTTGACTGTGTCCTCCAAAGATGGTTAAGTTTGCCCAGCAAGCAATGGAAACATGGAAAGATTTCCTTGAATAATGCTTCTGTTGGCAAGGTTAACGAAACGTCCAAGGAAAGAAGTGATTAGGGAAGATAAAACAAGCAGTTAGATACTTATTAAGATCCAAGAAAGTGGTCCGATCTAGAGAGAAAGAAATGGATTCAAAAGACATGTTTGGATTAGAATTGCCAGCCCACAAGGAAACAACCAAAGTGCCCTTTGATTGACGATTGGATAAAGAAAAGGTGGTACATGTATGCAATGGAATACTGTTCAGCCTGAAAAAAGGATGCACTATCGCCATTTGTGATGACATGGATGGCTCTTGAGAATATCATGCTAAGCAAAACAAGTGAGGCAGAAAAAGTCAAGAATCATATGAATTTTTGCTCATATATGGGACATAAAACTGAAAGCAACAAATGAACAAGCAAGGCAAACAAACAAAAACTTGAAGACACAGACCACAGTATGGTGGTTACCAGAGAGTAGCAGAAGGGGGAGAGGTAGTAAAGGCTAAAAGGAGTCAAATATACGGTGATGAAGGGAGTTTTGACTCTGGGTGGTGATCACACAACACAACATACAGGTGATGTATTACAGCATTGTATGCTTGAAACCTATGTAATTTTATTAACACATGTCACCACAATAAATTTAATAAAAAATAATAATTGTCAGGCCTCATTGGCAGGATGGATACGTGCTACTTTGTGTTCACCACATACATTTTGAGTGTACAAAAGTCTGTAAGCTCCTTAAATGCTTAAGTAAAGACACATAATTCAATAAACAGATTCTCCAAGATTACAAAGAAACATTGAGGTGCAGGAAGAAAATAACTCTCTGGACTGTGAGCCAGCAGTGCTTAGGGTGGCGTTCTGGCTCTGACCCTTGGTAGCAGGCTGGCTGTTAGAAAAGTCCCTTTGCTTCTATAAGCCTCGCTTCTGTCCCAAATGGATGAGCTGGTGGAGTGGATTTATCTCCAAGTCTTCCTCCAGCTCCCACACTCTGTGAGTCAAACCCTTGTGATAAGGGGCCACCAGTTCTGGTCTTTCCCAAGCTGAGTCACCTCTGAAGCAGAAATTATTCTGGGGATGACCAGGAAATGTGAGTCCAGTCACTGCGGTAACATCCTGAGGTCCATTCTCAGGAACTGGGGACCAGCAGGCCTGGTCCGAGACTAGGGCAGATGTCAGAGGTGGTTCCCTGTGTACACAACCCTCTCTGAGCTTCTCCCCTCAAAGGCACAGCCAGACTGGGTCCAAGAGACCTGCCAGGGCCCCTCAGAAGAAAGAGCCCTCTCTTTCAGATGTCAGGACTTCCCAGAATCTGTTTTTCCTGCCTGTAAGTTCCCACAGCCAATTATCTTATTTACATTGTTCAAACGCTGCTCATAGGACTTGCCCCAAGAATGCGGTGTTCTCAGGTGGTTTTTCCTCACCTCCTCATCCCCTGCGCAGCCGGGAATCCACTTCTCTCTTAGCAGCGACCCTTGTTCCCTGCAACCCAACCAGTAGAGGGCGCCACGCCTACTGTATCCAGTCGCCTCTTAGCGAGCACCTACTGCATGCCACAAACACTTCTGCAGGCCAAGGATTCCACATAGCAACCCCACGAGGTGGATGATGTGACTTCCCTATTTGGCAAAAGAAAGGTGGCTCACCCCACAAAGCCTGGACTTCTAGGATGTGCCAAACCAGGATTCAAACTGACTTCTGTCTGGTTTCCAGTCTGCCGTGTTCTCCATCCTACAACCAGACTTAAGTTCTAAATAACATTATGCTCAAGTGTGAACTGCATGCAAAGCCTCTAAGCACATCTCCACCTGGTGTCTTTTTTACCCAAGGAAGGCACAGCCAACGTCCCTTCAGGCCAAGATATGAAAAGAGGGAAACAGGTCACAATGTGCCTAACTAAGGGTACTAATATTAAAATCCATGTTCCTTCTGATTTTTCCCGATAACGTTGTGATTTGCTGCTAGGATCCAGGTCTACATAGCCATGAAAATGAAGAAACCTTGTGAATTGGGCTGCCTGGTTTTGAATCCCCATTATGATGCAGTCGCCAAGTAACCTTGGTCAAACTGCTGAGGCTCTCCAAGCCTCCTCTTCTGGTGTCTAAATGACAGCGAGAGCAACCCTCCCCTCATGGCGTTGTTATGAGGAGTAAATAAGATGATGCATGTAAGGCACTTAACACAGAGTCTGGCATATGGCATGAGCTCAATAAATCCCAGCCATTATTATTATCATAATATCTTTGTACATAAATCTATCTGCAGCTCTGATTGTTTTCTTAGGACAGATTCCAATGAGCAACATCACTGTATCAAAGGGTGGCTCTTCACACATAGTGCTTAATTATCTCCCAGAAAGTTTGGAGCGATTTATACACCCAACAGAAGTGCCTGCGGGAGTAAATGCCGCATCCTTCATAGCAGTGGACTCAGCAAATATATCAAATGTGGACGGCTGTGATACAGTAAAAGATGTTTGACCATCTTATAGGTTCTCAAATATAAGGACATAAACTTGTTTCTTTTCCATGCCTCTTCAGTCATGGGAATAGCCAGGATCTGAAATGATCGTGGTAGTTTTTTTATTTAAGAGTTAGAGAACATGGGTTCACGTCCAAGCTCTGCCACTTACTAGCTGTGAGACTTCAGAGTTGGTTTATTTTCCTCTCTGTACCTCGGTGACTTCAACAGTTTTGTTTTGTTTTTAAATATGTATTATACCTGAGCAGCATCTTCCTCTCATATATGTTGTAGCTACAGATGCAGAATAAATGTGACTCTGCCAGATGATGAAATCTGTCGATATCTTTCGTACCTTTTTCTATAAATACAATGCATTTATAAACAATTTTTCACTTTATTATTATATAGATGTTCCATGTGTCTAATATCAAGGGGAGTCTAGATTCAGCTCTACTCAAATTTTGCTGTACAGTCAAGGGTAAGTGACTTCACTATTCCAGGCCACTATTTCCTGTCTATGACAACGAGGGCTGGGATCCACATCAACTGCGAAAGCTGTGTTTCTATCATCCTGCCTTCTCAGATATCAGGTTTCTTAACTGACACTACTGACATTTTGGGCCTGATAGTTCTTTGTTGTGCTGAAGAGGGTGGTTATTGTAGGATACTTAGAAGCATGCTCAGCCTCTGCTACCCACAGGCACCCCAACCAAAGTTGTGATGCCTGAAAATGTCTCCAGACATTGCCAAATGTCTCCTGAGGCTCAATATCATCCCCAGTTGAGAACTATTTGGATGTACTTAAGGGTTTCAGGCACTGGGTATTACTTAAAGAGCTGAATTAGATGGTTTTTAATATCCCTTTCAACCATAACATCCCAAGGGCCAGTGATGCTGTGACTGATGTGTCTCAAACCCATCCCCATGACACATATTAGAGAGAGGTCCTTGTCATCACTAGTGTCTTTTCTACCTACTGAATTCCATGCAAGGGACTGACTCAGTCACCCATCTCTTTGCTACAGGTGACAGGTAACCTACCCAACCACAGGTGTGCAGTCCACTTGACCCAGACATGATTCAAGTGTCTTTGGGCAAATCTTTTTTTTAATCCTCATCCGAGCATACATTTTATTAATTTTGGAGAGGAAGGGAGAGAGAGAGAGAAATGTCAATGTGAGAGAGAAACATAGATCAGCTGCCTCCCATACACACCCCAACTAGGGATCAAACTCAAGACCTACGTATGTGTCCTGACCCAGAATCGAACCCGCAACCTTTTGGTGATGCTCCAACCAACTGAGCCACCTGACCAGAATAAATCCTTTAGTTTTTCTGAGTTCTTTCATGTGTCACACGTGGAGGACAGTGCAAAGCAATTTGGAAAGGACTAAATATGACAAGTGTGGAAGTGCCTGGCACCGAGAAGGAGGAGGAGGACCTCCAAATGGGAAGTTCTTGCCTTCATGTTTCCCTGAAGAAAATCATGACCCCTCAATCATTTCCCTGGCCTAGCCTGGGGATTGGGGCCAGATTTGCCTTTGATTTGGGTGCATCCAACCAGAATTAAGGAGCAGCCCCCGGGGAGTGGGGTGGACAAATGATGCAGTTAGCAGTCTGAGGAATGCTGTGGACCAAGAGAGGGACTTTGGTTCCAGCTGAAAACGTCAGCAGAGTGCTGGGAGAAAGGAATCTCTTTAGCAGGTGTGTTTGGAATCTGGCACAGTGCACTGGGCCAAGGCCAGGACCACTGAGCTGGTCTGAATGCCTTCTATGTTGCCTCCCTGGGACTGAGACCCAGGATTTAAAGGGGAGAATGTCTAGGGTAAACACACAACGGCCAGACAGTGGCTAGATTTTTTCCTTAGGGCTTCCATGTCTCCTGCAGAACACCAAGAGACCAGCAACAGGAGTGGCCTAAGTCCTTCACCCACCCTCTTCCACATCACCTGATCCGAAAAGAGCTCCGAAAATAGCTCAGAATCTGGGCCTGCCTGGGAGAGACATAAAGATCCATTTACATGGGAAGGCGAGTGCTCTGAATATCCACAGCAGACCAATCTATGCTAATGGCTCCGTCCCCCTCAAATTTGGGATTTATGGAACTCGCTCCTGTGCTCTGTCGTTGCCAGCAGAATTGCCTGAATTATCTTAATTCCAGAATGTAAATTATTCCAATTTTGAGGCCATCATTTTAAAGCTGTCAAAGTCAATATTTTTAACAGCCTAGAAAAAATTTACAACTGGAAAATGTCTAAACAAGTTGTGCTTGAGTTCTTGAGACAACTTCTGGCAAAAACTGAGCTGAGATAGAGAAATAATCCTACACTGCTTCCACAACTAGGAAAAAATGTCAATTCATCCCGTCATAAATTTGTCTGCAGGAGAGCCAGTGAGTCAGTCTTCTTGCATTGATCACTTTCAATCTGTTACCTTCCATTTATGGATTAATCATTCGTCTTTGGGTTCCAAGATATTTTTAAAGAAATTAATTCTCCAAAGAATAACATTCAGTACATGGTCATGAAGAGATGGTGGGGTGGGCAGGAGGAATTCTCCCCCTAACCTTCATCCACCCCAAGTTTTCATGTCATATATATTTTAATTCACATCATCCGCTATTCAGAGAGCCCCTGTGTGCTGAGCACAGACCTGGGAATGCTGGGGTGAGTGAGAACAGGTGAGGGAAGATGATTTCAAACAAGCCACCTTGTACTTGGTCAGGAAAGAAAAAGCAGAGGTTTGGGATGGTTTTGTTTTTTTTGTTTTTTGTTTGTTTGTTTGTTTGTTTGGCACATCCATTTCCATCCAGGTAAATCATCATCTCTACCTTATTAACTCTCCCAGGCAGAAACCTGGAAATGAAGGAAGTGCACATGGGAGGAGAAAAACATGCAAAATCACCGTTATGGTTCACCTTTGAGGCAGAGGCCATTCCTTAGCACCTCAGGTGCCGGCCAGGTTGCAAGAATACGGCTCTGCCCAAGTGGGTACCTCTGCTCACCAATGCCACGGACACCAGGCAATCCTCATGGGACAGCACTGAAAAGATCTCTGTCATGGGCCCATCTCCTATTCAGAGGCTAAACACACCCCACTCTTGCAGCTCTGAAGCAGTATTAATTGATTGGTCTCATATGAACCTAAAAGCCGTTAAGAGCAAGGAGGATGAAAAGCAATTCAAATTGCTTTATTACCATTTTCTAGTAAAGTACCAGTTTAGTCTTCAGCCCTACTGTGAAGCAGCAGGTTTCCAGATATCGACTGTGCTGGCATGTGCTCCTAGAAGAGAGGAAACGCCTGGGTCTGAAAAGCAGAAACATCTGCTCAGATCTCCAGCAGGCCTGTTGCTGCAGCCACGGGGGGTGGGGGGGTCCCCTCCAGGTGGTGTCACTACAAGCCAGAGATAGGGAAGCACTCCCCATAGGGGAATTTCAGGCTATAAGCAGGGCTCTTTCTCACTTTTTTTTTTTAAAGACCTCATTCACTTAATGCAGGTGGCAGAGTTTTATAAGGTAGTCTATGGACTTTCTGACAGAGGGAAGCCTGGATGATTATAGTTGTTATAATGCTAATTTTAATAGCCATCATGTAGTACTTGTATATGCCAGCCCCCAAGCGCTTTACTTAACTCATTTAAACCTCAAACGATACCTACAAGGCAGGTACTGCTACAATCACTTCTTTACAGATGAGGAGACAGAGGCCCACAGGTTAAGGAACTTGCCCGAGTTTACCACCTCCAAAGAGCAGGAGTTATGCTTTGAACCCAGCTTTTCATCACTACCTATGGTCATAATTACTACCCTGTGCCACATATTGTCATGTACACTTTTTCTTTGATCTTTACATGATACTAAGAATTGGATATTACTATCCCCAGTTTTCAGATGGGCAAACCACAGCTCAGAGTTATGAAGTGATTCGTTCAAAGTCATGAGTATTAGAAATGTGAGAGCCTGGGTTAACCCCAGGTCAAGCTCTTTTTACAATAGCCTGGTCCCTCGGCATGATCTGAGAGTCTAAACTTGAGCTATGATTTCTCCGTGGGATCTATCCCAGAATGTCAACAAGTAAGTCAGTAATGATAATATTATTAATAATAGTTACCGTTTATTGAGCACCTGCAATTTGGTAAGCCCTCCCCTAGACATAAGTTTAATCTTCATGAATCTCTGCAAGTCAGGTTTTTTAATATTCTCCCCATAAATCAAAAAGGGAAACTGAAGCATAGAACTATAAAGTGACTTCACCAAGGCCACACAGCTGATACATGATTGCACTTAAATATGGCCCCAAATTATTCTGGTTCATAAGTACAAGTGCTTACTAATTGTTCTTTTTTCTTAAAACATGTGAATGGGGATTTTCAGCTCTTTCATCCCCTCTTGTATCCCCCACACCTGTTGAACGAATGACTGAATTTACTTTGGGGTGTGAAAGGAATATCTTAGGAACTTCAGTGATTTGCAGGGGGAGAGTTTCATGACATTTCTAAGAACAAATCTAATACCGCGCTACGACTAATCCAAAGTAACAAAAGGTAGCTTTTCTAGGAATGATTATCTCAAATGTGTCCATCTGACCTAAATATTTATTTACGAGAAGAGAACTCAATGGGCCATCATCTCTGCAATTCTTCAAACCAGAAAACCTTACCTCCACTTCTTGAACCAAGAGATTGTCATCTCTGACCTGAACTAACACAAGTTCCTCCCATTGTAACTCTCTACTTCCACTTGACCTCTTCGAATTCAAAAACCAGGTTATGTCTCCTGAAATATAAATCACATCATATTATGCACCCTACTGGAAAACCTTGCCTGGCTCCCTACGAAATTTAGAGTAGAATCCAAACTTTCTCCCCTGGCCTCGGTCGATCACTACCAGCATTTTGAACTACCCCCTCTATAACTTAGAACACTCTGTCCACATTGTCTTGGTACCTCTAACAAACTACGTTCTCTCCTCCCTTGGGCCTTGTACATACTATTTCTCTGGCTGAATTCTCCTCCTCCCATGCTCCCCATTCTTGCTCCTTCTCCTTTCCCTAACTTTAGTTTTATGTCATTTCTTGACCGAGATTTTCTCCAGCCATCCAGCAAACTGTTCCCTTTCCATCATTCTCTCCTATAGTCCTCTGTTTCTTCCATAGCTCTTACCAGGCAGTACTCAAAATTATATATTTACTTCTAAAAATTCTCGCTTCTCCACT
This sequence comes from Mormoops blainvillei, assembly GCA_004026545.1. NCBI lineage: Eukaryota > Metazoa > Chordata > Mammalia > Chiroptera > Mormoopidae > Mormoops > Mormoops blainvillei. The sequence goes on from PVJD01000843.1 coordinate 41,701, forward strand.
AGGTTGTAAGCTCATAAAGGCAAAGACCATGTCTGTTTTGTGTGTTTTTTGTTGAAAGTGGGGAAGGGGTGTTACCACAGTCTGTTCAGCACCTAACTTTTGCCTAACTCTGTGTCTGGTCTAAAGTAGATACTCTAAAGTATTTACTGAGTAAGTTAATGACTGAGAGAAAAGATTGTTGCAACTGGAAAATATTACAGAGACACATAAACTATAAGTATCCTGAGAACAAGTTCTAAGTCTTGGTTAGCTCTATATTCCTAACAACTTGTCCAGAGACCAACGAAGGTAGATAAATGTATGGTTGTTGAATGACAAAACAGAACAGACAAGTGAACTAACATTTATTAAACAGCTGTTATGTGTTCTAGGCAACTGACATACATCATTTCATTTCATCTTCCCATAATTAGGCAACAAAGAGAAATAAAAGACATCCAAGTAGGAAAAGAAGAAGTAAAATAATCTGTTTGCCAACAGTATGATCCTACTGTATAAAATCCTAAAGATCAAACACATGCATACACACTCACAAACTATTGAAACTAATACATTCAGCAAAGTTGCAGAATACAAAATCAGCACACAAAACCAGTTGTACTTCTATGCACTAACAATAAACAATGCAAAAATTTAACCAAGGAGGTGAAAAACTTATGCACTAAAAACTGCAAAACATTACTAAAAAAATTAAAAGGTACAAATAAATAGAAACACATTTGTGTTCATAGACTGAAACTTAATGTTGTTAAAATGTCAATACTATTCAAAGGTGTCTACATATGCACTGTAATCTTCATCAAAATCCCAAGATGTATTTTGCAGAAATAGAGAAAATCTTACTAAAACTCATATGGAACCTCAAGGGACCTTAAATAGCCAAAACAATCAATGAAAAAGAAGAACAAAGTTGGAGGACTAACACTCCCTACAAATCTACAGTAATCAAAACAATGTGGTACTGGCATAAAAACAAACATATTTACTAATGGAATAGAATGGAGAGCCCAGGAATAAACTCTCTCAATATATGACCAAATGGTTTTTGATGAAGTGCCAAGACTGTCAATGGGGAAAAGACAGTTTTTTTAACAAATAGTATTGGAATAACTGAATATCCACAAAAGATTGAAGTTGGATCCTTACTTTACACAATAAACAAAAATGAATCCCCAATGGGTCAAAGACTAAAATGTTAGAGCTAAAAGTATAGAGCTGTTAGAAGAAAACATAGAGAAAAAAATCTTAAAGATCACACAGTAAGCAGGTTATTGGCACAGCCTACACCAGAACTCCCCGCTTCCTGAAGACCAGTCTAGTGCTATTCTTATCTTTGTTTTAAGCTTAAATAGTACATAAAGTTACAGCACATTTGCAAACACATTTAAACACCAAGCAGCTTGAACATAGTGAAACAAGCTCCTCCTGTGTGATGGTGATGGCAATGGGGGTGGGGATGGGGATGAAACTCCATGCTCTCTAGGCTGGGCCAATGGGAATTTAACTCCACTCCCTGAACCCTACTCTCTCACTATAAAAAAATAACTCTTACTCAAGAAACTTAAGTTTTACTTTTATCTTCCCCTTGATAAGATGGGACTCAGTAAAAACTCAGTTAATCAGAAACCCACTGATCTCGCAATTAATGGCAGTTTTGTTCTTCAGGTCCCTTTAAAATAATGTCTTTCTTAAACAGGGAAATTAAAAACTACCTGAAACTATGTAAAATTTCAGGACTAAAGCTGATTTGGTCTCCTTTTTCTTCTCCTCTTCTCTTTTTTTCTTTCCAATGTCAGATTGTCACTTGTGAGGTAACGGAGGAAACTATTTGTGTCACTGAATACCTGTCTTTCAAAGGCAAATACAACTATGATGTATATCATTTCCCATAGCTGTTTGACCACTCTGACCAGTGTCTATTTCTCTTAGTCAAGGGTTAGCAAAAAGAAAAGAACAAGAAAAGTACTTGTAGAATAGGATTACCACAAAAACTAGATTACAAACTTGAATCAGATCATTTTAAATTAACATATATTCCTCTGGCCCATGCCCTCAGACAGTGCTTTCAGTAACATCCATGCTGATATCACAGATTTGTCTCCTTATTAATGTCCAGAGTTAGCAGAAATCCAAACTATGACATATTTTCAATAAATTTAAATATTAAATTCGCAAGTACATTTCCCTTTCATCCAAACAAACAAATGAACAAATAAAAACAAAAACAAAAAACCTCAGGATGTAGGCGCATGTGTAAAATGAATTTTAATTGTTCCATTTTTTTTCCTCATAGCAACCTGAATGTGCTTATTGATTTTTCTTAAACTGGGTTTAAGTGTTTGGAATATTAGAATCATTTCTCCTTTCCCCTTTCCACTTAATCTCTTCATACTTTTGGTCCATTTCTTAATACACATTAAATATGAAGAACACTTATGCTATCAAAGTTCAAATTTTAGGGGAAAAAAGGGATCTTAATTCATTTTTTTAAGTTCAAGGTTTTTTTAAATTGGAATTTAAAAGGGTGGAAAAAACGCTTTCATATGTCATTTAATTACAACCAGCTATTCATCGCCTTCATCCTAAAGATGTGTACTTTTCCGCCCTTTTAAAACATTGAAACTCAAGAAATTGAAAATCCCTCCTGACTCTAGGGCATTGCAACCCTCTACTCTGTGTATATGCATGAGAAATATCAGCTCTTAATCTAAGCTTCCCTAACTCAGATCTGTACAGTGTTGCCTTTGTCAATTATGGTTGAACAATTAGGTTACCTGGATTCATGCTGCTAACAGATGGGAGGAATATCCTCTGAACATGTCATGTGGTTGATTCTACCTCATAGATGAGGTATGTCCAGAAAGTATCCAGCCATGTCGTATGAAAAATAGAGACACTGAAGAAGATACAAGAAACATTTTGTATAGGACACTGACTTCTCAGTCCCATTCAAAGTAGGCACCTTGGGACCTCACACAGTCCTCCCAGTGTCTCTTCCACTGGACAGACCTCATAAATCTTGACATTAAAGCGGCTCATGTGTGTCTAGAGCAAAAGTAGAACACACTCATATAAATGCAATATATCATGAAATCTCAAGGTGCTAGAGATAAATACAAAATGCAAAAAGGTTTTAGAAACAAAATACATGTTACAGACAAGAAACAGATATAAGGCATTAGACTTCTCAGCATCAACATTGATTTTTGGTCAGTGAAGCATGCTAGAAACTTGGCCTAGAAGCACAGTTAGAAGCATGGCCTAGAAACTTGTGAGAAATTTTTTAACCTAGAATTTTCTATCAAGTTAAATTATTGTTAGATTAGAAGGAAAAATAAAGAAAATCTGTACATGCTGAGCCTCAAAAAATGTTTACCTCTTAGACCTTTCTTCAGAAGCTACTAAAGGATGTAGTTCAGCAAAAGAATGGCTAGGTCAAGAAAAAATGGAAGTTGAAAGATATAAGAATGAAGGACAGTGGCAAACAGAATTTTATGATGTGCACCAGACCTAGAGAAAAGCCCATCTAGATTAGATGAGGGGTATTGAGAACTGGAAGAGAGAATTCCCCAGGGGAAAAAGAAAATGTCAACTTGATGGATTTTTTCTTATGTATTTAATCACTTGGAAAAATTACTTCTGGGTGTTTGACATATCTGTTGGCATGTTTAGAAAAAAATTAGTGTGTTAAATAAATAGAAAATTAAATAAATGAAAACAATTAAGGTAATTATTTGCCACAAGAAAAGCAAAAAATTATTTGATTAAAAAAATCAATACCACTTGGTTAGGCAGTGAATTATTTCAGTAGTTGTGATAGTGTTACCCTATCTATAGATTAGGTTAAAAAAAAAGTTATATCATTACATTGGGAATCTGAAGGATTAGAAAGGGAAGAAATGGGTTTATAAGAGCAATAAATCCTCACCTACCATAATAGGAATCCAATACATAGTATCAAAAGACAACACAATAAGCACATTATATAGACATTTAAAGACAAATATCAAATAAACAACTAAAATAGTTTAAAGTAGCTCCCTCTGTAGAGTGGACTGGTGATAGAAAATTTGGGGCAAGGGTCTATTACATTTTATATAAGCTACTTTATTTTCAAACTATATATATCACACATATAATTTTAATAGAAAAGAGAAGCTGTCTCCTATCTTTATTATTACAAATAATATTACAAAGCACTTTTGTATTCATTGTCTCACTTGGTTTTCTCAAGAATCTGCTGAGATAGAATTTACTGTTAGCTCCATTTTATAGAAGAAGAAATTGAGAATCAGAGAAATAAGGTGAGCTATGACAAGTCTACTGATTCTAAATCCTTACACTTCCCCCCATCCAAAGGTTAAAAATCAATGTTGTAATGTGTGTCTATTTGCAAACATGCCTAATTCCAAAAAAATACTAAATGTCACATAAAAGTGAATACAACAGTGCCAGATCAATTGAATTAAAAATAATCATTTGAGAAATACACAGAAGAAGAAATAAGCATAGTAGATTGAAGGGTAAATTTAGTTTATTAAATACAGTGTAGCAAATCTTATCTATCACAATAGAAGTGAAAATAAAATTTGGTCCTGAGTGTCCTAGCAACTGGTGCTAAAAAGGAAACACGATTGACAAGTCAGAAGAGTCACTGTGTTAACAAACATCAAATTAGATATTTAAAAAAAAATAAAGATTCATCCCTTTTTGGTGCTAAAACCAGGGAGAACTTGCACCCACTAAGCATTATAAGGCAGAAATTACATAATGCAATGGGCAATAACTTCATCAATGGTCCTAAAATTAGTCAGCAACAAGTAGAATCTGTGTCCTTCAATGTAAACTAATTTCATCGCATCAAAAACAGTTTGATTAAAAATAAATTGACAGACACAGGAGGAGGGGCATCAAAATAATGAGATCTCGGTAGAAGAAAAATTTCTTCAGGTGTAATGTTCCCATTAGCCATGTATAAATGCTTATGTCTATGCCTATATACACATGCATAGGACACCTGTAAAGAGTTTTCAAATAACTCAATTTCCTAGTACCCTCATCAAGAGAAACTAGCTATTAAAGGTACACACTTAACAGTTTATGCCAGTTTTTACACAGGCTTATTCACCAAAAATAATTTTAAAACTCATATATCTATTCGATTGTCTCTTAAATCTGCTCCTGATCCATGATAATAAAAGCAACTCATCTATTAAAGGTTGACTCGAGATAAGGGAGCTTGAAATTTCCTCTCCCTCTGTCCACCTTAACTCTGTCTCAAGAAGTAGAGTTGCCCAAATTCCACGACATTTGATTCAGCCACAGTAGCAGAGAGTGCCGATCTGACTGAGCCAAGGTGAAGACTGCAGGTGAAAGATGAAAGCTTTCTATGGGATAGAAAGGGATTCTCATTAAAACAATACTTCCGTAGGTCTGACTCCACTTGTTCTTCTAACACTTGGAGGATCTTGAGATTATCTTCATCATTTCTCCCAGTAGTCCCCCGATGTGTGCTCACTTCCTCATCCTGTCTGCTCCCACGGCATACCTCGTCTTCTCTTCCCGATTCAGAAGAACTCTTTGATGTTCACCACCTCCACCGCTCTGTAGAGGCACCCCAGCCCTTGCTACAGCACACCATTGAAACCTTTCCCATGGACCCACCAAAAATGCAACTGGTTTCCTACAGTTCTGGAGTTGCCAAAGCAGCACTTTGTTGCTGTAAATCTTTAATGTGCTTAAGTCAACTAATCTCTCTGCAGAGGTGGAGGGGAAATCCTTTAAGTTCCATTATAATGGAAAGAATTATTGTGACGACTATAGCAAAGTTGTGTTTATGTTTACTTGCAGATCCCTTTCTCTGGAGTTCAAATATGAATCTACAGAGGGCTGCTCCAGGGGTGAACACTGAATGGTAGACACGTGAAGGTGAGTGGACACATCTTTATCTGTAAATGCCACGGCTTTGGTATGGAAATAACCATGTGTTACTTTAGAATGCATTCTCTGGAGGGACTTCTGCTGCACAGAGAACACAGACAAGCCACCCCACCAGATTTCCAAGTAAACCCAGCTGTGTCTGGATCTCAAGAGGAACAGGGATTTGGCTCAAACTGTCATAACACTATCTACCACTTAACGAGAACCATGCATTTGGGCTGGTTTCTTCATTTGACACTCACAAGAATCCTGAGAATAGAATATTATTTTCTCCATTTTGTAGGTGAAAACTGAATCTCATATATCCATGATCTTCTCCAGAGCTTCCCTCTGAAGCTATGGAGGTATGAACTATCAAGGGTCCACTCCAAGTCAGTGCTGGACACTGTGTTAGGTCATATGGCAAGAGCCAAATGTACCCTCAAGATATTGTAGTCATAGAAGGATAAATAAAACATGGACATAAAGGCAGAATGTCGCATAATAGATACACAGAATACTAGAGATATACTGAGGGGGAAGTGGAAATTGTGTCACACAAAGTGGTCATGCTTTAAGTGGTATTTTTTTTTAAGTGGTATTCACTCATTCATTCAACAAGTAGAAATTGAATATTTCCTCTGGGCTAGGACCTGTACTGGACACTAAAGGCACAACCATATGAGGAAACTCACAATTTAATAGATAAAGAATTAAATATTTTTACTCTGTTATCAGTTTCCTAGAGCTGCCATAAAAAAAAATTACCACAAACAGAATGTATTAAAACAACAAAAATGTATTTTCTCATAGTTCTAGGGGCTAGAAGTTCAAAATCAAGGTGTTGGCAAGGCCATGCTCTCTCTGAAGTCTCTTGAGAAAGAATCCTTTCTTGCTTTTACCTATAGCATCTGGTCGCCGCCAGCAATTCTTTGCATTCCTTGTGGCTGTATCATTTCAGTCTCTGCCTCTGTCTTCACCTGGTCCTCTTCCCTGTGTACCTTCACATCACCTTCTCTCTGAGTGTTCATTTGTCTTTTTTATAAGGATACCAGTCATTACATTTAGGTCCCATCCTAATTCAGTATGATCTTAACTAGTTCCATCTGTAAGACCCTATTTCCAAATAAAGTCACAGTCTGAGGATCCTAGTGGACATGAATTTTGAGGGGACATTACTAAATCTAGCACACCCACATTCAGTAAAACTCAAAAGTTACATAGTGAAGTACAGGGGATGATGGGAGCACACAGACTGGGACCGAATTCAAACTCAAGAGAATCAAGTAAAGATCAGAATTCTGGAAGACAGTGAGTTGGTCCAATGCTTAGACCAAGAGTTTACTTGTACGAGGGCAACTGAACCACTTCTTCCCAAACATACCCACCAATAACCCCTAAACTACTTTTATTTCTTTAACTCATTTGTCAAAATCAAGCCCCCAAACTCCCTTGTCCACCAAACATCTTCTGACCTCTCTGTCCAGGTTAATCACTTCTTTCTCGGCACCACAATGGTTTGCTGCTTGCTCTTACTTAGAGGAATGGAAGCTAGCATTCCTTGGGTGTCTTCTATGAACCAGGCACGTGCTAGTCACTTTCAAACACCCAGCAGTTCCCCTGAAGTGGAATCCTGACTTTAGAGGTAAAAAAAAAAAAAAAAAAAAAACTGTGACTGGAACCTAAGTGGCTCATCCAAGAACATACAGCTCATTGTGGTTCTGGCCAAGGGGCTCAGTGCAGTCCTACTTCTTCTGCTTCCCCAGGTCTGAATGAACCAGCTCAGAAAAGAAATGGTATTTTACTCCTGTGGCTAGGACACAGCTGAATGTCCCGTCACACTGAATGCCCATGGGGTTATGAAGGTCCATAAGCTCACTTATCGCTCTCTGCATCCTTCAGGCACCTCTGTCCAATCCTTCTTTCCTCCCAGGAGAAAACCAGATTGGCTAGGAGTGTTTGCACCAAGAAAAATTCATCTCCTAGCAAACAGTCGTTCAGTCCCTAAGGATTCTTCATAAGAGCTTTCTACTGCACCCGCTCACAGGGCAGACAATGTGCTAAACCAGCTGTTTAACACAAGAGGCTTCCTGTCCCCAGAGACCTGAGACAAGCTCCTGAGACATGCAATATGTCTCCATTAACCAAGCAACCAGCTTTGGGCATGTTTTCTAATTTCATATTCCTGTGTTCATGAGCTGCAAGCCTGCCAGAAACTCTGGGCTCACCAGCTTTTCCAAACAGAGAAGAGAGGAATATTTCAGATGGCTTGCTTTATAGATCTGTATGTCCTGGGACCCAGTGCCAGGGAGGCTTCTTACCACCATAACCTGTGCAGACTTGGCTGCAGCGCAGGCTGGGATGTCTGTGCTGAGTCAGCCGAGAAAGGCGAGTAAGCAGACACGGGCGTCGTTGGGAGAGGGCCTGTCTTGGCTGTGGAACAGCTTCTGAAAGAGATGGCAGCCACCCAAGTCCCAGTGTCCAAGGGAGCAGGAGGAGAGGGATGTAGCACAGTAGGTGAGAGCGGGAACTCCAGAGATAGAAAGAATTGGTTTTGAATCCTAACACTGCCACTTAGCAATTGTCTGACCTTGGGCAACTTATATAACCTCTTATGCCCCAGAGGTAATAAAAGGCCCTCCTGATTGTTCTGAGGATAGCATGAGATAATGTTTGTAAAGTTCTTAACACATGGCGTGGCCCTGGAGAAACTATAATTTCAGGCTCCAGGGGAAAACAGGCTGGACTGGTAGACGGGGACTTCCCATTGACATTGACCTCAAAGAGAATGGCAACCCTCAACTCTGGGTTCACCCTCCAGGCTGCAACAAAGTCTGAATTAACCAGTGTTGGGTCAAGGGGGTGCATCATCTAATATGATAGCCACTAGTCACTTGTGGCAACTGAGCACATGACATGTGGCTAGTCTACATGGAATGTTCCATAAGTCTAAAATCCACACTGCATTTGAAAGGCTTAGTGTGAGAAATAAAGTGAAGTAGCTCATTACTACTCATTCGTATATTGCCTGCATGTTGACATGATAATGCTTTGGTTATATTGGGTTAAATTAAATATCTCATTCAAGTTAATGTCCCCTCTTTCTTTTTACCTTTTTCCATGTGGCTACAAGGAAATTTGAGGTTATATGTGTGCCCTGCTGCTTGGTTCACATTATCTTTTATATTGGTCCATGCTGGTTTAAGCCATCCAATGTTCCAACCAATAGGTTGGACCCCGGATCCCAGATCCTGGGTTAGGAAAAGGTGGAGCATGGTCAGGACACTAAAACAAGTGGGGTTCTGAGCTAACACACAGGCCTGCAGGTGCTTGGGCTGGGCCCAAATTCCCTGAAAATAGAGATGATGACGACGATGACAGCAAGGTACATGTCAGACCCATTTCCTGGTGGAGGACGAGCCGGGTGTGTTCAGGGCTGGCTCTGTGAGTGGGTGAAACCAAGCAGTGAGCCCAGGACCTGCGTTGGGCAGGAACAAGGCCTCCAGGGACAGTTACCATATTTGAGATTGTTTACGAACCTGGTAACAGGTAGGCATGTCCTAACACCATGTGTTCCACCCTCACATGTCATTGGCTGAGATAAGGAATCCAGACGTCTCCCTCAAATGAATTCACACCCAGCTCAGAATCCTGGGATGGAAGGGAAACCAGAAGGAGCAGGGAGAAGAAACAGAAACTGCCAAAGTATGAGTGTGTCCTCAAGCCAAGTGAGCCCCAGCCCATGTCTAACCTGAGCACAAGAAGCATGCTTGGAGAACTCTATCTCTGAACCCCTCGAAAACATGACTATAGCTAGAACCATATGGAGGGCCTAACACCTTCAGGAAACTTCTGAATGCCCACCTTCAGTCGCTCCGTCACAAACAGCCTCTGCAAGGTGATTAGGTAAAATATAAACCCACGCCTCCCCAGAGGCATGGCACCAAAACCTGTTTATTGACTCTCAAAGCTACAGTTTTCCAGGAATACATGTTGTCCTTCAGCGAATGAGGGTGAGCCCTTGCCAAGTAACTTCTCCAGTTTAGAAACTGATCTTGCTTCCATGAAGTACAAATGAGCTTAAATGAAGGAGGCATATGAAAAGCACTGAGATTGAAAGAAAATAAGGCAGTTTCTCAGCTGATGAGAACTCTGTGATATGCTGTGCTCTGGGCTGGGATTATTTTTAGGCTTTGGCACTAAAATCAGGATTCATGTTTCACTCTCTGACCTCTGAAGACACTCTTCTGGCTTCATCTTTCTGGACGTAGCATGTGCGCTGGTACAGGTTGTATGAAGACCACAACCAGACTCAACGGGCAGCCCATCCCCGAATAAAATGTGCAAAAGGCAAGTCTTATCCTAGCATATAATGTGGTTTTTAAAGAGTCATGTGATCATGACCAAAAAGAAAAAGCCTAAAAAAATTCTACGAGACACACAGAAACCTGGAATAACCTCTGGAAACCACTGGAAGCCACCCCTGTGGTATAACTCCAACAAGTCTTATGAAAAATCCATTACATTTGACTCTTCCGCATTTTGCTTGCCTGTTTATTTCAACAGCATGGATGACTCACCTCTGTAAGCAGGTATCACATAATTGGCCCAGCTCTAACAAACAGACCAGGACACAGGTGGGCGGGGAGGTTTCTTCTGTCCTCCTCGATGCTCCTGTATCACAGACGCTGTGTTGAGACTATCCACTAACTCAACCCGCTAGGTCCTGGCACACACTGAGCACTTCATAAATGTGTGTCCAATGAAAAGACGATGAATTGTTGCCTACCATTCTGAACTTCACCTTTCTCAGTGCATCCCCACACTCTGTTTGCAACGAGGAGTGCTAAGCCATCTAGCAATCCACTAGGCTGTGACGGTGACCCCAAGTGGGTACTGGAGTAGGCTGGGGGAGGGGCAAAGGGATTACTGACAGGGTTCAGGTCTCCTCAGGGTCAGTGCTGGTTAGGAAAAGCAGAGATGTCCACGTTTAGTAACAGCTTAAGAGAGGTAGGAATAATCCAGTTTCCTCAGGAAACACTTTCGTTATCAGACTATTAACAACGCTAATAATGATAACCATGAGAATAGTCACTCACTCTTTCAAACTTTGTGTCTTAAGTTTCCACAGTGTTGCAGACACTGTTCTAAGTGTTCCAGACAGCAGTAAAGACAATAAGCAAAAGTGCCAGTAAGGATGCAGGGAGGCAAAGGAGGGGAGTAAATGTTTGATAAAGCAGGAGAAAGGGAGATGGGGGGCTGTGTTTTTATACAAGGTAGCCAGGGAACGTGTCGGTGGTATGTTGCTATTTGAACAGAGAGCTGAAAAGAACATTCCAAACAGAGGAATGAAGTTTGAGAGTGGTCGGCACGGTTAGGGAAGTATAAGGCGGTCAGAGGGCTGGAGCTAAAGAGGCCAGGAGTCATGGGAGGCGAAGCCAGAGGTCAGCAAGGAGCACATCACGTCGCTTTTTCTTGAGAAGGCATCCCAGTCCTCCCACATGAAAATGAATAATAGAGTGTCTCATGGATGTATCATAAAAATGAAAAACAGCCACTGCCCCAGTACCGAAACTTCCCATCAAAACCAAGACCTTCAGAGGTCTCTCCTATCAAACCATATACAAGGGGCAAGAATAATGTTAACACTCTTTAATTTTGATTCTTGATAAGGAACATACTACTGCTGTGAATACCTCTCTTAAACATACACTACCACCTTCTACTGTCCGGTCCATGCAAAGCAACGCGCAACTTTACAAGTTTTATTGGATGATGCTGGACGGTGTCAGGCTTTGAACTCTATTTTTATTCATTTAAGCCTACAATAAACCCATCAGGTAGATGTTATAATTCCCATGGTGCCATCAATAAAATAGGGCTCAGAAAGACAATGCTCCCTGCCAAAATCACCCAGCCTATAAGTAGTGGCATCATAATTTCCACCCAAATGTTCCCGCCCACTCTATCTTTGTGCCATGTGATCCTATCTGCTCAGCAGGAGGTCCCCTGGGTGAGTGTTGGGGAACTAGGAATAAGATGAGCCCTGTGACCCAGAGACTCAGAAAACTGCCAGGATGCATTTAGTCCCCAAGAGAATGAGCCATAGGAAGTGTGACTGCTTTCTTCCTTGGCTGGCCAAGAGCATTTGTGGGAACAAGGACATTTGACCGAGTGCCTTTGAAAATCAGGAGGAAATAAAACTTTCCAAGATTACCAGCTTTTGAGGCGCTGAACTGGAAAACTACTGGAATAAGTATTGAGCGCTCCAGGGCTTTTTCATGCACTTATTCCATTCATTTGTTCATTTCATTTCCTCATGTAACATTTATTGACTGCTTACTGGCTATATAGTTACCTCCTGCAGTTCTAATCTCCTGTTTGCAGCGTGGCCCCTGCGAAACTCTCACCTTTCCAGGAAAGACAAAATGGCATTGAACCTACCGTTGTCAGAAGGTTTAGCTTTGACTCAGAAAGTTGTTGTTACTTGGTAGCTGTACAAATTACCTAATCTTTCTATTTCTTCCAATGCTAAAAGTAATAACAGTATTAGTCCTCCCTCATAGGCTTGTTGTAAAGGTTTCCTAAAGGAAAGTGCATGAGGTCACCTAATACACAGGTGGAATTTGGGAAATGTTAGCTGAATCAAAATTTGCGGGTAAAGCCTCTTTTATTGGGATTAAGTCTCTTGCTGGTTTTTAGAGCAAAATTTAAAATATGGAAGTAAAGGAAATAGGAGCTGCAGAAAGATGGCCTTCGTTTCTCTGGCCAGCACTCTGTGCAATGAGCTTGGGAGAAAGGGAGTGCTGAGAGGCTCATCTTGATGACACCGCCAGGTTGGAGGATAGCACCAGGAGCCTTGACCGTGGTCCTGGTTGAGATTAGGGGCTAAGACTGCAAAACCTCGGTGAAAATGGTGGATGCTCAAAGAACCAACAACAAAGCAGTTGCCTTTGTCTCATGAGGCAAATGTTTGAGTACCTCTTCAGTAGGGTCCCTTTCTTCTGGAAGAACAGCCCACAAAACCTGACTTCATTATGCAAACGCAATGCGCGTACCTGGGTACTGTTCTTGGAAACCCACTTTGGAATAGTTTCATTAGCTAGTGTCCAAAATGAAGATGCTTGAAAGCTATATGTTTAAAAAGTGAAACTGTTTTCTGTGACCTAGGGAATAGTCTATCCTGTTTTGTGCATAATGTATGTTTGGGCTATCTTTAGGCTAAGCTGCGTTTCTGCAGTCTTTCTGCTATTTCTTTATAAGTGTTTCTTCTCTGGAACTGGTTACTAAAACAAGAGCTGACAGGGGCCCAGAAGCTAAAGTAGAGAGAATCCATGAAGCCCTTATTGCAGGGCTTCAGGCAGAAGATTCAAAACACAAGAAAGCTCATGGGAAGAACTGAAAGCAACTGGCTTTCTTTTTTTTTCATTTTTATTGACTTTATTGGGGTGACAGTGATTAACAAAATTTTACAGGTGTCATGTGCACAGTTCGACAGCTGGCTTTCTCGGGCAGAGATTTTCAACCTTTTTCATGTCAAGGCACACAGCAACTAATTACTAAAATTCTGCAGTGCACCAAACAACATATTTTTTGCCGATCTGACAAAAAGTAGGTATGATTTTGATTCATTCACATCAGACAGCTATTGTTGTGTTGGCAGTTTTCAATTTTTTATTTGACAATCTAAGGGAAAAGAGGTCAGTGCCCCTGACTAGGCAGGTATTGCATGTTTTAAAAATTCTTGCGGCACACCGTTTGAAAATCACCATTCTAAGGGAGTCCTGAGCTTCTGGCAGGTGTGTACCATGAAAACTGAGGAAGGGGGAGTCCCTTCCTCTACGTAAACTACTTTTTGTAGCTCGACTAGCATGTGACTGACGAACTGTTGCTTGTCCTCATGGGGATGTGTTTGTTGCTGTAGCGCAGTGCTCACGGCGGGAATGGGAGTCCCCTGGAGGAGCAGAAGAGAAACCGCCGTGAGATCTCCCCTGCGGCCGGAGAGGGCCCTGTACAGGTGAACTGGCCCACGGAGGGTGAAATTCCCCAGGCCGGTGTTGATGTCTGACGTGTGGTGCTACAGAGGGACAGAGCACCCAGACTTTGACAAACACTCAAATCGTAAGAAGCTGGTGGTGGCTGAATGTATCTGTAAACATATTAAAATTCATTGAATGCTATACTCTGGATAAGTAACTTGTATGTATGTTAATTACACCTCAACAAAACTGGTGGGAAAAAATGAAAGCGCTGTCCTTTTCCTGTGCAGCTTAACAAAGGACATCCTGTCCCACCTATATGCTCTAAAGAAACCTAGGTATCCGTCAATAGATGAATGGATAAAGAAGATGTGACATATATATACATACACACACACACACACACACGTATATATAAAAAACCAAAGTAGGCTTACAGTTGTAATGCAAATAACAATACAATAATTAATAAATAAGAATAAGCAAGAAAAAACTTTCACATACTCAAAACTGTAAACCTACTGTTGCTCACTTCGTGTATGTTTCTTCTGTGACTCATGGGCTTTTTGATGTCTTTGTCTGGCAGGAGCCATAGAGTAAGGTCTCAAAAGTTGGTGGGAGAGCCTGCCATTAAGCAGGTGACACCTTCCCGTACACCCACCTGTCAGTCATCCCTGTGAAAACAAGATACCTGCTTGTATGTGGCTAGGTTCCATTGGTTATCCTTGAACCCCTAGTCACATTTTGTTTGTGAATCATCTTTTTCTCAGCTGGTTGAATACTGCTAAACAAATAATAATTTACATTTATTGGGTCCTCATCTAGAGCTTTATTATTGTCTCCCCAAAGAGCTTTATTAGCCACTATTTGTATTAGTCTGCTCTGGCTGCCATAACAAAATGCCACAGGCTGGGTGGTTTAAACAATGGATTTGTTCTCTTGTAGTTCTGGAAGCTAGAAATCCATGATCAAGATGTGGGCAAATTTGGTTTCTGGTGAAGATTCTCTTCCGGGCTTATAGACAGCTGCACCCCCCTCGCTGTGTCCTCACATGGCCTTTCCTCTGCCCTTTTGCAAAGAGAGAGGAATCTCTAGCACTTCTTTCTGTTCTTGTGAAGACACCAATCTCATCAAATTAAGACCCTCATGTATTTTTTTATTATTATTATTATTATTAACTTATGAACTCATTTAACCTTAATTACGTCTCTAAAGGTCCTACTTCCAAGTACAGTTGGGGTTAGGGCTTCAACATATGAGTTTGGGGGGAGGACGCACTGCAGCCCATAATACAATTTTTCCCCCATTTTACTCTTGAGAAAACTGAGGCTTAGAAAAGTGAAGTAATTTTGCTGGAGCAAAAAGCTGAGACATAAACCAGGATGTGCAATGGAGGAAACACATCTTTCCCCACGTCGCCTACACCACCGGTATGCATTAATATGTGTACACTTCGGCCGCCGCGTTGCTAGAGGAGCAGCCTGGGTGGTGGTAAAGAAGTCTAAGGGGGAAGAGGAGTCTTGGCCAGGCTGGAGTCGTGGCAACCAGCTTCTGCCAGCCTCCCCCACCTAGACTTCCCTTTCTGCTGCCAAACCTGAAGGGTCTGCATCTGAGATTTATTAAGAGAGATGACAGTTTCACTTATGTGATTCTGATAAGGGAGAAACATTATGACCCAGACGCTGGAGTCCACGAGGGTTTGGATAATAGCCGCATGTCTGGTGGCAAAGTACGTAACCTGTGGTTCAAGGTCACTCTGTTCCTTGTAACCCAGAAAAGTATCAGTTAAGCCACGGGGATCATAGAGTTCCTTATTATTACCACAAACAGATCTGACCATCCCGGATGACCCAACACTCCAAAACTTTTCCCTTTTCCTGTAACATTTCAGTGTCCTATTCCTTCTGCCTAGCCTGCTGGGGGAAACAATAATAATTTTTAAAATTCCCAGTAATAATGTCTGACATGTCTTCTAATGGTATTTCACTTATTCATTCAACAAATGTTTGTTGCCTCCCTATTATAGATCAGATACTATTCTAGGTACCAACAACATCGTGGTAAGTCAGAAATGATCCTTGTCCTCCAGGCGCACATGTTCTAGTAAGAAATTTATATTATTATGAGGATGTTAATCTTTATCTTAAGGAGAACATCTCTACTGCTAAACCAACCAGAGCAGTGTGAAGAAATGGGGCATGATCAGCAGTCATGATTAAAAGACCTGGTGTCAAGCCCTGGCTTCACGCCTTTCAGTTATTCATGTAACATCCTCTGCCTACCAGGAATTATGCTTGGTGCTAGTGATATAGAAATAACTGGGGGGTGAGAGGGATGCAGGGAGAGAGACCACTACAATGCAATACGCTAAGTGCTACCAAAGAATCACTGTCAAAGTGCTTTGGAATTGCAGAGTGGGGAGCAGTTTGGTCTCTTTGAGAAAATGTAGACAGCTTCACAGAAGACATGAAATGTAAGCTAAATAATTAAGGAGTGAATACCTTCTAGGCAGAGAAATTGAAGTTGGTCTATACATAGAGGTATATAGCCTTTAGGGGAAGAGAGAGAGAAATCAGCATGGCTGATGAGGATTTCGGGCACATGGGAGAAAGGGTAAGGAACAAAGATTGACCAGAAAGCTGTCTTTCTATTTCTGTCATCATTTCACAAACCCACCTCTGTCAGTTCTCACACCTTCATACTCAATGGCACAATCAGAGAACCATCAATAAAGTTCACCTCTATGAATGATTTTCTCCTCAGAGTGTACATACATGCATACATGTATACAGATATGTATGTTAGTCTTAAAAATATCACAGTGAAATATAACAGTACTAAGATGCTTTATATTCAACATTTTGGTGATTGGATTTTACTAACAGTTATTCAAATTTGACTTGAAATATAAAGTATTTTTATCTCTTATTGCGACAGAAACATTAGCCACAGATACCATAAAACTGAGCACATCAGAACTTGCATTAAGAAATCCTGCACTTGCACTTTCAAAATCTTTGACTCAATTAAATGATGTTTAAAATCTATTGCTTCAAAATCATTATGGTAGATTGAAAACAGTCCTCTGCTGTGAACCAGAGGGTAATTGGATCATGAGAGGGTCCAGTGCTCTAAAGAAGCTTTCTAACATCCCCTCGGAAGGTTGCTGTCCAACACCCCCATGCCCCAGCCGTCGTGAAGCAATTAGAGCAGCAGTAAAGGATGAACATTGTTTTGTTAATCTTAGGGTTGTTTGCCATGTAACTTCAGCTTTCTGCCTTCCAGATACATAGGAAGGTTACATTTCCCTCAAGAGTTTATTCAAGACTTTTTAAAGCTTTTTTCCTTTCTCTCATGATGGACTATGCTAAGAGCTTCATCAGCCTGGTTCTAGCATGGGGACAAGACAAAGCAGATATCTAGACACTTTACAATGTGCATACAGAGCATGTGAGTTGAAACAAACCCATTGCTCTAACCCACTAACAATTGTGGATTTTTTTGTTGTTGTTGCTAGGCACAATCTAGCCTGTGCTGAATGGTTAAGTTTTACAAATGCGGGACTTGAATCAACCATGTTTTAAAGTATGACCAACTATGCATGTATCCATCACACATTGTAGGCTAGTCTGTGCTACATTTTTATCTCTATTTTCATATCTGCTGGGTGGGTAGGTGTATTTTATAAATGACAAAACTGAGGCTCTACCAGTGCATTGCAGAGTCAGAATACAAATCTGGTCCTCCTATTCCAGGTGTGGCCTCTCTTTCACTACGCCTCTTGGCTCTCCTACAATTTCTAGGGCAGGATGTAGTCTTGCAGAATGTAACCCAGATATCACCTGAGGCTTGACACTTAAGACCTAGACATTTGACTTGAATACTTTCTCAAAGATTAATGGAAAGTTGAATCCTTCTCCAAGAGTTTTGCAAAGTCCCTGAGGGCTTATGAACCCAAGCCTTTGTCTGCTTCCTAGAATCCTGATTCATTATTCCACACTTACAAAATGTGAAACCAGAGGTTAAGCTGAGCCCCTATACCAATTTCTTTTTTTTAAAAAATCAACCAATTTTTACAACAGACTGCACACACGCACACACACACAGAGCATTAGGTAAAGGGGGTCTGACCTCAAGTCTTAAACCAAACAACTGAAAATCTCATATTAGACAGTTCTAGTTTTTTAAAATCCTTTCAGGCCACTCCACCTCTAGGGAGAATTCCTTTTGTGATCTATGTTCCACAAGATACCAAAATTGCCACCTGCTCCTGGCTTTTCTTTTCTCTTGCTCCTCCCACCTTCTTCCTGGATTTCCCCTGGGACTCCAAATACCTCTTTCGTACCTTTCAAACAAGTCAGCTCTCTCTAGTTCTTACTTTCCAACCTGCATAGTCAAACCCAGCAAGGCTCTCAGCCTCCCATTTAACAAAAATTACCTTCTTTTAACAGTCTATGGTGGTTACTTTTGAAAAGCACTTTTTCTGTCTTATAAACTTTAAAAATGTTTCTTTTCCATCTTCCTTGATGTGATGTATAGCTTTTCAGATACGAATGCAGAACCAGCTTCAAGACAATGCCTATTCAGTTCTCTCGCTCAATAATACCATTTACCGTCAGACATCTCTTGAGACCTGGGCTAAGCAAGGTAATAGTTGTAAAAGACCCAGCTCCTAACCTCAAGATGTTTCCCTTGGAGTCAAAGATCCATGATGACACATAAAACATGTTGGAAACCTCTCAAGTTGTTATCTGCACAGCATTTGTGAAAGCAACAGGAATTCAGTGAGGAGCTAATGTGGTCAAGCAAGGTCTCCTGGAGAAGTTGGGACTTGAGAAAGGACTAAATAGATACACAAGGTTTGATAAATATGCAAGATGTGTAAGTGATCAAGTATAAGTCAAGACAAGCTTGTGGGAGACATCTCGGTGTGTACTAGCAACGTTTCATTCCATTGTCCAATCTCTTTCTAGCCCACTGTGCCTAGAGTCATATAGCAACTAAAACAGTTAAACGTGTATCAACCCAAGTGTTTTTAGCTCAAGTCCAAGACTCTTTTTCATAGTCAAGTAGTTCTCAAACGGACCCCAGAAAACAATAATTTATCATGAGTTGGACTGTTGGGTTCTACACCTAAAATCTGGCCTTTTTCAAATTAACTGAGGAAAAATATGAATGGGAAAATGTTTTGTTCAATTCTGAATTTTTCTTCTCTACATTTTTAAAATCCTTTTACTCAAATTTTTGCTCATTGGCAACAAAACAATAACGAGTTGCAAGTATATATATTAAAGGGAAAAATGAGCAACAGTCTTTACTTTTAGTTTTTCTTTCTTTCTTTGCTTGTTTGTTCTTTCATGAACAAGTACTCAAGGAGGTGGGAACTCTGGTTTTGGAGCCACTCTGCCTAGGTTCACATGTCTGCCTCACCATTTAATAACTGTGATTCTCCCTAGGGTGAGTTGTTTAACCTCTCGGTACCTCAGTTTCCTTACTTATACACATATATGCTTAAAGCACAGTAGCAACAACCTTACTGTCAGGGACATCAATAACAACAAAATTATGACAATAATAACTAAGTTATTGGAACTTAGTACATGTCAGGCTCTAATTAATTCATCAGTAAATGTTACCTGTTACTATTATTATGCTTTAAATTATTATTATTTTGTCATCAGTGTTCCTGATGGTAGAGTTATCTCTGATGTGTATAATGGAAAGAAATGAACCATTATTTCCTTGTGTTCTGAAATGAGCTCCATGACTGCTGTGCTCTCTGCCACCTGAAAAACATTCGAGAAGCCCTGCATTGCTCGTCACGGAGGTCGGTGTCATTCTTCCTTCACATGCACGTTCATACCAATAGCTTTCCGTCCAAATTTCAAACTAGAGCATTTGCTTCTAGTTGGATGAAAAGCCTTGTTTTGGAGCCAACGAGGCATCCAGAATTCATTGACTGTTCTGGTGTACACTAGATAAGAAAGAAAAACCCTAGAGGAAAAATGCTTAAAATTTTCTGCTTTTGTTGCTCTTCGGAGGTTTCTTTATGCACATTACAGACAGGGGTTCAGTTATGTAGTGATGCAGTTCTTGAATATAATATATTTCAACGCTGGAATCATGGTCAGAGCTTCTTTTCTATGGTTCCAAATCCTGCCGCTTTAATAATAAGTTCTTATTAAAATGGAGAAAACTGAACAAGATGCATTGCAAATCCATTTTAAAAGTATCTCAGTAAGCAAATTAATCCTGACATCACCCTGAAACTGGGTACATTCTTTGCTTAAATGGTAACTTGGACTATGCTGAAGAGTCCTTGTCAATCATCCATCTGCACAGAACTCATGTGCTGGGAAGCTTTCATTCAGTCTGCAACCAACCAGACAGAGGACTTCCAGATGGCAAGAATTCGCATTGAGTCTGCCTTACCTAAGGCAACGATATGAAATTAAATGACCAGTTTATTAAAAGAGGTGCTTCTCTTCTAACCATTAGTCATTGTTTAGAGATTGACATTTTACAAATAAAATCAACATCCTGCTGAGGGCATAGCTATTTGCATCACAGAGGCGTCCCTTCTGCCTTGAGACTGCAGATTTGGGAATTAATTGATATGTATAATTCAAGATTATCTTGTTTGAAAACAATGAACCAACTGATGTAAGGTCTCACAGAATTGAAACAGTATGGTCATTTTAAAGGCCCAGGAATGATCTCTATATTATCAACAAGGCTGTATGATTAAGTCTCTCAGAAGCCGAGGAAAGAGCTTCCATGAGAAGTAAATACTTTCTACAATGTATAAACAAAAATTGTTAAATAATTAACTTACCAGAGCAAGAAAAGTACCCATCCCAGAATCTCTCTAGTTAATTTCAGATATAGCAAACCCAACCAAGCCGCAGTGATTCACATTAGAACTCCACTCACAAATTTAACAATGTGAAGTGCAAGTTCTCCTACAGAAAAGATAACGTTAGCCAAGCATGCACTTCGGAATCCATTAGACTGGAATCCAGAAACACTGTTAGCGGTGCCCATAACCTGTCATCAGGAGTTCTTGATTATTCAAATATAATGAATGCCAAGGGTTGGAGCATATTCGGGGAATATAGGTCAAGTTGCTTTTGATAAATACTTTAAAATAGTGGTTACTAATTCTAAGGGCTTCGTATGAGGCATTTTTAAACCAATATCATTTCCAACCTTATAATAACTTTCAAGGTGAGTGACATTATCCTCATTTTACAAACAAATCAAGGAAAGATCCAGAGTGATAGGCCATCTTCTGACAACCTAGGACATAGTAACTGGCTGAGCCAGGGAAAGTCAGTTTTGCTTAACACCATGTGGGGTGATGTCTCTACATACTGAGCTACCTCCCCAGTGTATACACACCACTCTCCTGTATATTAAGTGCCTCATTGTCTCTAGTCAACAGTTTTCTGATGCAAGTATTACATCCTTGTTTTAAAGAGAGGGAAACTGAGGTTCAAGGTAATAGGCCACAGCTAAAGCCATCCAGAGAGCAAGTGACAATTCTCTTCCAGTGGGTATCGCAGTGCGTCTGCCAGAGAATTAGCAACAGAACTGCATCCTCAACCAGGAGAGTAAGATTCAAATCGAATGAGTTGTGGTAGATTCTTAATCAGACACATTCCATTTACCTTTTTTCAAAGTCTGTTGCCATGGTTGTTAAGACCAGCATGCATTCCTTGAGGTTACAATGATCTTACATCCAATGATACTGGAAATTGTGTTGTGAGGTGTCATTACAAAAGGAATGAAGCCCCCCAAAGGGAAAATTTTGTTTATAACAATAGACTTCGGTGCCCAAGGCTCCTGTTCCATTTGGAATTGTATTTAAATATTTTATAAACTTTTACAATTATTATTATTATCTTATTATTATTAAAAAGGAAGAGCATGGTCTTTATAGAAAAATATCAAATATAAAAAAATAGAAAAATGAGGAAACCCCACTGTTTCAGCAGCATCCCAAGTCAACTACAACTAACAATTTGTTTTCATTATTTTGCATATATTTATATATATATACACATATATTTTCTATGCACATATGTGTATGTATATGCAGTCTTATATATATATTATAAAGTTTTCACTATATTGCATATATAAATTTGTGTCTTACTTTTCAATCCATCTCTTATATTGAACATCATAACATGGGCATAACCAGTACCAGGTTAATGGCTGCTTTATTATCTATTCAGCGTGGTTATAATAATTTGCATAACATTTTTCTCAACAGAATAATCCTTTAAACTTTTATCAACTGACCTCTAGTATAGAGAACATCGCGATAGGCATCTTTATGCATAAAGTTCTTATTTTTAAAATATTTAAGCTTATTTCATTGGATAGACACTCAGAAATGAAATTAATAATCATTTTTAAGACTCTTAGTAGATGCTTTCAAATTATTTTTATAAATGTACATAGTTCTCACTGGTAATATCATTAACATCATTTAAATATCCCAACCTCAAGATATTGACAGAAAACTTCCCCAAGTATTCTCTGAAGAACTATACAAGCCCATGTCATTCATTCTGAATTTCGCCTTTGCACCAGTTCATCTCATGCTAGAAATAATCTTTGGCTCCGAAGGAAAAATATCGATGACTTTCAACAGACAACCAGTACGCTCTCAAGCCAGCACTGCCATTTAGCCACGCCCTTCCCTTCACTAACGCCCAATCACTGGGCGCTGGGGACGATGCAGCTGCAATCACAAACTCTTCAGGAGCACCAAGCACAGTATCTTTGGACAATCGGGTTCTGGATGCTCTTGCCAGTGGTGGGAACTTTGCAAAGCCTAGCCTTGGCCAAGCTGGTCAACAGCTGATCTTTGATGAAGCAACCATCATTTGTGAAAGGCCATTTTGGGTTACATGCTTTCCCTTTGAAAATTCTTTTCCCCGTAAAATTTTCCAGGGTCTGGGTAGCTTTGAAGAATTAGATCTTAACAGAGATAAAGTCAGGGCTTCCCTGAGTCTTCACAAAGGAGTGGAAACACAGACAGACGTCTGCAAGGAGATGAAGAATGTCATTCGCCAGAATCCCGCTCTGGGCCAGGAAGTGGGGGGAATGTTCCCAAAATAGGGAAAGGAACATCATTGTGACAGGGAAAAGGAAAATGGGGGAGGAGCGAAGGACTTGGGAAAAGGGTCAGGGCTGGAGAGAGAAGCATAGATTGAAACAGAAACAGAAAGAGGGGCTTTTTTTTTTTTTTTTGTCTTTAGACAGATGGATGAGAGAATAAAACTTTTAATATATTTTGCTGATGATATAATGTGTATACTCCTGGACTAACCCTTCAAGAAGAGACAGTGAAGGCCCACATTATTTTCTAGTCCTTTAGAGTTAAAATTGTAGTGCTTTGGGGTAGATGTGGTGGCAGCGAATTGCACTTACTGAGCTGTTTTATGTCCCCTGGCAGGAGCGGGTCCAAGATGACTCGTTTATATTTAAGTTATGTAACTGGTTTCTAAGAAAACCATTCTGAACTGACCGGGCCCTCACCAAAACTCACATACTTCATATGCCAATATGCTCCCATCACCTTTTACCTCTCCCATTCTAACGCCAAGCCCAAGATTGTAACTGCCATGAGGAAACCCAGAATCCCTCTCTTGCTATCCTGATGTCAGCTTAAGCCCTGACCACTGCTCCAAACTAACACCCTCATTTTTTTTTTTTGCTCTTTTCCCTAGTGGGAGCTTTGTTATTCTATCCACCCTACACACACTCCCATAGCACTGGTGGCCCTCCGTGATGGCTACCATTTGGCTCAGTAGTTTTAGCTTGGCCAAAGCAGCTAGCATCTGTCTATGCAACAGAGATACCATACCAATCACACAACTAAGAAAGACAAACTCATGAAAACACTTTTGGTTATAAATCAGAGGGAGAAATCTAGAAGTCAGGTTGGAATTTCAATATCATCTTCTCAAACTATTATATCAATACCCTGACCACCACTCAGTAGGCCTGAAGTCACATCTTATTTGAAGGTTTGTATCAAGTGTTGGCTTTAGGTTAAAATAAATCGATATAGTGATAAAAAAATTACTTCCCAAGTCCTTTGATATATCCATAAAGTTTTATACACTACAATTCTTCAACAATTCTAGAAGCCCCCTGTTCCCAAAAAAAGAAAGAAAAAGTTTTCCTCTAGGAGTAGAATGGATCACCAATACTTTAACTGAGCACTAGAGAAAATCATTAGCATGTGTTTAGAGGCCATAAATTTATTTTTAAAAAGTAAACCATGTCTTAAACTCTTGACATAAAATCAGCATGGCAAGATATTCCCACTAGAAGAGGCACACAGCAACTGGGAGAGATACAGGGACATCAGGAACACAGCTCCACTCACTCTGAGGTGTAAGCTCATTAGGTGGAAATATGGACAGAAATATCTATGCATGGTAGCATCTAAGACATATCTACTCCTAGACCAAAGCAAGGGTGTTTAGAGTATTCATTCATTCATTTATTCCAAAATACATACCATATGGTTACACTGTGCTGAATATCATGCTGGGCACTGCAGCAGTCACAGAGGGGAACCAGACACTCTTGCTTCTCTAGGAGCTCATTGTTTAGTGAGGAAGACATAGACACTTGAGCCAATATCAATAATTCAATTCACCAACAGAAGTGTAAGCAGGAGTTTATGGGAACACAGTGGGAGGCCTTATTAACCTTGCCTGGGATGGGTTATGGTGGCAATCACAGAGTCTGTAGAGAAGAGGTTCACTGATAATGAATTTACAATGTTCAGCCCCAAAAAAGAGGGTTGGTAGCTCCCCCTCTAAAGGTAAAGAATATATACTTCATGCTATGGTTTCTCCAAAAGCAAGGGTCACACTCTTCCTAGTACTATTTGTTCATTAATCATTAATTCACTTAATTTTTCAAGCTGCCTGCTGTAGAGATGAATATGAGTGCTGGAGTCCCTCAGCCTAGATACCCTGTGTAAATTTCATAATTACCCAAGCTCTCTAAATCTCAATTAACTCCTCCTTAGAATGTGATAGTGCTCACATCTTGGGGTTTTTAAAAATTAATTAAGATGGTACCTGTAAAGTACTGAGCATAGTGCCTGAAACAGAATAAATGGTCAATGAATAGACCTGTTATTGGTCACTGTGCTGTTTTTAAAGATGACTGGGAGTTCTCTGGGAAAAAGAGAGGGGATTCTAAGCAGAGAGAAAAGCTTGTGCAAACAAACAGAATGAAGAAAGTGCACCGTATGTAAAGGAAACAAGACAGTCCAGTTTGGTGATTGTGTAGAGTGTGTGGTTGAGTGGGGTGGCAAGTGATGAGACAGGAAAGACAAATTGGGTCCAGATTGTGAAAGACCTTATAAACCATATGAACAAATGAGTTTGAACTTTATCCCACTAGCAAGGAGAAGACAATGGAGGTCTTTAAACAGCAACGCTACTTTCTGGTTTCTTGGGGTTTTTTTTTTTTTACTTTTTAGGAAGAAAATTCTAGCAGTAAAGTATATGAGAGATTGGAGAGGAGAGAATCAGAGGCAGGGATATCAGTGGGAAATGTTTGCAATAATTCTGGCAAGAAAAATCCAAGGTAGTGAGAATAGGTGGGAAATAAAGTGCCAGAATTAGATTTGAGGGATATTTCTAAGATAGGGTTAACAGGGCATAATGATTGATCAAATGTGGGGAAACAAGAGAGAAGGAAGAATCTAGGATAATTCTAGCTAGAATTAGAAAGACAAGAAGGCAGAGTGGCACAATATGTTTTTTGGGTCAGATAAGTAGTATGTGTATGCAAGACGTGCTAGTCAAAGTGTTGAACAGGCCGTTGAAAGTCGGGTCTGGAGTTCATTGCGAAGCTCTGAGCTAAAGATATAAATTTGGGAGTCATCAGAGAATAGTGAGCAGGGAAAGTTCTGGGAATGATTCCAGGAAGAAGAATTCAACATGCTATCTTCTTAGTCTATTGCATTAGTTTCCCTGGTATTCACTCTTCTGAAATAAAGTGAAGAGTTAATCCATGTCACATGGCCTCCTAAAATAAGGTCCTCGAGCCAGCCTAGAGCTCTTCAACTTTCACCACATTTTTATTCTATAAAATGTAACCATGGTTAAGTCATTCTAATGCAGAGGAAGTGTCCTATTGCATTGAATAAATCAAAGAAAACATGTTCCTTGGACTATGGGGCCTTTATTAACTCTTGATGATGGACAGAAACCATGGCCTCTTATTACACATAATTCACCTCCACTTTGCTCAGCCATAAAATGTTGGAGAACTAAATTGTTCATTTTTTATAAGGCAAGGATAAATTCATCTTCAGAAAGTAGCTACATACACATTGACCAAGAAGCCCATCTTTCTATTACAGAAATCAAGATTCAAAGGTCTTTCTGCCCTCTTACTATTTGTTTTCCTCTCAAGTTTCTGCAGGTAGAAGGGATCCTTCTAGTCAGATAAGTCTAAACTCTCTTGTTTCCCAGATCCATAATGACTTTGTATGACTCTTCTAGGACAAGAAATTTTTAGTGTAGAAGATGTCTCTAAAAGGGCTTGCGATGATCCTAATTCTACCTTAAACATCATCCATAGGCCAGTTATTTGAAGCAATTGAATGATCAAACACCAACATTTTAAAAAACAGTTCACCATTTACTTTGGTTAGGTGTAAAGAATTTATGGGCAGGGGTATTATTAGAGAACCCTATGCCTCATCACCCTCAAACTAAATGTTGGGCAAAAAAAAAAGGGTGCAGACTCCCAAGGATGCCTACTAGCTGACTAATGAATGGACAGGATTAATCAGAATGGCTTGGTGGTTTCTTCATTGCTCAACATCTCATATCTTAGTAACAATAGAAGTCAGTTATATCAAATCACCAAAGAAAGAACATAAAATCGCCCCTTTGAAACCCCTGGTTTCCATACAAGCTCCTTCTTTGAGCAAATCAATTAAATTTTTGAGGTGGGGGTTGGGGGGGTCAGTGTCTCTGTTTGCAGAGCAGTGCAATTTTTTAAAGCATTAACTGAATGATATAAGGGAAAACATTCAACCTGGTGCCAAGTAAATAAAGGTGTCCCAAATATCAAGTAAATAAAGGTCTGGACAGGAGCTTGAAATCTATGTAAGATCATAGTCTTTGACACTAGGAGTTGAGTCTTTGCTCTAAGAACTTAGTGAAATGAAGCTATGGGGTTCACAGATCTTGGGTCACATTAGTTAGAGAGTGTAGATGACTCATTTTCATAGTTACTGTTAGTGAATGCATTCCTATCTGGGTGACTAAACATTTCAAGTCTTTTCAGAAGCTGTTGCTCTTCTGACTTTTCTGATACTCCACAAGAGAACATACCTTTACCAACAATATAAATAAAAAGCTGTCATTGGCTGGCCACACAACTGCTGAAGTGACCAAAAAATTGGTTTTTCTACATTTGCAGAACTTGAGACAGAAAAAGTAGAGTATCTTCCAGATTTAGTGAAGTGTGTAGAAAACTTGCTGCCACTAAGACTCTGAACTAGAATTGCCTTAATATTGTAACATAGTATGCATGGCCAGTATCTTGCATAATTTGCAAACCTATTTCTACCCTCTGGGGAATTCGACTATGTATATTTTCCTCTCCAGTGTAAAATTTTGTTAGAGGAAAATTCCAAAGAAGTTCCACTAAATACAAAGGAGTAAAGAGAGCAAACTTAGTAAATAAACCAGCTTGTAAAAGGTCAAAGGATGTTTAAGAAAGCTTTCCAAGATAAACAGCATAGGTTCAAAAAAAAAAGCCTTATAATGAATCAATATTTTAGAGCTTGATCTCATAGCCCAGTATATGTCACTCTCCTTATATATTATAATGAAATAAGCACGTATTTAGCAGATACTCACCAATGGGAAATTGATTTTCAGAGCCCACCTGCCATTCACTTCACAGCTTGCTCCTGATACAAAGGAAGATTAATGTACCTGGTCTCGCAGAGCCAGTAGAGGAGGTTTGGGGTTGCGTCTTATTCATGACCAAATCCTCTCCAGCCAACCATGCGACTTCCTGGAACCATCTGTGAGAAGCTGTGGACTTTGTCATCCTGGGCCATTTATCCAGGCATGATGTTTAATTAGTGCACACAAAGTTGATGTGAAAGGCTTGGCAGCTCATCCCCTCACCCCTGTTGGGTTCATTGCCTCATTAGAAAAGCTCTGGATGGCTGACCAGCCAGACAAAACTAACAAGCACATTTTCTAACCATCCACAATAGCAGTAACTAACATTTCCATAAAGATTTAAGGTTTACAGAATGCTTTTATGTATGCAATGCTCTCTGTTGCAGTGTAGTAGACAGAACACCAGACTTGAATTGAAAAGTCCCAAGTCTAAATCCCAATTCTGTCATGATGTGACACTGGAAAAAGTATTCTGTCCCCGTTATGTCTCATTTCCCCTCCATGAAATGCCTGCATGGGAGATGTTCAGATTACTCAGATAGTACATGTGAAAATACCTACACCTTTGCAGGTGTTCAATGAATGATTATTGTTCTAATCCAATCTACTGCCTTCCAACTTCTCCATCCATTTGGTTTAAAGAAAAAAAAAATTGTCCGCTATACATCTGAAGAGATGGTAGCCCTGGAGAGACCCTCTAAGTGGATCGGACAGCCAGTGACTGTCGAGGTTCACTGAGAAGACCATAATGGGAGATTCAGGTGGGAACAGTACAGTAGAAGACAGTGTTGGATAGGTTTACAGTGGAAGATAGTCTCAGAGAAGATCTCATTGGCAATACAGACCCCCTAGAAATCACTTTCTAGCTAAGCATGATTCGTGTTCATTGCTGAACCACAGGGTTATGCTGTGTCCATGTGACAAAAGCAAACACTTTGGACAAAACACAGAACTGTTAAAGTTTGACTCCAGAAGAAGATCTTGCCTCTTGCCTCTTTCCTTTTCCCATGCTCTGTTTCCAAACTCCACAACTGAGTTCTGAGTTCCCTCCAGATAAGGGGGATGGAGCTCATAGAAGAACTGTATTTGAAGAAAAGCAGTGATTACCTCTCCTATCTTTCACAGTCAAATAAATATTTACTAAGTAAGGACACACGGCATACATTAAAATTAATGCTTCGCACAGCTTTGGAAATGTCTGTCATATCTGTCAATGTTTCAATAGCTCCACGACTGTGAATGGCTCTGCTGTCTCTCAGTGAGAGCTGCCATTTTCCTGACGGTTCTCAGCAGGAGATCCTGGCTGATTACACACTCGGAGTCTGAGGAGGGGCAGCTGAGCAGAGGAAAGCCCAAGGGAGAGAGAAGGAGCTTATAAAGTTTCTGTTCAGTAAGGTCTGAGGCCTTCCTACTGTATTCTGGGAGAGTAATTTAATGGTGATTGCAAATAAAGAAATGGCGTTGCACCTAATAGGTGGCATCCGTGTTTATAGATTATTAACAAAAGAATGCTGGAGAAAACTGACAATCATCTTCCCTTGGTTAAATAGCCTATGCAGAGCTACGTCTTCTGTATGTCAAGTTGTCACTAGCCCAAGGGTTTAAGAAGGGACAGTTTGCACTTAAAAGATATTGATGCACATGTTTTCCCAAGTGTCATTCACCTAACGCCTGTGCAGTGCGGAAATATTTGGACTTGAGTAATTTTATTTTAGTGCTTTCCCCGCCACAAGGAACAGTGTCAACTCCTGGCACTAATCTGGCTGCTGAAATGGTGGCTTCCAGTTTCATTAATGCTGTATTTATGATCCCTTTAAAATGCCAGTGATCTACTTTTCTTGGAGAATATATACAACCATTAGAAAACCCCATTTTTTTGTCACTACTCTTTCCATTGGCACCTTGGGTCTTACTGTGGCTGCAGTCACCAGAAGGGGAAGGGAGATTTGACCAGCTATTTTGGGACAGTAGGAGAAACAGGTCAGGAGAGCTTTAGAAATGGCGACAGCAAGAGGTGAAATGGGAAGTAGTGAGCAGAGAGGTTATGTGCAACTCAGCTGACTACATTTTCCCAAGTATTCAGAAATGAATTAGTGACATTCCTGAATGTGCTGGAATGTCTTGCTTCATTCCAGCTGTGTTTTCTCTGTGACTCATACATTAGGGTCCCATCTTTTCTGCTCTAACATGTTAGTGGTCCAATTTTACATCAGGGCTGGTTTCCTGGAGCTTTTTTTTTTTTTCTCTCTCTCCTTAGAACAGATACTTATTTTTGAACAAGACATGATTTCCTGATAAATATATTGATGAGTGGATATGCTTCCCCGTGGAAATTATGGGATTGGGAAATCATTACAGGAGCTCTGTCTCTAACACTTGTTGAAGTTACCTGGTGTTTGAAACACTTTTACTATTTCAGCATAAATCACACACACACACAAAAACTTGCACGCACAATCCCAACATTCGGAATCAACATAGGTTCTGTTTGAGTTTCCTGGAAGCAAAACCCGAGAGGGGGACTCTTGCAGAAGAGATTTATCGAGGAACTGTTCTCAGGAGAAGTCGGTAAGAGTGCGGAAATCGGGACAGCAGAGGAAAAAAAGATAAGCATGGTGTCAGCTCCGGTGAAGTTCTAACCTCAGTCTGAAACTGTGGGAACTATGGAGAATAAATAATGCTGCAGAGTGTGTTCCACTTCCAGGCATAGGAGTTGGAATTTCATACTCTTGAACCAGTAAACAACTAGCTCCAGAATACCCCTGAGGAATGTAAACTACCAAGCACTTTTTGTTCTTGGATGGTCTGCACAAAGAGTGCCCAGTGGCCCAAGGGCAGTTCCCTCAAGAAGTTTTCATGGTTTGAGCTGTTAAGAGCAAAACATCCAGGAGCTAAGAAATGGTATCTGAGGGGATCTGTGTGGAACACCAAGAGCATCCACCATGATTATATGATTATTTATTCACTAAGGAATTTGTGCCTACTATGTGCCAGGTGGGGGGCCAAGTGCTGGACTTATAAAAATGGACAAGAAATGACTTCCCGAAAAAGTTCAACAACTAGAGCAAGAGACAGGTATACCAAGAGATCACAAAATATAATGTGCTTGGTGTTTACAAAGATAAAAGTGCTATGAAATCACAATGCATAAGCACATAATAGCCGGGAGTAGATGTCATGCAACACTTCAGAAAGGGCATAATCTTAAACATCAGACACTTTTGAACAGAACTCGAAATTGTTGTGAAAGGATGGAGTTCTGCACTCACGCAGCCTAGCTGAGCTCTGTTCACACCCTAATTTATTGTTATTGCTTTTCTCTGAGACATTCATTGAATATTCACCCAGAGAACATTTACTGAGAACCTGATATGTTCCAGGAACAACAATGGACACCAGGGAGACAAAGGAAAAGCACCGCTCCGGCTCCGAGAGGAACTCACATTCTGAGCTCATCATTTCCTGTCTTGAAATTCAGATTTTTCCATTTGAAAAATAAAGGTTTATAAATTCTTGATACCTGTCTATACCCAAGAATAATACATGAAAAATATGAGCTCAGTGGAAGTGCTTCAAATAATTAAGATCTCAGAAGCCCTCAGGGAGAAAAAAAAAGAAATTTTTTTCTCATCTTTGTGGAAGATGTTGGTGCAGTTAGCCATAGACAAACTCGGGTCTTAGAATAAATGACTATTAGCCCCAGTGAAATATCTAAAATTTCTTAATATGTGGCAAAAATAAAAATAAAAAGTGAACGAAGCTTAAGCTCCCTGTGATAGTCACTACCAAAGGCAGCCAAGCAAAACCACAAATAAGAAAGAGTCAGAATGAAGGACTGTGACACCCAGGACCCAGGTGGGGACATGATTATTAATAGAACATGAAGAAGGAAAGCAAATATAGTGAAGGAAAAGGAAGCCCTAAGTGATTCTTGCTTCATGCTGTCTGCCCCTTGGCCAGTCCAACTCATTCCCTAATTTCCCCAGAAATATCTGAAACCATTCTCTTAATTCTAATAGGTCTTGTGTCTACAGCATTCACTGAGCTCTTTGCAAACCATCTGGTCTTATTTCTTAACTGCCTCTTCTGTCCCCAACAAATATGCGAACTCCTTGAAGGTAAAAAATTCTTATTCTACTATGCAGGCTCTCCAAGCTGAGTGCAAGGTCAGAGAAAGAAGTCAAATCTCATGCTTGCTAATGGAGGGACAGGCAGAGTGCCCTCAAGCTCCAAGTGTGCCCTCAAATTCTGAAGGACAAGCAAAATGTGGGCTCAGGGAGAGATGAGATATTGGTAACAATGCAAATGAGTCATCAGGCTTAGCAAGAATAGCATGGAAATGAAACAGAGAACCAGCTGAGATCAGGATCTTACCCCAGTGAAAAAGTTGACAACCCTAATCAAAGGGTTGACAAAAAGCAAAGAGCAAGAGTCAATTTGAGGAATAAGTCAAGATCAGAGCTGGCAAGGACTGAAAGGCAAGAAGGCAGGGAAATAAAATTTGAAAGTTAGATTTGGGCCACATTGTACTGATAACTCTCTGCTGAAATCAGCCTTTTAAAAAAAATGTTTTTACATACACAAAGCTGTACCTAATTAATATATACAACTTGATGTGTTTGTAGATAAGTTTGTTTTGGTGAAACCATCACCACAATCTATACCATAAACTGATTTTTCACCTCTAAGTTTCTTTCTGCCCTCTTATTACTATTATTATTATTATATTATTATAATGATAAGAACAGTTAACATAAGATCTACACCATTAGCAAACTTTTACATGTGCAACACAGTATTGTTAATAACATGCTGTACAATAGATTTCTGGGACTAACTCATATAAACGAATTTTGTACCCTTTGACTAACACCTCCTTGTTTCCCCCCAAGACCCTGGCAATCATATTTCACTCTCTGCTTCTATAAGTTTGACTATTTCATATTTGTCATATAAGTGGTATCATGTAGTATTTATTCCTCTGGGTCTGCTTTATGTTACTCAGCATAATATCCTACAGTTTCACCCACACTATTGCAAAGGGCAGGATTTTCTTCTTCTTTAGGGTTGAACAGTGTTTCATTGTGTGTGTGAGTACGTGTGTCACATTTTCTTTATTCATTCACCAACTGATGGACGTTTAAGTGGTTTCCATGTCTTGGACATTGTGAATGATGCTGTAATGAACATGGAAACGCTGGCACCTCCTTGGGATCCTGATTTCCATTCTTTCAGACATACACTCAGATGCGGGTTTGCTGGATCCTATGGTAGTTCTATTTATAGTTTTTTGAGGAGCCTTCATACTGGTTTCCATAGTGGCTGCACAAATTTCCATCCACACCAATAAAGCACAAGGGCTCCCCTTTCTCTACATTCTTGCCCACATTTGTCACATTTGGGTTTTTTTTTTTAATAAAAGGCATCCTAACAGGTGCAAAGTAAGTGATCAGCCTCTTTTGACGACAAATCTTCATTCACTAATCACTGTTGAGTTGAGTTGACAGCCCCCTCAAAGGATGAGGAATGACATGTCTTTGTAGCGTATGTGAAATTGCATTTTTGAGAATAAAAATTTTAAAGGACTCTCTGTTCTTTAACTTAATCTGCTGAAAAGATTATAGAAACTATGAAATGGAGATGCCCAAGGAAAAGAACATATGCTCCAAGTATGTGAACAATTTAAGACATTTCTTTGTTTCAGATGAGTATCTGACATTTTTACAGGAATAAGGATAAAAATTTGGTAGAAATTAGTTGAAAGGGGGGAGCACTTAAAGCAGTAGAAGAATTGGATATCTAGGTCAGCACTGTCTCTAGGTCTTTCTGTGATGTTGGAAATCTTCTGTCTGCACTATCCAATCAACACGGTGGCCGCCAGCCCTACACAGCCATTAAGCAAGCGCTTGGAGTGTGGCTAACGCAACTGAAGATTTTTCTTTATTTTCTTTAATTCTAATTAATATAAATTAAAATAGGCTCATGTAGCTAATGGCTTTCACATTAGACAGTGTTGAACTAGGTCATCATCTTAGAAGAATGAGGAGAAAGGAATCATGAGGTTAAAGGAAGAGAAAAAATTATGACTAAGATTGAGAAACTGATGATAATGGGTAACGAAGTTGGTCAACAGAAGGCAAGAGCGAGCAAGACCATCTGGGAGATCTGTTTTTATGTAGCAGAGGTGTTGCTAGGAAATATATCAGCCTACGACCAGAGTTAAAGTAGCTTAGCTAGGAAAGGTTTCGATTGGAAAGAGGCCTTGTCAGGAAATATCAACCAGTTTTGACACTTTGGAAGAATGCTGAACTAAGAACTTCTTCCATGTTCAACTTCCAAGCCCCTAAATAAAGCCACGTGCAGTGTCTGTTTTCAGTTTTAGATTGGGCCAAGGAATATTTCTAAAAGTCACTTTATTTGATGTTACTCCCCAAGGAATGGTAGTTATCATTCTCTGAAAGACAATTCTGACGGGTTGAGCCTTGAGCCCTAGGACACTATAGGAAATGACACTCATCCTTGAGGGCCTTTCACTGATTTACTGAATGTGGGTGTTTGTAACACTTTGTCCATTATCCCACAGAAAAGCAGGCGACTTCACTTTTCACTGGTAAAATGGGGGGCCCTTCACACAGATGCACATACCAAACAAACCAAACTACCTTGTTCCTCTTTAACCAGGCACTTTCTAACACAGAGATTCCACTGAAGTCACCAGAAATTTCAAGTGTGGGAAGTTCCTGCAGACGGAGAACAGAAGAAACATGCTTTCTTTCACTTTAAACATAGAAAATTTCTGCCGAATCAAGTCATTTGCTTCGGTTTTTGTTTTTTTCACCTTCCCATTGAGTAGCCTATGCCCATCTGACTATCCTATTGATATGTTATACAAGCAAGGCTTCCCAGTGGGGGAAAAATTGCTAGTATCTTCATAGAGCTGAACTGCCTAGGAAGCCTTTCTACCCCCTATCTCCTTGGTCACCAGAAGAGACAGCTGAGATGCACAAAAGAGGATGGTTTCCACAAGGTTACCCAGTTGGTGAGTGGGTGAGAGAGGATAGCCCAGATTTCCTTCAGTCAAATCCTGTATGAAAGCACTTAACCCAGGGCCTGACTCTTGGGCCTGGGAATTACTTCCTTCCTTCCTCAAGACCACCGATGACAATATCCATACTCCTTGGGTCAAATGAGATAGTCCACATTATAATACCTAAAAATCACTGGCAGGTAAGCAAAGAGGCATCAAGGCATTAAGATACCATTAGGTCCTCTGTACGTGAGACACAAACCAGGCAAATCTTGACCAGAAGTGAGAGGAAGGATTTAGGCAAAAAAACAAAAACAAAAGCAATTTTTAAGGAAAAGAAAGAAGATAAGTGCAATAAATGAAAAATTTAAGGTGGGCATCTTAGGTCTGAATTAGTGGCTGATTGATAAAAAGAGCTACCCTGTACTTACCATGTTCCAAACAATGTACTAGGCTGTGGTCGACTTGCCAACATGTGTTTATCCTGAGATGATTGGTCTGTGCCAGCCATGCTGATTTCATCTTTGTGATGAAAGATGAAATTAGTTTGGGAATAAGCTACTGACCCTGTGGTCTTGAGGTAAAATTTTCCTCACTCCTAAGCATGGGAAACTGGAAAGTGTGGCCTCTATTTTCTCTCTGAAAGTAGTGGACCCTGATAATGATAATGCTAAAAGAGGGAAAAAACTTCGTTGAGTCATTGATTCTCACAACCCTGGAATCCACTGTCTTTGAACTTTTTGCAGTGTGAAATAACCAATTATCTTTTTTGTCAGAATGTCTGTTACTTGCAACCAAAATTACCCCAATTGATATATTTTATTAACCTCATTTAAAGATACACACAAAAAAATGAGGTTTGGGGATGTTAAGCAACCAAATTACACAGAAAGTAAGTAGCAAAGCTATGATTTGAGCATAGATTCATCTGACTTCAATGCCCAAGATCATGAGCACAAAATGAACTAGACCATCTTGTTCAGCTTCCAAAAAATGTTGGTCACTGATGATGGTTTTATGAAAAATATCTTTACCTTACATTAGAAAAATGGCAGAGTTAATGGTACCAAAAAAAAAAAATTACTCGACCAATTACCTTTTTAGATCTACCAGCACTGATACCTATGTATTACTCTTTGTCATTTAAGTACAGAAGCGCACCCTCAAGAAACTCAAACATTGAATATACTAGTTCTCGATTATTTTTGTGTTTGTGATATACTTTTAAAAACTAGAAATTTAGGTATGGTTTTGAAGGGATTAAGTTTCCTCCATCAATCACAAAACACTGTCTCACTGTTGGGTTAGAACTGTAAACTGGCTTGACATAAATTTCTGATCTTTATTCATTCCTAGCCTGCTGCTGACAAACCTTACCTTTCCTTGCCACAAATAACACCTTGCTTTATACCACATTGCACAACTTGCTCACCTCATCGTACCTTCTGACAGAAGTCACTGTAATAAATGTGTGTACTCAGTTGTAGCAAAAATAAAACTTACACTTGAATCAAATGTTGGTAGTGCACCAGGGAAATGTTCATGACATATCTGTCAAAATTGACATGAGAGTCAAGAAACACAGCTTGGTTAAAGAGATGGGTTTGTAAACAACTAATTACAATATAGTCTAAGGGAATTCTAGAAAGGAAGATCAACACAGGGAATGAAACAATTAATTCTTCCTAAGGGGTTACCAAAGAAGGCTTCCCAAAGGTGGGGGTTTTTGAGCTGGACCTTAAAAGATGAGTAGATTTATGTCTATCAGAGAAGGTATATTGGGAGGAATGTTGGGGAGAGGACGTTAGGAGGAGGGAGTAACGTGGATAAAGCCATGGTGGCTTGCCATTTCCTTTTGTAATCACAGAGGAGAGGACTAAGCAGAGAAGCTAGCTGGGTATTGCTTGTACTAAGAGAGAGTCTCAGACAGTCCATGCCCAACAATGTGGAGAAGAGGGCTTTATCAGAATATCTATGAACTTTAAGACAGAAGTCATAATAATTATTATTCCTAAACATAAAAAACACCCCACACTTTAAAAGAAATATTACATGTATAATCTTAGTTGGCATTTACAACAACTATTAACACATTTCCACCATACTGATGAGGAAACCAAATTTCAGAAAGGCTGATTATATGCACAGAAAATATTTAGCTTTAACTTTAAGTAAAATGCCCTTTCCAACATCTCCCTTTGGGCATCTCATAAACTATAAAGGTCACAGGAAAATTAATGTGCATATTTACATTGATGCCAATGAGCACAGGACAATTACTGAGTAAATCAAGGAACTGGGAAAGATAGCACTTTTTTTTTTCTTTCTGGCTTATTTTCTCCAAAACCAGGCTCTTCTAATTAAAAAAAAAGAAAAAGAAAAAAAAGAAATATTGTGAGTGCAGCATTCAAGATGTAAATGATGTTATTCCTCTAAATTTCAAAATTATTCATTGTTTTATATTTAAAAGTATTGTTTTCTTGACTATAAAGTGATTTATATTCATTTTATAAAGTCCAAGGGTGAAAAAGCTCACTCTCATCCAGTCATCTGAATATTCTGATGCACTTTTCTATGCATATATAAATGCATGTATGTATGCATGTACTTTATGGGCCACCAATTTCTTTCTCAGATTACTCCTCCACAGAGGTGGAAGACAGACAAGCAAACTATCTGAATAATCTAAAACACTTCATGCTAAAGGAACCAAGTCTCACTATTGGAGCAAATAGAGTATAGCAAGGAGACTTTGACCCCGTTCAGCTGAAAATATCTGTGCATTGAGAGTGTATCTAAGTTACTGGTCCTTCTCAAACCTGAGGATCCCAACTAGATTTATCAAAGTGAATGGTAAGGTGGTCATTCCGATACATGGTCTGATGGGAAGTCACAACTTTGTGGTCCTCGTAAGGCCAGACTCATTTTATGCGGCTAAAACCCAAAGGCATAACTGCCATTTGCTGGTCCTCATGACGTAAATCTGAATGTTATGTCTACATTGCCAGAAGCATGTCATAATGTGGCAAGATACAAGTGTGAACAATGAAACCTGGGACCATGAGGATGGTTGTCAGCACAAAGATAGTGGTCAGTAGGGAATTCAGAAATCAGGAGGACATTCTTAGGATCAGAAAAAATTCTAAGAATGGGACCACCCAAGATGTTTTACTGAAAAGCATCCACCACTTGACATGATCACCACTTGAAATGATCACCACTTGACATGATCATCACTTTACATGATCACCACTTGAAATAAATAAGTTAACCCATGAATCCTCTCATCTACCCCAATTAGAAATACCATGCCCTCCATCACACCTGGTTGGGAATACCAGCTACCTTTCTGTGTTTGTGCCACCATTAAGTGTCACCTAATTTCTGCAGCTACTGAAGCTTCTGGCCTCAGGACCTGGCTCCCACTCATAATGAGTAAAGGGTCCAATCCCTATACTTCACAGCTAAAATCCCCTGGCACCAGACATTGTAAAACAAAACTATTTTCACAACACTTGTCTGTGTTGAGAATGTTCTCCATCTTTTGTAGCTCTCAGCTTTGGAAACCTCCAAGTATCTTCAGTCATTCCTGCATGATATTTTCAATCTTAAGAAATATGCAGAAATGTATTGATCACTTACGTGCCAAGCTTCACTTCATTAAGGTTGTATGAAGTGCTAGGAAGAACTACTAATTAAAAGAAAGTTGAAGAAAGTTGACTCTTTCTGTTCTCAACAAGCTTGTAACCTGTCAAAATAAACATGAATAAAACAAAGATATAATTGAGATATAATGAAGTACTGCATGGTGAGGAAGAGGCTCTGTTGTACCAGAGGAGGAAAAGACCTGTGGGCTATAGGCAGGGTTGTCCAGTGGAATACATCTGAAGTCAGAGCCTAAATTCAAGTCCTAGAAGCATGACTTTCTAGTTGAGTGACCTTGGGTAACCTCTTTGAGTCTTTGAACTAGATGGCATTGTCCTCTTCCTGCCATAAAACTCTATAACACCCCATGACTCATCTTCAGGTACAATGAATGTGGAATAAACTTTGCATAAGTAGACAGGAACAAAAGGGCTTTCAAGATATGAAAAATGTTAATCAGGAAAGCAATGAATTGTGTATGACCAGGAAGACCCTAAGGCGACGGTAGGCCCTAAGGTCTTCTCTATTGAGATTTAACAAAGGTAAACTATTGTTGAGGCAAAGCTCCCAGTTGCTCTCTTCTCCCAACCAGGACCCTGTCTTAATAGTGTCAGATCCAGCTATCAGAACCCTTACCCAGCCACACCTACAGTCATCCAGATGTCCAAAAAGTAGAGGGACTGGTCAGAGAACTTCAACTTTGCCAGGAATCATTCTGCTGTCTATAATAGAAACCCATTCAAACTAGCTGAGGTAGAGAAGGGTTTATTAAAATAATATAGGAGGATCCTATTAGATCCAATTGTAGAATATAACAACCAGACCTCACATGATCTGGAAGGTCATCAGACACCCACTCATTCTGTCTTGCCAACTGAGCCACATGTTTTCTTTCTTTGTGATACATCTACATCATTCTCCTCTTCCTGAAAATCAGCTCGGTCATTTTTGCCCCATCCATAATGTGGCCATTGAATGAATTTTGTCTCTTATTTTCATGAGTATAGCATCTCAGTGTCCAACCCTCCTATAGTTTTTGTGACTCATTATAAATTCTAGGGAAAGCATCTAATTGACTACTGCCAGCTAATAGATTTATAAGTTCTCTAAAATTCCTCAAATTATTAGAGGCCAGCAGAACTTGTGGCACATAATTCTGGCTCTTCCAGGACACTGACTAGAACAGATTAAGCTAGAAGAAGAATTTAACAATGGCAAGCAAGTCAACTACTGTCTTTGCTACCAACTTCTAGTATACCTTAGACCTCATATGGGTTAAAACTAACTTAATAATGTATCTATAATTTATAACACCATTCCAGAATAAAAAATGCTTCAAGTTCCAAATTGCAACAAATTTTGGGAACCAAATCTATTTTTAAGTTGTGAGTTATCTCCATACAATGTCAATGAACTCAACATGGCATTAAATAAAGGCATTGGTCAGACTTTGTCTCAACTTGATTCCACAAGGACATTCCTTTATGCCACAAAATCTCTGACACTCTTGAGCACCAACCTGTGCCTCCCTGTAGAGAACAAAGGCCAATTACTTAGAAAAGAATTTACTTTTATAATGGTAGATGAGTGGCTGAGAAAAAGGAAAGATGGCCAACCTTCCTCCATGACATTAGGGAGAGCTTCCAAAGGAAGAAACTAATGTTTGTGGAATATCAGTTGCATGCCAAAAACTATAACAGGGGCTAGACATGCATCTTCTTATTTAATTCCCTTAAATCCTAAGTAGAGACTATTATTAACCTCACTATCCAGACACAGGAACTGATGAGACAGACACAATGAGGACAACTAACCTGTACAAAGTCAAAAAAGTTGTGGTAGAGCCAATATTCAAACCAGCGCCCCTCTGACTCCAAAGCACATGCTCACTTGTTTTCTTCACTCACTGTAATCAGCAGAGTGGTTGTGGTCATGGGCTCTGATACCAGATTACTGGATTCTCACCAAGTCCCATCCCATGAGAGGGAGTAAATGAGCCTGTGCCTCAGGAAAATGAAAGGTATTTAGAACCTATCCCCAAAAGCTGTTAGAGACATTAAGTGAGTTTAAATATGGGAAGATCTTTTAAAATTTTTCTGATATGTCTCAAGCTCCACCACTCACTTTGGTATATCCAGTTGGGATTCCTCGGCTTGAAACTAGCAGCAACTTGAAAATGTTCTCAAGGTCCAGAAACCTTCAGTAAACTGAATCGAGGTCCCTTGCATACCCTGTTTGCTCCAATAATGGGATTTGGGGCAATCCTATTTTGTGGCTCATTCAGTATGCAGAGTTTTACATAACTCAGGTGATCTGCTTGTCTTTTCTTCAGCCTCTGTTGATGAGCAATCTGAGAAAGAAATCGGTGGCCAATAAGGCACATACATACATACATACATACATACATAGAAGGAAAAAATGCATCAAAGCTATTGTTACTACCCCATATTGCTTTGAGGCTATAATCCTTGAGCAGGTGATTAATGTTATGAATCGGAGTGGCAGGGTGAGGGGAGACATCACTTACCTAGATCTAATTACAAGCACACAATAGTATTTGCAAACTAGAAAATGTATCTAAATGTTAAAGAAATGTAACGAAATCCAAGAGAATATACTGACCCAAGGAAACAAGCTGAAAACCTGTCAGCACAGACATCTTCGAATGAGGGTGGACCAAATACTGAAGAAGTAGAAAAAGGAATAAAATATGCTACCAGAGTAATCCTCAGTGCTGGCTCTAGAGGGATAAACTAAGTAACCTAATAGGTGTTTTCCATCTTTGAATTCTATGACTAGAATAGCAATGAAGGTTTTAGCTCAGAATTGGAATGCCACAGCCAACTTAGGAGGCCTGCCGAAAGAAGCTTTTACATTACCTACCCACACTGTGTCTGGCTTAAACTAGTGCTGACTGATTTCTATTTTCCTAAGTGCTCACCCACCATAACAACGTTTTTCCACACTATGTGCAATCGTCGTGCACACATGCATGCAATTATGGCTCAAGATACATGAGCATTTGTGTATAGATAGGTTTTGAAAGGTAATGTTCATCCCTGATGCATTGGTTCTCTGATTTACATTCAATATGTGGAGAATGAAAGCATATTTCTTTTAGAAGGGAAAGAAAAAAAGACAGTAGCTGATGTAGTTTGGAATTTATGAGTCAAATATTAATTCTCTGAATATTTCAGTAAATGAGTATTATACTCGTAACTTGCAGTGTTTATCAAAAATGATAGTGTGTTGGGGGAAAGAAGTTGGCGGGGAGAGAAAGCTATAACTTCCTTCAGACTCCATTATCAACATCGCTTGGCCAACCTATTAAAATTACCATGATTACATCTTTAAAGGTAAAAATATGCTCAGACAGATCACATTAATTTCCTTATGGTGGTATGAGTTTGAATTACAAGGTAAAAATACTGAAACTAAATAACCATTAACGCTCTTGTAAAGATTATTAAGAACAGAAGATTTCTCCAGATAATCTAGGAAGTAATAGTTAAATAATGTATAGGTCAAATTCCATGAGCTTGAATTCAATAAAAGTATATTTTTGTTATATCACTTTTTTATGATATCACATGAGTGGATGAACATAATATTAAATAAACAGATCTGATTATTAAAATGAAGAGATTGTTACCTGAGGTTTTTTTATCTTTTGCAAACAGGTATTTGTTGAATTGGAGTCTGACCCACATAAACAAATTTATCTTTATGGACTTGAATCTGATGTGGTAGAAACCCTTTCAAATTTCTATACCACATGTTCTTTCCATTACCAGCCACTTTCAAGGATATGTTCTAAGTACAGGTAAAAGTTATTTCCATTGAATGAGGCATTAAATTCTCTATGAATCTCAAAATGTAGTAAAATATTATAAAATACTAACTCAAACTGTTCCATTTAAACATGCTCTTTGTAGACTATGTGGGTGCATGGGAAAATACCTGAACAGCTACATTAACATTTCATCCCCTCAGATTGGAATCCTTCATTTGCAGATGATTATTGCATGTTGAGCCTTTTCACTTTTTCTTCCCCCATTGTAGTCTAGTATCATTAAAAATAACTTCATTGCTTAGACTCTTCCGCCTTGGATTTCCTCCGAAGTGTCTGAATTTTTGAAAAAGAGTACTAGGGTGCTCCTTACATGGAGACTATCCTTGTACACTTCATCACCAGGTCGTGTCCTCTTCTGCAGGCACTGGCCAGACACTGGGCTTGGAGTTCATGCAACCCTCATTCATCCATCCATTCTTTTTTCAACTAATAGTTATTCACCGTGCCAGACACAGATCTGAGTGTTTCATGTGGCTAAGGACAGAATAACAGTCAAGTAAGAGGGAGAGAAGGAATCCTACATTCTTGAAGCAAGGCTCTGATTATACAGTACTTCCTTTGTTAACAATAATTGCTTGTTACCTTATGACATTATCCTTTAATTAGAAATGCCAATACAGGAAAATGTTAACTAGGTCTCACACCTATTATCAAATGTAAGATATGTCAAAATTATAAGCAGTTGTAGAGATGCACACTCATAATATAATGATAATAGTAATATAATAATAACAGTAACATCTACCACTTATTAGCGTCTCGCATATGTTTGACACCATGACAAACACTGTATTTAACCACCAGACTATCAATTCTCAGAGCAGAAACCACATGTCTTGTTCACGGTTACATCTCTAGTGTCATGCAAATTGTAAATATTTAAAAACTATTAATACTTTTGTCAAAGGAGCAATGAGATGAATAAATGAACCTATTATCTCATTCAATACCTAAGAGATAGGTATTATTACCTACCTTTACAGGTGAGGAAACTTAGGTACAGGGAGATGAAGTATTCATGGCAAAGCTGGAATTGAAACTCAGTTCTGATTGACTCCCAGGCTTGTGGTCACAACTACTCTGCAGCAATGTCTCCTGGTATCACGGGTCCCAAATCTCACTTCCTCATTAAATTAAACATATTCCTGAATCAAATAAGCATATAATTCCCCTTCAGTTGATAGATTTAATCACCTACGATGTTTCTTATTTTTCATACCATCCCCCTATAAACTCTAATTCAGGCTGTATTTGGAACACCTATAAATTCGATTTCAAAATAAATGTGTCTTAAAGCAGATCTTCTCTGCCTCGCCCCCAAACTCAATGTTTGCCTCACTAAAGGAAGAGGGCATCTCGAGGACGCACATATGGTTTCAGTAATCCAAACCACCGTTCTCTGCACTGAAAGCTGGGGCAGTGACAGCAACACAGGCTCTGGTAAGGTCAACCTGGCTCATGTTCTCACTCCACTACTTTACCTGCAACGTAACTTCCATAGTTTAACTTCTA
Organism: Mormoops blainvillei; assembly: GCA_004026545.1. Taxonomy (NCBI): domain Eukaryota; kingdom Metazoa; phylum Chordata; class Mammalia; order Chiroptera; family Mormoopidae; genus Mormoops; species Mormoops blainvillei. Next base: position 85,612 of record PVJD01000843.1, read on the forward strand.
TGAGCCTCAATTCTTCAAATGTAAAATGGGAACAGTTGGAGGACATAATGGTTTAATTTCTGCCAAGTTCCTAGAACAGCGCGGCATGAGAGGCTCAATGAATATCAGATTAAAAGGATGTAAACAACTGGATCAACCAGAAGCAGAGAGAAACATGAGTGTGTGCTGGTTATACAGCCTTTGGACAACAAAGCCAAGGAGGTAGGCAAGAGGGTGGACCTGGGGGACTCTGGAAGGGTACCTGCTGCTGGCCCGGGGTTAACAGATGAGTCGAAGCCACGCCCTTTGTCCAGGAAACGTGCTCAGAGGGCCGGTCCCTCAGGAGGAAGTGTGGAAAGGGAGAGTTGCTTCCTGACACTAGGCCTGAATTTTACTTGTTTGAAGAGTCCAATGTCATTTGAAGTAGGGAAGCCTCTGGAGCAGACGCTGGTACAGGGTTCAAGTCTGGGACTAGGTGATCTCAGGTTCAATCCAGCAATTGCATATTACGATTCTAACTTCTGACCAATGTGCTAAAGTAATTTAAGTGATCTCAGGTGGCCTGTAAAAGCATCAAGGCTGAACGCTACAGTGTTGAGGGAAAGAGGGGAAAAAGAGAAACTTCACATCGCCCCAAGTGGAAAACTTCTAAATGCTGGTGAAATTATTTTACGTGGAACTAGGAAGCATAGCTAAGCCGACTTCAGAGAAGAGACTGCTCTCTCCCTTTTCCAAGCACCCCAAGAATTCAGTCTGTGCTCATTGAATCTTTCTAAACATATGTGAATGCAGCCTCAGATAGAATATGCTAAAAGCATTCAGGAAAAATAACCTATCACATTTCAAATTGGAAAGAGAAGGCTCTGTTCTCTAGCTTGGCAAAAAACATCAACAATATACTAAATGCCTGATCTGTGCCTTTTACTGGAGAGAGATACAAAAACAAATATGAAAAGATTTCTACTCCCAAATATCAGATAATTAAGAGGAGAAGATAACACTCAACGTGGGGAGTAAACTGATCACTAATAGAGGTAGAAATAATGTGCTGTAAAAAAACAAAAATTCAAACTAAAAAACTAAAGGAACAGTCTACGGAGAAAGTATGTTAGAAATTGATCTTTGAAGAATAAGCAGAATTGATAATAAAGGGGAATAGCACAGGAAAAAACAACCTCCTTAATTAAGATAAAAAGAACAATGCCTATGGACAAGCAATTTGCTCCAAAATGCAGTATAAATGACCGATAAACATGAAAAAGAGATTAATCTTACTAATACTCAAAAAATGAAAATAAAATAGTGCAAAATTATTTATTTTTCATCCATCAAAGTAGCATTTTATAAATGATAATATTCAATATTGTCACAAATAGGAATATTGTATATAGCTTTTATGAAAGATCATGCAACATACCTCAAGGCCTTTAAAAATGTTAATACAGTTTTATTCAGTAAATCCAAATCTAATATTCTAGCCTAAGGGGAAAAATCAGAGAGACTCATTGATTTATATCAAGACATTATTTATAAAAATAAAGTATTAGAAACTATTTAAATGTTCAATAATGTTTATATAATAAAATATGAGGCACTTGTTACATGTAATTTAGAATATTTAATGATATTAGAAATTTTTCATTATACATTAAATAAAAGAGAAAGGTTCTAAATAATATATTTTGTATATATATATATGTATATGTGCTTTGAAGTAAACTAGAAAATATATAGAAGGTGTAATACTGTTTCTGGATTATGGGATTATATAATTTTATTTTATACTTAGTAACCTCTTTTTAATCAGAAAAATAATGCTGTTTCAAAACAATGTTTTAATGAATTGGACTTAAGTAAGTGACAAGTGGGGAATTTAAGATGACATTTTAGGTCAAAGAACAACATGGGTGAAAACAAACAGACAACGCGAAAGGCATTTTGGAAAAGGTAGAGCAGACCAGTAAGGAGGAACGTAGCACTAAACAGTCAAGATCATATTACTAAAGACATTGTCTGTCATGCTCATGACTTGGTCCTATAAGTAGTGGAGATCCTTAATTAGGTTGTTGGGTGATCACACTGGCTTTTAGGAAGACCATTTAAATGACAAATTAGGGGATGGAGGGTGGATCAAAGAGAGAAAACTAGAATCAGAGAGATTGTCATCTATACACTGTAACCTAGCAGTGACTTCCGAACTTTTTAGACTGTGTCACAGTCAGAAAATGTGTTTTATGCTGTGACCCAACACACACACACACACACACACATACACACCCCACTGATATGGCTGAAACAAAGGTTTCATGAAAAAGTCATATCCTTACCTTAGGAAATCTACTCTTATACATTCTATTCTGTTGTGTCCTATTCCCTTCCACACTATAACATCATATTTTATTTTTTAAATGCTGGTCACAACCCACAAAAATGATTCCATGACTCATAACGTGACAACACTACACTGGAGGAAATCCAGACCTCCGTCAGCCCAGCCCCACTGCTGAGAGGCAGACTGAGCCCCAGTAATGGGTTAAGCCCAAGAGCCCGGAGCTGGGCCATGATACGAGGAGTTGGAGCTCTCTGGAGAAGGAGAAATATCCCGGCAGAGGGTGGTGGGGGGGAGGATCTTGCTCCTTTGGCCTCCCTTTCTTCTTGGAATGTTTCTCCATCCTGCAAATCACCTCTCATATAGCCAGTGAGATAAATAACTCGAGCTTTGTTCTCACTCTCTGCCAACCTACCCCACCCACAGAAAGCCAACAGAAAACAAAGTTTAGCCCAGAAGAAAGGAGCCTGAAGCAGATGAGCATCTACACCAGACATAAGCAATCCTTTCAGCAGGCATGTCATCCAAACTAATTCCTAATATAGGCATTTGGAACAAAAGCCCAAGCCAACAGAAAAATATGGTAAATTGGCAGGCTGCTCTTGGTATAACTTTCCTTTGGACACGAATTTGTAGGCAGTGACTGTGGATGGAAGTTGTGCTTCCATCTATCCTGATAGAAAAGGGTTCGGTAGTCCTAGTAAGAGATGATCCAGGGGATGGGAGGTGGAAGACATTTTAATAAACAGATCTGTGATGGAATCAGCTAGATGTGAAGCCTCATTGGATTGGGCAGGGGAGAAATGAGAGAAAGAGAAGTGGGGACGGTGGAAGGAAATAGCTCCAAGATTTTCAGTTTGGAAGATTGGGATTGAAACTGAGTGTATTCTGACATTATTAACAAGAATAGAAATACAGAAAGAGGAAGAGGTTTTGTGGAGAAAATAATGAGCTGTATTTGGGTAAGGTCCATATCAGAGAAAATTCAGAGCAAAGGGACAAAGGCATTATATTCTCAAAGTGTTCCTTTTACTTGTGGAAGAAGGCAAAATAAAAAGGGCAGCTGAACCAAATAATAAATCAATTATTACAAATTTCTAGATTTCGAGTGAGCAAAGGTATATTTCACATGGCAAATGCAAACAGCAGCAGCAATACACCTGACCACATTTTCATGTCAAACTTTTCATTTATCTTCTCATAACAAAACTCAAGCCAACCAGGAGATCCAGAGGTCATTACTTCCAATTTGCAGATGAAGCCTAGACACAAAGATTTTAAGCAACTTGTCTGAAATCACATTTTAGCTCTGGCACTTCTTACCACTGCCCGGTCTACCCTGCAGCGCCCTCTTATTAAACAGTGAGCCTATAAATTTGATCATAAGAGAGGGGAAAGTGCCAGGTGAAGTGGTTCAAGTGGAAGAATCATCTCTAAAAGGAATGAGGAATATTCCAGAAGCCAGGAGTAAAAGACATGTCTTACTCAGCTTGGAAGATAGAATAAAATTATTGAACATAAAAATCCAAACCATTAGAAAACATTTCCATAATTTGATGCTAGTTATGTTATGAAATATAGCCCCAGTGAAATCAGCCTTACAGCTTTACAACCACTCAGAAAAACCATTTCAGGAAAGGATAGTAAGAGAATTAAAGTGTTGTCTACTTTGACTACTTTGTTGTATTTCCTTAGCCAGAAAAAAAGGGCTTCAACCATTTTTCAAGTGTGTTAATTGACATAAATCATATACAGTTTAGCTGTTTCAGTAAGGTTAGTATGTATGAATTATGATTTTATTAACAATTATTTTAATTCTTTTGGCATATAACAATGAATTCAGATTTTCCCTGGTAGGTCAGTGGAGCAGAGAAAGGGACTTTGGATTCAGAGAGGCCAAGATATTCATTCTGATTCTTCCGCCTTCCAGTTTGGTGACTGTAATTGGGTAAGTTGTGGCAGAATTTACCTGCACCTCAGTTTCATCATCTGGTGAATAAAAATAAAAATACCCACCTCACCTAATGGATGTAAGTATTAAAGGAGGGGAAAATGTATATAAAGCTCTGAGTCCAATGCCTAACATAGTAGAAGATCAGTGAATAGCAGCCATGATGATGAAAGAGAAAGAAGAAAAATATAACGCTATATGCCAGCTTTGGAAAGATGAGGTAATTTTTCTAGGTTACTAGGGAAAAATTCTTTCTGGAAGTTTCAATCTTTTACTAAAACACAATACATATACTTGCAAAATATACATTTGATACTAACACTCATATTTTGGCTAACCCTAGGGAAGACACCTTGACTTCTTTGGCTCAGATTTTGCAAAAAAAAACCTCTGACCTTTCCAGAAACTGTGACTATCTGCTTTTCAAAGGTCAGTCATCATTAGAAGTTTTCTGTTTCCTTTTTTAAAGGCATGCACACTTAAAAAAAATTTTTTTTTAAATTTTTTAGAGGGAGGGAAAGGGACAGAAAAAGAGAGGGAGAAAAACATCGATGTGTGGTTGCCTTTTGCACACCCCCTACTGGGGACCTGGCCCACAACCCAGGCATGTGCCCTGACTGGGAACTGAACCAGCAACCCTGTTGGTTCATAGGCCGGCACTCAATCCACTGAGCCACACCAGCCAGAGAAGTTTTCTTTATCACAAGTCCACCTGGCTCTTGTCTTCAGATAAACACATAATCACACTTATAATCATGCCTACAAAATCCAACCGTTGCAGGAGGATAAGAGGTAAGTCTTTTTGTTCTAGGTTTTCAGGAAAAAAATGTGGCCCTCTTTCTAGAGAAACCAGGAAGGTACTTAGCTATTTATACCGTTGGGGAATTCTCCCTTAAAAATAAACAGAATGTCTATATTTCAAGTGTATTTCCTATGTTCTCGTCTTAGCGGAGTTAAAGTACAATTGGTTGCCACCCTCTGAATAATACCTCTTTAAATACTGAAAGATTTATTATAACTTCATCTCACTCTTCTCTTCTCCAGGACAAATCATCCTAGTGCCTTTCACCTCTGCAGAGCATGCTAGAATACCTTATTCTATTAAAGTACTTGGCACCCCTTGAACCTTAATAAAATACACTAGACAAACTGGCTAATGGGTTGACTTTTGCCATAGATCTTATTTCCCAAACTTCTAAACCTGCCTGGAGCTTTCCTGTCCAAGTTCAAATATAGTATAACACATCATAAGTGCTGAGAAGCAGGAAGTCCATCACTGAATCTGGCACCACAGTCCTGAGTGGAAAATACCGTTTGTTTCCTTGACAATCTATCCTTGGTAACTGGACGGCATACAGAGTAAAGGGTTAATACTGCTGTGGAAGAGTCTCTACACCCTACCGGTTCTCATAGGGACTGGAAACAGGTTACATTCCTGGTGCCCTTCAATAGGAAGCTGGAGAAGAGGTCTAAAGGTCTGATGTCCTCGTAATTAAGGGCTTCTTCTCCTCCGCAAGTTTATAGTCCAGAGTTGTCTTGCAGGAAGAAAAGGAAAGGACAGCAAATAGGAAAGTCACTTTTGCATTGAGAATTGGCTAGCATAGAGGATGGAAGGCAGAAGACCTTTCCAACTTGTGAGAAGCCAAAAGAGTACCTTTTAGTGTTTGTTTTGATTATATTTGCCTGTAACCCAGCAACTGGGCCCAGATGCCAGGAGCCCAAAGAGAACACCGCTGATGACGGGTGTATGGAAAGAAAAAGAATTCCTTTTATTTTCTTACTTTTATGGTTCTTCTCAAGGTAAGGGAAAAGGGCTGGTCAGGACCTTTTTGAAACTTGTTAGAACCTTCATTCATTTTTCTAACAACAGTCAGGATGATTTATAATACCACATGTTCTCATTGGTGGTTTCCTCTTTTTTATTTTTGAAGACAAGACACAAGTGGGAAATGTGAATCTTGAGCCAGAGTTAAGCTGATCTTTTAAAGCAACCCAGTGAATTTTCCAGTCACTATCCACCCCTTCCCCCCTCACATCTTGAGGCTTTCCTGCCTGAATCACTGAGTTCTCCTCCTTACAAGGACAATCACCCATAGGCCCAGTGTCACTCTACAGTTCTGAACTTCAAGAACTCCACGTGGCCCAGCATTTTAAGTTGCTTTTGCTTAGTACATTCTCCTTCTCTGTACTGAAACACAAAAGTTGTATTCAGTGCATAAAATTCATTATAGCTACTGTAAAATAACACTAAAATGATTTCAGAAAAAGATGCATTATTTCAATAGATATATAGAAAAAGGAGATTATACAACTAAGTCAACCAGGTAAGTCTTCTTTCTTCAAGCTAAATCCTGTCTCTTTTAGCGTTTACTTTCTGTTGTTACTAACTATGAAGATAGGGAAGAGAACGAGAGAGAGAGATGGTGGTGGTGGTTTTATTCTAACTGAATCCTCAATGCTCAGGCATTTGAAGGTAACTGTCAACACAATCCTTAACTTCGTCTTTTCTGGATGAATTAAACCAAAGTCTTGATTGTCCTCCTCCCTGCCCTGCCATTGATCTTATCTGGTATGTTAGAAAATAACTTTGAATTAAACTATTTTTTTATCCTAGTTAATTCAAAGACGCCTAGGATTTCCCACAATGTGTTGATTTAAGTGGAAAAATTGCAAGTAAATTTAACTTGGCTGACAAATTTGATAAATGGGGTTTTCTGATTAATCACACATTCTGTATATATTAATATTCAAAAAAATTTGAAATACATCAAACAATAAAACTGTGTGCTACACAATTTAACCACTCTGATGATTCAGATGGCATTTTAGGACCCTGTGTTCCTTCAATACCATTTTTCAAGAGTCCATTATGCAACTTCACATTGGTAGCTTGAAATCAGCCATAATAGGAATATTTATATGACAGAAAGCAGTAAATTCTACAAGAAGACCCAGTTTTTAAATGTTTACCAATACACCACTGGCTTCGAGGTTATTATTACAAATATAATCTTCAGTTATTAAATTTTAATTCTAGAATAACTAGTACAAAAGGAAATAACCAAAGCCTGCAAGTTTCATGCATGTCCAAACTTGCAAAAATGCTACCTGATTTTATTTTATTTTTTTCCCCACCCTCAATCTTTCCCCCATCTGGCTTTGTCGATGGGTCCTTTATGCATGTTCCTTGACGACCCTTCCCTTCCTTTTCCCCTGTCATCTGCAACCTGATTTTAATTATCTTTAGTGATCATTTTCTAAATTTTTAGAACAAAAACTTTTTTTAAGTTAAAAGTGAGAAAATTAGTATACATGCTGAAATGACAGGATATTTTAAATCCTGTTAAAAAGGTTAATTGAACTTTACTATGTAAAAAATCCTTTAAAATCAGCAAGTAAAAAAGGTGTACCTCAAAAGAAATTTTGACAAAGAAATACAAATAGTTACTAATTTTGAAAAAAATACACATTGGCATAGAAAAATAAAAATTGAAATAATAATAAGAATCTACAAGGGCAAAACTTGATTTCTTAATAAAAACATCCAGTGTGAGTCCAAGTATGGAGAAACAAATATTCCTGCACCGCAAGGGAGAATGCAAAATTGTATTACTTCTCTTTCCTCTTTTTCTCTTGATTTTCTAAAAGTACAGTATGGGTGGCTAGAAATGTTTAAGAAGAAGGGTGTGTTCAGGATTGGAAGGGAAATTTGTACTCCTTTTTGCATTGGTTGAGAGTTGCCCACCAGGATTAAATGCTTAGCATTTTCCAGGTTGCTTTGTGCAAGTCTCATGGGGCTAGCAAACGTCTCTAGACACATAAACAGAGAAGCATGGGTGCTTGAGGTGGGAAGATATCTGCATGCTCAAGAAATGTCCATCAGAGGTGCAGGTGAATCCAGAGGTAGGCTTAGTAAATGTGGGCATCTTCTATTAAGGTTGATGCTAATCTGATGGTGGTAGCATTTGTTCACACCACTGGGTAGCAGATTGTCTGCACTTTGTTTCTTCTTGGACTGTGAACTAAGCCTTTTAGGCAAATAACCAAGTGGTATTTTTTAAAGGAATTTATTGGAGGAAAATATACACTGACTGAGAGATTATTTTTCAACAATATTTGTTATGTCTTTTAATTAATAGAATATGGCTTGATTAATATAAGAAGGTATAACACTCTGTCCACATTTTTGTATCTAGACACATCTGAAAAATCTTCAAGTTCTACTATGTAGAGAAAACAAGAAGAAAATTATGAAAATATTATTATAAATAGCATACTTTGCCTCTTTCTTATTTTAAAATTTATTATTTAGATTCACCTAGTACCAAAAAAGATTTCAGCTGTGGCTAAAATGAATACTAATACCTTTCTATGTATTTTAGTGGAGCACACGTCTATGTGAATCTCTCATTAAAGTGAACATATTCATAAGTGCATCCAGTGAATTGCCATTATTTCAAGAAGTTATACTTCTCTCCCAATAACCAATGGGTCTTTATTAAATAGATGATAGATATATGTCTTAGTAAGGTTTCTTAACTTTCTCCAGGGAAATTTAGCCCACAGATATGCCTTTAATTGGCAACACAGACCATCTGAACTCCAGGTTCTCATTAGAGAGCCCAGCTCTTCCAGACAAATAAAAAACATGGTTGCACACAGTGGCATTAATAGAGGATTGTCTGAAGCACAGGCAGTATGTCATTTCCTAGAGGTTCTCTGGGTTGTCCTGAATGAGGTCAGACAGTGAGAAACATGCCCATGAAGGTGGAATTGCTTTGGCCTTTCTAGAACTCCTCCAAACAATCAAGATTTCCTGTTATCCCACTGACCTACTGAGGGTATACAGATGAATCCTTAGACCAGCTCTCTTAAGTGTTTAAAAAAATAAAAATCAACAAACAAATCTTGGTTTGCCTTTATGTTCTGAATGTTGTGTCACTGATGACATGTCTGAGGTGTTTATGCCATGCATTTCTGTGTGCTAACCTGAACATACATAATAATATGTTTCTTACTTGTAGTTAATCAGATACTAATTTAGCTAGGTAAAGTCATCCCTGATTGGACAATGATAGCAAAGGAGGATTGATGAATGAAACTATTCCAAACTGGAAGAGGTGATTTGCGACACAATTTGTAATTCCATCTTTGACCTGAATCCTTCAGAAGTCACAAAAACACTGGGCTTTGAGCACTGAGGATTTCATGAAGCTGGGAGATGTAGCTAATACAATGGAAAACAATATCAAGACTGAAGGATAGGTTGGCAGTCTGAATTGACAGACTCAAATTTTTTAAGAAAAACATTGTATTTAACAGAAATAGTAATGAAGTCTTGATTTAAGAATTAAAAATTCTATTTCGCAAGTTCAAAGTGAAGGAGAAAACCAAAACCTGAACAGGCCAATATTTGTTAAAAGAAAAAAAGAGTTGTGGGATTGGGTTGGGGTGGGGACGCTGAGTGGTATTAAGTTGACTTAATATAAGTAAATAACATTATTGATATCAACATCTAGAACCATGATTGCACATATTAATTGAAGGTGATATTTGAATGAAAGTCAATTATTATTAGAGGTAGTACAGTCCTCTGTACTACCGTAGCATTACATTGTTTTGGTTCAAAACCCTGTAAGAACAGCATCAGATACACATCTGGAGAAAGAAAATTGAGCTGGAGAACTCCAGAAATCTAGATAGTTAGTGTGGAACAACAATCAAAAATTCAATCAGAGGTAGAGTGTTTTTTATTTGGAAGTGGTGGGGGAGTATTTGTTTCCAGACCTTTGGAGTGTTCTCCTGTAGAAGAGAGCAGACATTCCGTAATCCTCCCAACATCCAAACAGAAAAGGCAAGATTAGAAAAAAGCAAGATTATGAACTGTTTGAGTGTAGAAACCATGTCTGAACCATTTTTCTATTCCTGGCAAGTCCAGTTACACTGGAGGTATTATCTGATGCTCATGGAGTTATAGAACTGATGTTATAAGAAGACAGGTTCCAGTGCTACATAGAGAAAAACTGTGAAAGAAGCAAAAACAATAGCCTTTCAGTATATTGAGTTTATCATTGGACATGTCCCGGTTGTGCAAAGAGTAGGATGTATTACTATGGTGACAGAAGGAGACTTGACTTTGGGTGGGGAACACACAGTGCAATATATAGATGATATATTACAGAACTGTACACTCGAAACCTATAGACTTTTATTAATCAGTGCCACCTCCAATAAATTTAATAAAATCTTTTTTTAAAGACTAGGGCATAGTGGTTTAGACTGAGAACACGGACTCTGGGATGAACCTGGCCTGGGTTCAAATTTCATTTGTGTGAATTAGCTGTGTGACCTCAGACAAGTTACTTATTCTCTCTGGATTTTGGTTACTGTCTGTATATTATAGATGATGGTAACTAGCTTTCAGTTTTGTTGTAATGTTTAAGTTGAGACAATGTTTGTGAAGAATAAGAACACTGTTCAGTACAACAGTAAACATTCAATAAATCATAATGTTTTTCTGGAAGAAACTATTTTACATTCTTCCAAGAATGCTATGGAAAGGATTCTTGCATTAGATGGAAAGTTGAATAAATAATCTCCTGGTCTTTTTCAGTTCCAAGATTCTCTGATTCTGTGATTTCTCAGCACTATTCCTTTCTGTATCCTTAGAAGTATATAAATGTTTCTAGAATTGCATTTATCTCACAAAACTGAAAGCATTCATTTAAAGCAACCCTCAAGCTCCTTAACGGAAGAGGCTGGCCATTGTTCATCTTTACACCCCCAAGTGCCTAACGCAGTGGTTGATATGTAGTAAATAATGCTATATTCACTAATTAATAAATAATCAAACAATTAAACATTTAACCTCAAAATGTAGACCTATCTATCATCTCTCTTTTCTAATTTTATTTTCCAATTACAGTTTAGATGCACTACTATTTTGTTTTCATTTCAGAGGTACAGTGTAGTGGTTAGATGATCATATACTTTACGAAGCCTTCCTGACAGCCATTATAGTATTATTGACTATGTTCCCTATCCTTGCGTATCTACCATCTTTCAATGAAAACTTCAAGTATAAATGCTTGATCAAACCTGCACGATCAAACTGTGCTCTCTAAGCCCAAATAAGAAAAGCAAATAATAAAGACTGTAATTTACTTATCTCTCACCTCAGCCATTTAAGAAACCAATATTAACTTATTGAGCACCTACTATGGGTCAGATTAATTTTTCAAACATAATCTCATCTGATCTCTTAATGCACCTATGAGGTAAGTGCTCTTTCACCTAATTTGTAGATAAAGAAATTGGATCCCTGAGAACTTAAAAATATTCAAGTCACACAGTTAGGTGTGGTGTGTATTAGGTGATACTGACAGGGTTCAAGCCTCAGTCTGTTTAATCCAATTCCAAAACTGTCTTTTTTCATAATTTTTAATTGCAAAAACAACATAATACATACTTATTTTGAAAAATTGAAGAGTTAGAAATACAGACTAAAATATTAAAGCCTCTTATAGCAATTTTCCCCCCATACCCCCTGCATTACTGTCCTCCAATCTATAAATCATCTGTAAAAACATCTTTTTACTGCATACTGTTCTATGCATTTACATATTTATACAGTATAATATATAAATATAGCATTTATAATGTAAATATATAATGTAATATAAAATGTAACATTTAAAAAGTAAATGACTTTTTTATTTATTGATATATCTTGACAATCTAGCCCTGTGAATACAAATAGATCTATGTTAATTGTAATGAAAACATAAAAATTTGTAATAGTGTACATTGGTATGCTGTAATTTATAAAATAATTATCGTGTTGTTAGGCATTTAAGTAGCTTCAGATTTTCTACTATTAGAAACAATAGTAGAATAAATATCTCTGTGCCCATATGCAAATATTTCTGTAGGACGGATTTTTAGAAGTGTAGTTTTGGGGCTAGAAAGCCGTGAATATTTCAAAATTTTGAGAGATATCACTCCATTTCCCACCAAACCACTGTACAGATTTATATTTCCACCAACTCAGTATTTGTGATCTACATCAACACTGAATAGTATCGATTTTTAAAAAATTATTTGACAAGCTGATGTTTAAAATTATTTTATCATTATTATAAATTTTACTTCCATGATTATTAGACATATGATGTCTTTTTAATACATATTTTCCCATATTGTATGCATTCTGTGAATTGCTTGACAATATCTTGTGTCCACTTAAAAAATGTGGACTGCCTTTCTCATATTGAATCATTGGAACACTTTGTAAATAATATTTAACCTTTGTTAAAGATGTTGCAAATATCCCCTCCAGGTCTTTCATTTATCCTTTTTCTTTTTTTAACTATAGAATTTATTATGTAGATTAGCTAGTCAATCTATGTCATTTTAGAAAATCTTTTCACACCCAAGATAATAAAAATAGTCCCCTTGTTAGAGTTTTGGTTTTCCATGCATATAATTTTACTCCATCTAGAACTGATTTTTGTACATGGCATGCGAAGGGAATATAACTACTTCCCAAGTGGAGACATTTTTCAAAATTTAAATAGAAAACATCAATTATTTTCAACTGATTTGAAATCTGTATTTGTTATATACTGCTTCTCATGTGCGCATGGGTTGCATTTGGACTTTGTATTCTTTATTATGCCCCATTCTGTATTCTGTTTCTTGTATTCTATTTTTCTGCCAATACCACACTTTTTGTCTCTGTTTCTGGATAATAAACGCTATGGTCTATGATGAGGAGTCAGGCTTCATAATAGCCTTATTTTTGTAAATCATAATGTCCTCTTATAGATAAACTTTAGAATCAGTTACCAAGGTAAGAAAGAAGAGGTCATTCTGATTGAGACTGCTATGAATTTATGGCTTATTATAGAGAGAATCAACATTTTACCATATTGAAGCTTTTCATAGAATAACATGATATATCTCTCCATTTTTTCATCTTACAGAGTATTTCATTAAATTTCTAAATATCATCAGAGAGTTGTTGCACACTTAATTGTTTATTCATTCTTATGGGTTTTCTTTTTTTTAACATCACTGAGTGATTGGATTCTTCTATTCCCACTGTATTTTCTAATTGGTATAGTGACATTCACTGCGAGTCATCTGCCACGTAACCCTAATGACCACTCCTCCCTTGTTAACAGAATCCTGCTTTTATTTGGGGGGCAGCAATGTGCCCACTTCCAGAAGATGAATCATGACTGGTCCGGGCCATTCATGGCAGGCCAGACGATTCTGCCTTTTGCTGCATGCTGTCCTTCCCTGGCCGCCTTGCCACCAAGGCTGGTCGTGTTACCTAGTAAAGACACAACTTGCGATAAGGGAAATTCTGGTAAGTCTTACTCCTTGATACAAGCGAAGTCCCTTTGTTCCTGCCCCCATGCTCTTTTCCAACTTTCAAGGTGGATGTGCAGGCCCGAAGCCTGGTTGGGAGAGCTATAATGTGGCCCGGAGGCCACAGAGACAAAGACAAAAGGGCAACAAATTGAGGTAGTAGGACAAAAAGGTGAAAAGTACCTAGGTCCTTAAAGACTTTATTGAGCTGCTGAACATACAAATGAACTACCTTCCTCCAGATCCCCTTCTCAGTAAACAATGTTTAGGTTTTAAGTCAGCATTCTCTGACTGAAGCTGACTGCTTCCAAACCTATCTGGGTATTACAGGCACATGGGAAAATTATTAATTTCTGTATGTTTCCTTTGTCCTCAGTTCCCTGATTGAACTCTGAGCTCTGTTAGTTTGTAAGAGGAGTGTCTGAGAAATTCTCATTTGCCTTCGCAAATAATGACAGTTTGGTCTGAATTTTTAAAATATTAAGTCTTACTATTTCTTGAATTATCTCAAAAGCTGAGACCTCAGTGAAATATTGACTTACATCATTGCATTTCAGGTATTTCTTTTTAAATTCCTGACCTTAATGGGAAGCTTCTAATGGTTCAGTAGTAAGATTTTGCTATAATTTTCTGGTAGATATCTTGATAATGATCCTTCTAGTTGTGAATTACTAAAAGTTGAATTTTTTACATTTTGTTTTGTTTTAATCAAAAATGCATATTAAATTATATCAGCCACTTACTTGGCAGCTATCAAGATGATCACATGGTAATTCTATGTTCAATTAAGGTAACAAGCTACACGAATAGATTTCCTGGTTTCCAGTATCCTTACTTTTCTGAGATAACCTTGTTTATTCATGGTGAGTCATTTATTTCATACACTGTTAAATTTTTATATGAAATATCTTATATAGAAGTTTTACATATGTATTTATAATAAATATTGATATAAAGTTTTGTTTATGTATTTGGTTTTCTTTGTTGGATTGTGGGATGACTAAACACAAAGAATGAGTATAAAATATTTAAGTAACATAAAACTTTTATTTTTATGCCTAATACTACCTGTATTCTTTAAATATTTCCACAAACATCTTTTCCCTTATAATAAGTTCAAATATAAATACATACATACATTTTACAAAGAGGAGTTATCAGTTTCTATTAGGTGAACTTGAATACTTCTAGTGTAGAGATTTAAGGATTTAGTGATGTTTTCTCTTTTCCTATAGTAATTTGTTTATTTTTCTTTTCTTCTTTCTCTTGAGTCAATGTTTGTTATTATACATATTTATGGAAAATTATCTTTTTCATGTAAGAATTTGTTTTATTGATATAATATTTTCATAGCTTTTTAGTCTCCTGTGCCTGTAGTTTTGTTTTTTTTCTTATCTTACTGCTATTTTGTAGGGTGGGCCAAAGTAGGTTTACAGTTGTGAGTATATGAAACACAGTTTATTCTTGTATTATTATTATTTGTTAATTATTGTATTATTTTCCACATGAATGACTATAAACTTACTTTTGCCCACCCCTGTATTTGTGCTTTCTTTTTTAAATCAGACTTACCTGATTTTTTTCTGTTGATCGTTGAATTAATAACATTTACTTGTTAATTTTCATAGAATTCTGTTTTTAACACTAAATATTTACTAAAAAAACCTTTTAGCTCCTTTAGTTGAACGTGTTTGTATATTTTAAATAGTTTCTGTTTTCTAACTAATACTTTTGAGGGTATTAATTTGACTACAGCTGGGTCACATCACCCAAGTTTTGATACATTGTTTATAATATCTAAATAGTTTGTAATTTCACCTTGGCTTTCTTTTCAACCAAAGGTATTATGAAAAATATTTTAAAATTTTTTAGCATATAGTTGCGTATGTGTGTTTCTGTCCTTTAGCAGTTAGTTTATGGTTTTATCACACTGATTCGTATTCTGCTTTCAATATTTATTGAGTTCATAGCACTTTTATTTTTGTAGCCAAATAGCCAATTTTTATAAATATTCAATGGGTATTGAAAAGAAAATTAGGCACACAGTTCCATACATACCTCTATGTTCAAATTTAATGAATGATATTTTATTCTTTTATATCCTTTGTATTTGAGGACCATCTAATTCATCATCTTTTTGGTGAGACATGTCAAAAATCTACAATTATTATAGTTTTATAAACTTCTTGTAGATATAACAGATTCCACTTCACTTATTTGAAAGTTATATTAAGTACAAAAATGGTGAATTACTCCTTTTATCAGCTGAATTGTTTTTTCATTTTAGTGTTTTTAACCTTGAAGTTTATTTGTCTAATATGACTATATTTCTTCTGCTTTCTTTTTGATACTACTTACCTGAATTCTAGTTATTCCCTTTATTTCCAAAATCTTCTGGTCATTTACTTTTTGTAAAATAAGATTTTATTTATTTATTTTTAGAGAGAAAGGAAAGGAAGGAGAAAGAGAGAGAGAAAAACATGGATGTGAGAGAGAAACATTGATGGACCGCCTCTCGCCCATGCCCTGACTGGGAACCAAACCTGAAACCCAGGCATGTGCCCCAGCGGGGAATCAAACCAGTGACTCTTCGCTTTGCGGCATGATGCCCAACCAAATGAGCCACACTGGTCAGGACTGGTAATTTACTTTTATTTATGACCTATTTAAATAGCTGTTGGCATTTTCTGCTTCTTAGACTATCATTTTGTTTAACACCTACTTCTAGAAACTGACAGATTCTAGGACCCTTAGATAAAGAAAGGATATGGAGAACTGTACAACCAATTTCATAAACTCGATTAAAGTTTTTGGTTATTTATTCGGTTTAACAGTATGAGAGTTTCTATATCTCAATAGAGAAATTTCTTCTATTAACATTTATTCTGAAAATTGACATTCACATATTAACCAAACAGCTTTATTTCTGGTATCTCATTCTTACTTTTAATATTGTTTTCTATTACCACATCTCTTGTTTGTCTATGTCATTTTTTCTTTCCTTTTCTTTATGGCATCAATTGAATTTTCTTGTTCCTTTTTTCCCCTATGAATTTTGAAGCCACTGTTCTATTTATCACCTTAACTGTTTTCTTAGTGAGGTAAAACAAAGTTGAACAGAGAACAGCAGTATTAGATATGAGATTCAGAATCCTGAAGCTAACTATATTAAGAAAAAAGCTGATGTGAAGTTTTGAATGGATTTGTAACCTACTAATATGTCTGTAATTTTGTAAAATAATAAAGCCACCATTTGGGAACATGTGCTAAATGGTAAGTGCTTCTTGAGGGAATATGGATTCTTAATTTACATAAAATACATATGCATTTTTATATACATGAAATTTTTGTCCAAATATTTAATAAGATTTAAACAATATTGTTATTTTTTCAGTTTAAAGGAATAAATCTGATAATAAAAAATAAATAAGGACCAAGAATAAAACCAACACCCATGCTTACTAAAGTAGACAGATAAATGAAGACAGATGGATAGTTTAGAAACTTATCTTACTACATACAAAATTGTAATGTGTAATAAAAGTGGCATTTCAATTAAGTGATTTTAATTAAGTGGTTAAAGAAGGATGCTTTTTTAAAAAACAATGCTGTGACAGTTAGCTAATGATTTGGAAAACCATTATGTTTGATCCCATATCACATATTAAAATAAATTCTACTTAGATGGTAGAGTTTTATATAAAAATTAAAATCTCGGAATTAATTTTAAAAACATTTCAATAAATAGTTGTCCTATTAGGGGTTTTGAAGGCCTTTCTGGTAGTATACCAACGGTGGAAAGAATAAAGAAGATGACTAATAAATGTAAACACAAAACATTTTAACTTCTATATATCAAAAAGGATTATTGTTAAAGTTAAAAGCAAATAAACAACTAAGAAAAATATTTTATTACATATCAAAAAGTATTAATATCCTTAATCTCTAAAATGAAATCATAAATCAATGTAGGCACATACACAATCATACCAATAAAAAAACAAAACAAGCAAAGGATATAAACTATCAAATCACAAAGGGAGAAATACAGAGAATAATAGTAGATCTCTCAGTGTTTTGGGACTAGATGTTATTATTTTTCTTTTTTAAGCTTTTATGTATTTGATAAATTTGCTACAATACATTATTTTTGTAATCATGGAATATAGAGAGAAATAAATAAATATACACATATATTATATAAAAAGCGAGAGAGGGATTAAAAAAACACATTACTGTTTTATATCAGGAGTTTAATATCTGACAGTGAAGAAAGGTGGTACTATTTGGAATCAGAAACCCTACTTCAAGTCCCACTGTTTGCTGAATGACCTTGGGCAAGTCACTAATTTATTCGAGCCTTGGTTTCCTCAAAAACAAAATTGAAAAAATAATCTTCACATCATAAATTGTTATGAAGAATGGATTTTTAAAAAATATTTTATTTATTTATTTTGAGAGAGGGGATGGAAGAGAGGGAGAGAAACATCAATGTGTGGTTGCCTCTTGTACGGCCCCCACCCGGGACCTGGCCCGCAACCCAGACATAGGCCCTGACTAGGAATCGAACCAGAGACCCTTTGGTTCACAGGCTGATGCTCAATCCACTGAGCCACACCAGCCAGGGCAGGAATGGATTTTTAAAATGAATGTGGGAAGTGCTCTGTGAGATCCTCTACAGATGTCAGAGATCTCCATTGCTGATCCAGAGTGTTAGTGCTTTTCCCAGCTTCCAGACAAAATCAGTGCATCTCCTCTTACATGTATGGTATCACTTTGCCTGATGAGGGTTTCTGTTCTTGAGTGGTTGTTTAGGTGACAGCTGGAGATGTCTTGGACTTTGCAATCTCCTCAGTTAATGGGATAGAAGCCCTCTGTTAGATCTTGACCATAGGCTATAGTCAAATAAAACTGTAATGACAATCACTATTGCCTTTCTTTTTCTATGTTATGTGCTTTTAGCATTCAGCTCTGGTATCCATGGAGTTAATTTGATTACCAAGTTGATACTGTAATTCCAATGTTCATGACATTTAAAAAGTCCCTACTAATTTCAAATTCCGTGCTCTGTCGTAAGTCAAACGAGAGCACTGGCCAATCTCTTTATTCAATAATAGGAATAATTCCATTAAATGCTGCATGATATACAGTGAACACAAAAGGACCAGAACAATCAACTTTGCATGCGATCCCTGATATGCAGAATATGCTATGTGTCTCCATTTATATCTGTATGTGAAATAAAAGCAAAATTATAATTTTCCAGGTGAAAAGCCTTATGGTCTCTTTGTCTTTTTTTTTTTCTGATCCTAAACCTATAAAAAACCATTTTAAATTGAAAAACAAGAACAAAAAGGTGGAGGAACACCCTGAACATTCCCAAGGAAAAGAAGATGTTGATATATGGAGAACACAATGAGCTCCTCTGCTAACCCTCTGAGGTTAGAAAAAAAAGATGAAATGTACTGAAAGTCATCAAGACAATTTAGAGAAAGCATGAAATTATTTACTGATTGACTAAGATGTTCATTATTGTTGGTCATGTAAAGTACAGGATCTCATTTCTGGGAAACCTTAGGAAGGAAGGGAGAGGAGGAGGGAGAGAGAAAAGAAGACAACTAAGTTTTTGGTTCAATACCAGCTCAAGGAAAACTCTTTTGCTAGGAAAGGCAAATTGGACGCAGTGGACATTGCCACGCAGAGGGATTGATCAGACAGGTTCTGGATCTTCAGTGACTTCCTGAGCAAATCACTTTTCCTCGAGGCCATTTTGTCACCTGGAATACATCAATGGTTTTCAAATTGTGCTTTCACAGAACACTACTGCCACAGAAGCTAGATTAATGAACAATGGTGGTCTCTATACAATTCACAGAAAAACGAAGAGAAGTAAAATGTTCCCCTTTTGCTATAGTTTACTTATTTATATTTATTATAACAAATCCTGCACCAGATGGATTTTTCTGAGCATATATAACGGTTTCTTCAATTTGAGATATCAATAAACATTTTCTTGATTTTAAGGTTTTCTCCTCCACTTTTAAAAAAAAACTTTGGCCCTGCTGCCACATACCTGGTAGCTGAGTTCTAGCACCTGGCCAAGGGAACTAACAAACAGCAAATAAATAGTAGGAGGAGAAATTAGATACAATTAATCATGCATAGGTTTTTTATTTTTTAATTACTGTTGATTTTTTTTAATTGTTTAAATAGGAATAGATAGTATTCCGTCATGGGTATATATTTTGGGTTTGATTTTCTGACCTAGATCTCTGTCTTGATACCAAATTTAGAGTTCACCCTTCATCTGTGCCACCTCACAGTAAAGCTTACAGTTATAGACTCTCATGTTCTCTATATGCATATTTTAAATCCTCATAACAATCCTGTAAGTATTTAATTATTCTTTTATAGATATGGAAACTGATGCATGAAGCCCACTGAGCCACTAACAAGAGAGAGCTGCAAACTAGTAAGTAGATGTTGATTGCCATATTTGGTTTTGTCTTCATGCTAAACATTACATCAATAAATACACAGCACTTCCTCCTTGGAATGGGCAGATTTTCAGGATAAACATAAAAAAGATACTAAAAGATAAACTTGTTGTGCATTCCAGACACTTAAAAAACATGTAATCAATGAATAACTTTTGTGAAACACTGTTCTCAGCAACTTGCTGGGAAACCAAATCCCAACCTAAGGGACAGGAGGGAGTATGTGCAGATTCCATGTTATGGTGAAAGAACTAACATGAAATCTACGCAGAGTCAGTCATGGGCTGGTGGTTAGTGGATGCAAAGCCAAGTCAACTTGGTGCTGGCAGTTACTACTCAAAAGCCCTACTGGGTGATCTGAACTCTGAGTAAAGGCTTGTTTGGGAAATCAAATAAATATGTTCAAGGATCGAGGTGTATATGACTTAAAGTAATGATTAATAAATTTGTTTTATAAACTGGACAAACATTTGGTTTGGTCAGGTTTTATGATATAAGAGAAATTTTGTGCTGGCAAAATTTATTTGCAAAATTTAAAACTTTCTAATTGAGAGACATACATTCATTGTAGAAATGTTTTAAAATTTGAGAAGCACAGTGGAAAAAAATATAGAAACACAGTGAAAAAAGTATTACATACCCATAATTACATCACCTAGGAAAAATTACATCACCTGGAAAAAACTATTAACACTTTGATTATGCTTTTCTAATCAATTTTCAATGCCTAGATAAATATACACATATTTACAAATATGAAATAATGCTACATATATGTATATATATAATTTTGAAATTTCTCTTATCTAAAATCATGTAAATATTTCAATACATTTAATATTTCCTTTAGAATTTGATAGCTATATATCTTTCTATTACACAGATGAACATAAATTCTTTAATCACTTGTTGGGCATTAATGCCACAATGAACTTCCTAGTACATTAATTTTTTATGACAGTCATGAATATTTCCTTCACACAATTTCTAAAAGTTTATTTCCTGGGTTAAAGACTTTTACTGCATCTACAATAATTGAAACTTTTCATAGTCCTACCAACAGAGAACTAGATGGGTTATTTTTCCATATCTTCATCAACTGGGAATATATCCTCTCAACAACGGGGAAATATAAATATATTTATGTATTTAAATGTATTTATGTATTTAAATGTATTTATGTACACCCATTCTCTCTCTCTCTCTCTCTCTCTCTCTCTCTGTCTCTGTCTCTCTCTCTCTCTCTCTCTCTACATATATATACACACACACACACACACACGCACATATCTGTGAGATTTTTCAGTGTAAAAGACTACCATAGTTTTCATTTGCATAACTGGTGAAGTTGAACTTTTTTCATTGGCCATTAGTACTTTTCTTCTGCTAATATTTGGTAATATTTTTGAGATTGTAGTGAATTTCTAGATTTCAAAATATAAGGGTAGAATGTAGAAGACTGGGACTTTAGTCTTCTTTATCCCATCAGCATTGGAAGACCTTAGGTTAAATCATTCATTCTCTTTGGTCTTAAATTTCCTTTTGCCTATAAAATGTATTAAAAATGCCTAATCAAATCTTCCTATTATTCCTGTGATAGCAAATTAAATTATCTTTGTGATAAAGTTACTGTACCACTATTTTATTAGCAATGTTAATAAGCTATTTGAAACATTTATAATTACCAAACACAAAAAAGTAGGTTCTACCATTTAAATTTAATTGTCTTTAAATAATTAAACAGATAATTGACAATTTGGTTCAAACAAAACAGTAGACGTCATAGTGTGTATATATGTAAGTGCTTATAAATACATATATATGGTATTCAATACAGGGTGGGGCAAAAATAGGTTTACTTTTGTTCCTATGTAAAATAAAACAATAATAAACATATAATAAAACAAAACTAAACTTTTCCATGTACTCACAACTATAAGCCTACTTTTTCCCCACCTTGTGTAAAATTATATAATGTATAGATTACACATAAGTTCCACATTTTCTAAACTTTTTCTAAGTCTAACTATTTTCTTTTCAAGATAATCTGTGTGTGTGCATTAAAAAATAATCAGTGATTATAATTTTGTATCTAAGTCTTTTACCTAGCATGAGACCGTTTTTCTATTTAATTACAAAATCTCATAAACAATTTTAAACTGTCTAATGTGTCATCATGGGGATATATTACTATTTACTTAACCATTCCTCTTATCTTAATCACATTATTTTCAATTACTTTATCTGTATCATTTTTTGTGTAATCTTTTCTACATTTGTTTCCTTAGGGTAGACTCTAAGAGGAACAATTAAGGGAACTAAAAGTAAGAACATTTTAAGACTTTAAATATATATTATTAAATTGTGTGAAAAAGACTGTACTAATTTTTAATTTCTATTAGAAACATATAATGAGAGGGCTTAATTTGGGGCTATATAAGCCATCACTGGACCACATTACTGATGTATACTTGCATGTACGTATGTATGTATTTAGTCCTCAACTGAGGACATGCTCATTGGTTTTGGAGAGGGAGGCGAGAAACAGCGATGTGAGAGAGAAACATTGATTGGTTGCCTGTGTTATGTACCCCAGCCAGGGGTCAAACACCTGGGATCAAACCTACAACCCAGGCATGTGACCTAATGAGGAATTGAACCAGCAACCTTTGGTTTTAAGGGGTGATGCTTCAGTGAACTAAGCCACACCAGCCAGGGCATTTCTTATTTTAAAAAAGAATTATAAAAGGGATTCGTGTTTGTACACGCAATAATTTAGTAACAATTTTTTGCCCCTACATCTCTCACTCCTTACTATTAGTTTGGGAGGTAGACTGTGGACTTTTTTAATCCAAAAATGTTTTTATTATTTTAATTTTAACAATAGCATATTTATTTTTATGTATATTGAGAATACATATGTAAATAGCCCATCAGATCTGTGATTTTGTTATTATTATTGCTTCTGATGAAGCTAAAAAGTTTATAAGTGGACTTAAAAATAGTATATATTAAGTAAATAAAGGTACAATTAGTATGGATAGATGTAAAAAAGAAAACAAAACCGGAAAGGTGATATGACACTGATAACTTTAGGAAACGGCCATGGAGACATAGCCTCTAGAGCTGACTGCTTCCCCCAGCTCCGTGCTCTTGACCAAGCCACAGCCCCTCTCTGGGCTTCCATTTGAGTACAAATAGGGGGCATCTGGAAATAGCAGTCTTTCTACTATAAGGGATACCTCACCCAATGGGTGATCTTTCAGTTGCCATCTTCTTCCTCTGAATGTCTGGTTAATCTAATCATAGTTGATCCAAGCTTGCTCTCTTTCCCCCCCCAAAAAAAATCTTCTGTACTTAGGAATAAATTATGAGTTAAGGAAAGACATTCACTTTACAATGAAATCCCAAAATTTTATTTTAAAATATTACTTCTCAATAACTCTGTAGGAGAAACAGAAATTTCCGAATTGATTGGTCTCCTTATTGGCCAAATTCCTGTATTGCTTTTGATTAAGTCAAAAATCTAAAGTTCTATAACCAAGTGATGTGATTTTAAAGCTAGTGGTTCATCTTCATATTCCTAGTATTCAGTTATGAGTATGGCATACCATCTATGCTAGACAAATATTCAATGGTTGGATGATATTCTACATGAATGAATGTTCCATATTATAGTAACTAGTTTAATAGAACCGTAAATTTAACTCCTACCTATGGGAGACTTTAAAAAAATTTTTAGAACATTGCTATTGAAACATCTTCTTCAATATCCAAAGGTATATATATGAAGATTCATACAGAGTAAGTTTAGTATAAGTTATTGCAATCTCTCTTCCTTTGAGAGCTGTTCAGAATTATGAATCACCCACCTGTCTTCTTTTAGTCACTTCTCCCTAAGTATGGACACTAGTCCACTAGTTGCACTAGTTGCATATGTTTGAACATAGGTTTATGAGAATATATCAATTTTTAATAAGGGACCAGAAAGAAGGTATGCTATGACTTTCTTGATACTTGGAGGGTTCATATTACCCAATGTGGTGTTTTCAAAAAAAATTTTCAAGACCGAGTAAATTCCGACAAGAGTAAAGGAGCTCAAAAATTTTAGAAAACATAACAACAAACATTTAAATTGTAAAAAGACTTTGGAGTTATAAAGAAGTTTTATATAGATTGGAAAAGAACAGGTTCAAGAGGTATGTCATAACATGGTCCAATGTTTAAGGATGAAATAATTAAGACTTCTGAAAACGCCATGTTCTCTAGTCATCGGTTCTTTGTTTTGCTAAAATTATCAGTTTGAGTAGTTTTTCAGCTGGGGCTTAGAAAGTGGGGTTATACACTGGATCTTTCTTTTCCTTCTTTCTTTCTTTCTTTCTTTCTTTCTTTCTTTCTTTCTTTCTTTCTTTCTTTCTTTCTTTCTTTCTGTATAGTTTTTGGGAAGCAGAAGGACTTTTCCATTTTTATATGACAGAATGTAAAAATTGTAACAATGACATTGGAACACCTCTATGCTCTTGTTTTACTTGAAATTCTATCGTTTTTAGTGGAGCCTGTGGACCAACTCTTCCTTCTTTCCACGATTCCTTCCAGCAGGTGGTAGAAGTCCCCTTTTCCCCATAAACACTTTAAGAGATTTGGGTGCCTTCCTTTCCTAAACCTCTAAATCTCAAAATGATTTATAGACTCTCCCTATCCTTGCTAGAGTTGGGCAAGTAAGTGGATCATATTTGCATGGTCACTCTGATTATAGGACTACACTCTTTCTTGAACTAAAATGGCAAGATTTATTATTCTATTAATGCTCATAAAGTCACTCTTTTGATGAGCCATAATTTTCCTTTATGAGGAGTCTGTATGCCAGTCACCCATGATAAGGGAGAAGAAAGTCCAGACTTCCAACATATTCATTTTTCCTGGAACATTAATAAAGTCATGAAATCCCGTGTGACCTCAGGGGATAAAAGCATAGGATACAGTAACAAAAGGCAAATCTTCATGGGGTCAACATGTCCCCATGAGACTTTCCCTCACGTTGCCGGCTGTATACAAAACCTAAGCTTTTCCATTTTAATTCAAAAATTTAGAAATTAACCCTCCTGGTGGAGAAGATAACCCACCAACGAGGCTTGTGTTATCTTTGTGAATATTCTTAGGGAATGAAATAGCAGGAGGTGTGAACTTTCTCCTGTTTATCTTAATGGCCCGCTAATGGCAAAGCATAATTACAGTTACTTAAGTGCCAAGTCTATGAAGGTTTTCACTAAAACCTTCAGCCACAGCGCTTTCCTTGACTAACCCAGGTCTCATTTATCCAATTGCTTTGCTATCATTTGAAAGAAAACTGCCCCCAATAAAAACAAACAAACAAACAAAAAGCCCACTCCCTAACCATATTTAATTTCTTTCCACTATTTTAGTTGGACAGTTAAGACACCTGTGACTCCAAAAAAGTCGAAAACAAATGTGTGTGGGATCCGTAATTGAAATTTTAGCCTTCCCACTTTCAAAAATCAGGGCTATGAGGGAGTTTAGCAATAGTTTGCTTCATGGCTTTGGAAAATCAATTTGCTTCTAAACCAGAAGGTGGTCTTCTAAAGCCCATCCTGTATTTGGGATGGAAACTTAGCCATCGTACCTCCTGCCGATGCCCACACAGGAGAAGCCCGAAAGCCACCTATCTCCCCACCGGTCTCTGGATCTCCTCGCTGCCTTTGTGCCTTCTAGAATTGGAGGCTTGGAAAGGAGGTTTGGTTTCTAAGGATTGGAGCGTTTGAAGGGCGGGGCCATCTCCAAGTCCATCTCCCCTTTTTGTCCTCTCCTCCTGGGACAGGAGGGAGGAGCCAGGTCCCCCGCGGCCGGTTCGGGAGCTCTCTATTTCGGTCGCTCGAGGTGAGTGTGAAAGGGCGACAGCCCGTTTAATTGTAGCGCAGGTTAATTTCTGGAGTTCACCGCAATCGGTCCGCCAGCCGCTTCCCGGGTCTTTGCCAAGAGGGTTTCTGAGGTCTGAGGCGTGTTGGGGCGCGCTCACGTTTTTGCGAAAGGCTCCTCCCCAGGGCTCATTCCCCGACTGCGGGAAGCCCTACGGTTCTCCAAGAGCCTTGGGTTTCCTCTGACCTCGTCGCTTCTTCCTCCCTCCCCACTGCCTGGTTCTCCGCGCCCCTGCCCCGGGGGAAGGGCGGCCCCCATCTTAGGATTTCCGATCCAAGCCTACCCAGAAGGTACCTCCACGTCGATGAAGATTTTATCACAGCCTCCAAAACCCAGCAGTAAATAGGAGCTTTCAACCTGAAATACGATTGTTATTTTCCCGGTGCGGATCTTGACATAAGAAGTCAGCTTTTTATTAAAGACAAAGAGGTAAATTATCAGCCGGGACACTGAAAAGGACGGAGGAGACCTGGCGCGTTTCCTCTCTTTGCCACGAGGAATTTATGGGGGAGCGGCGGCCAGCGCTCAGACACCCCTGGGGTCTCGTGGGGGAGGAGCTCGGGGCAGAAGGACTTCCCCAAGTCCCTCCAGGCACCTGGAAGGGAGAGTCCTCCCAATTCTGCACAAAGCCAGGATCATTTCAGCTCTGAACACTGAACAGCCTGAGCGTCCTCCACTCTCCTTTCTCTTCTCTTTCTTTTGACTCCCGTCTCCCTCTCGCCTCTTGTGCTTTCTCCTCCTTGTTCTCCTCTCGCTACTTTTTCTCTTCCCTCTCCTCGCCTTTCCTCTCCCCGCCCCTCCTTTCTTCTCCACCGCACGCGTAGAGTGTCATTTATTTATTTATTTATCACCCCCGCCATCAACACCCTTTTAGGGCTCCCAAGCTTTTCAATGTGAGTGGGAGGAGAAAAGGGCAGGAAGTGTTGACTCGGAGGGGGGTGAAATCGTGGCCCTGGGTGAGAGATTCTGCCCCAGAATAAACGATTGGGGAATATCTTAGAAAATGAGGATTCAGATCTGTTTATGAAACCCCGCTATCCGATGGAAACCAAGTCGGCGCGCGTCTCCTCCTCCCCCTTTATTGTATGGGTTTATGGGTATATCTTCCCGGACTGTTGTTTGGAAGGGGAAGGGAGTATTAAAAGAGGGTAGTCTTGCCCTGGATCCTCAATACTGCGCCTTCTCCACCGGATGCGTGCTTCCCAATGCAAAGGAATCCAGCAACATCCCCCAATTCAGACGCGGACAAAAGAAACTTTAATTAAGGTCTCCAAAATACGCGCTGCGTGTTTCTCTCTCCCGAGGCTGTTGATGTCCAACTCGAGGATGCGAGAAATAGAAATGGTACAACCAGCCCATGCCCTTGAACTTCAATTGCTCCTGATTTGCTGTATTGATTTTTATACGGTACGCAACCCCGGCTCCCCCCATTCCCCATCAAATTAAAGCCTTAGGAAATGTTCGACCTGGTGTGAGAGGGGAGAACACTCACTCCTTTGCAAAAGGGATAGGTAAGAACGATTTGGGAAAAATTACACTAAATAAAAATTCAAGGTGTGACAGCTTCATCTTGGCTCTCTTGTCTTCAACACCATGACACCTTATCATTAGGAGCGCTGATTGTTACTTTCCGAACCTTTAGATGATCAGCCAGAAAGTGCAAACAACGCGGGGCTGGAGGGTGTAAAGTTATTTAAGTAGGCTTTTTTTTTTTTTCTTTTGGTGCGCCGTCAAAACATTTCACAAGTTAGGAAAAGAAAGTGGTGGTTCCGAGGCTCGGAATGATGGGTGGTTCTCCCCCCCCCCACACCCCTTTCCATATCAGAAAAGAAATAAAATGCACAATGAGCCTTTATTTCGGGGGAGAAAACTTCAAAATACGTGCCAGTAATGGACAATTTGAGCTTTTCACGGAGATACTCACACCGCAAGCTGGAAAGAGATTAAAAAGCACCACGTGGTTGATCTGGATTTAGACTTGCAACCTCTAGTTCCCCATATCTGTTCTTTGCAAAGATTGGCCTCTAGATGGATGCGTGCGAGGGACTCTCTGGGGCCGGGGCTCGGCGCCTGGGGCAGGGCTGATGGTGGGAGCACTATGAGCCGCGGGTCAGGGTCCTCACTGGGGGCTTCCTCTGCCGGTCAGGGCGGCCGGGCACCTCCGGGACGCGAGCGCGCACGTCTCAGCCCGGCCGCCGCGCTCCACGCACCGCCTTCTCCGCAGGTCTTTATTCATCTCATCTCCCTCTTCCCCTTCTCCTCCTCCTTTGCCTCCTTCTCCTCCTCTTCCTCCTCCTCCTCCTCTATTGCCGCCACCTCCTCCTCTTGCATCTCACTGGCCTGGCTCTGTGTTGCTCTGAGTGACAAAGACAATGTCCCAGCCTTAACTTTGCAACCACCTTGCCTCCTTCTGGGGTTCTGCGGGGGGGGGGGGGGGTGGGGGGGGCACAGCAACCGCAGCCTCAGCATCTCCTCCAGCTTCTGCTCCTGCTCTTCTCCAGCTCTTGGATAATTCTTCCCTTCTATCCCCCCAGCCCTTTCCTCATTTCTTTCTTTCTTTTTTCTTCCTCTCTCCTGCACGTTGTTGTTGTTATTAGAAAGGCTTCGCGCACCCCCTGGTGCTCCGGCGTTTTGTGTGGCAGGAGAAGATTGTCTTCCTTCTCTCTTTCTGTCTTGCTTTCTCTCTCCCTCTGGTTTCTCATTATTCAGAGAGAGACACAGAGGGAGGGAGAGAGAGAGCGCGCGCGAGGGAGAGGGAGGAGAGGAGAGAGAAGAGGAGAGAGAGGGGAGAGAGTGAGAGGGAGAGGGAGGGAGGGAGAGAGAGGGAGAGGGAGAGAGACGGATATCTCAGGTCATCTGCAGCTGCAGCGAGTCTGAGGAGCCGAGGAAGGCAGGGAAGATGGCGATCCTCCATTGCTGAGACCCGGCAGAAGCACATGAGACTCCCAAACAACTTCCACAACAATAACCCGAGCAGGAAGAGGAGAAAGAGAAAGAGGATAAGGAGGCGGTGGGGCTGGAGCACCCGAAACACCTCCCGGCGCCGGGACGCTTCTTCTGTAAGTTACTGCAATTAACAGCCACCTCGGGGTGGTCCGAGTGCTCCGAGCAGGAGAGCGCGGGGTGGTGGACGCACAAACGCGCTCATTCATTCGGCCGAGGAGGGTTGGTGGAGCCGGAGGAGAGGAAGTCCCCTGCCTGGACTGGCTGTTGGAAGAGAAGAAGCGAGCGAGAAGAGGAGGAGGAGGGGGAGGAGGGAGAGCGGGAGGGGGAGGAGGAAGAGGAGGAGGAGAAGCGAGGGAGGAAGAGGAGGAGGAAGAGGTGGAGAAGGTGGTGGTGGTAGCAGGGGCAGTGAGGTGGCTGTGCTTTTCCTGCTGGCTGCTCCTTCTGCTGGGGGGAGCGGAGCGCTGTGGCTTAATTAATTTCGTGTAGTTCTATGGAGAGAAGAGAAAATGAAAGATGAGTGAGAAGAGAGCTAGAGGCTTAGGACCGATGCTCCGAGCGTGGGGACAGGAGTAGGGACAGAGAGGGGGGCGGAGGGCGGGAGGCGAGGAGACCTCAGCCGAGAGCCAGAGGGAGCGAGCGAGGGGCCGAGGAGGGAGCGCTCTGAGCCGCCCCGACCTGAGCCGGTTGACCTCTTTCTTTCTCTGTCCCTCTCCTTCCTTTCCCCCTCTCTGTCTGCCTGTCCCCAGCCCGATGGCAAAGCCGTGCGGATTGGCACCCCCCTCTTTCTCAGGTATTTGGCTCTCTCCCTCTCTCTCTGTCTCCGAAGTTGGGATGCGGGGTCGGGATGTGTCGGGGGTGGCGGCTGCTGCTGCTGCTGCTGCTGCTGGTGCTGCTGGTGAGGACAGAGGCGAGGACCGGGGGGCGCGGGCCGGGTGGGGGGCGCGCAGGTCCAGGAGCAGCTGAGGAGCTGTCTCCAGGCTGGGGGCTCAGAAGCGTCTAGTGGAAGAGGACAACGGTTTCTGGAGAGGAGAAGCCATTACACACGCTTGGCTCTCCTCTGAGGAAGGGGGGAAAGAAGGCAAGGGGCCTAGGGGTCGTCTCCTGGTGCAGTTCCCAGGGGTCTGCCCTCCTTCCAGGCACGAGGAGAAGCCGCAGCCGCCCCCCATTGGAGCAGCCCCTCTCTTTCCCTTTCTTTATCTCCCTGTCCTCCATTTGCAAGCTGTCTGCTTTGGTTCCAGTCCAGACTCCAAAACACAAAGCTCCTTCTCACGTTCATTCTCCAGGCTTTTCACCATTCCTGAAGGAACCCTCATTTTCTTTTCATTGTACCTTCTAACCTACAGAGAATGAGGGAGGCTGCCTGGAGTTCCTTTTATATTCCTCCCCTACCAAAAAAAAAAAAAGTTTCATTTTTAAGCACGCGCCTGGGATGGGAAAAGACCAACCAGTTGGGGCTTTCTCCCAGGGTTCTGGGGGGCTGTGTCTGAGTGTCTGTGTTGGCTGTTTGGTTTGCTTTGGTTTTGTTTCTGGAGGTGGCTTGCAGGTTTTGGAGGAAGTGACTAGTTTGGTTGAGAGCTGGGAACTGAGTCAGGTAAGCCTGTGTCATGTTGTAACTCCACCAGAAAATGGAGGAGAGCGGGTTTCCAGGAGACAAAGCTGAGATGAGAAGTGTTTATAAAATTATGGATGTCTCCATTTTGAAGCTCTGTTGGTGATGGCTGGAGGAGGAGGCTTGCCTGCCTGCTCCTTCTCCCTTCTGGGGGAAATCTTGTGGTTCCTCACTGTCTATTCATTATGCAAGGAAATGAGGGGCTTTTAAGGGCTGCTCAGATATTTCTCCCACCAAAGGAGTGCTTTCACAAGTTATTGAGATGTTTGTTTCCATTTTAAAGTAAACTTTTGGATTTTTTTTTTTTTTCCTTTTGAGTGGACCTGAAGGGTTTTGACCTCCTTCAGGAAAGGCAAGGCAAAATCTTAAACAATTTCCACTGAGGTCTTCACACAACTTTAAGCTGCACCAGGTCTCCTGAAAGTCACGAGGAAATACCATTTCCTCATTGTGAAGATGGTGGTGGTCCTAAGCTGAGACTCTGGAGTTCTGAGGCTTGGTTATCATCATGTTTTGATGCATTGCAAGACTTTATTGTCTGGCTTGGGTTGATCTCTGGGGGAAAAAAACCAAAAACCAACAGAAATCCTCCCAAGATCTCAGAGGAACTCTGACTGACACCAGTTTCTCCAGGGTCTACATCTCTCTTCAGGTTGTTCCATTTGTGTATTAGGCCTTCTTTTAGTTCCTTTGTTTTCCCCCTTCCTTTCCATTCTGCAATTTTTTTTCTGTGTTCTCAAGTACTGTAAGTCTTCATAAATATCAAATGTCTTCTTAACAATGTCACTATGGAAACAAATTTTTAAGAAATATTATGTCAGTTGAAAAAAACCTATGTCCAGGTATCTTCACCTTTTTAACTGGGAGGAATTTATTAGTCTTACAGGAAGACATTTTGTGAGGATGATTTGAAGAAAGGACCCAGTCCTACTCTCAGTCCACACGCATTGATTGGAGTTCTTCACAGATTAGTTCTAGAGAATGTATGTAATTGATCCAAGTAAAGAACTAAATCCTGAAATGCTTGAGGATTTTATAAAAGCCAACCATGAAGATGTTGCTTTTCCATTAGGTAAGGTAGCCATCTTGAGGATGAGGGAAGATGTTGGAAGAATTTTAGATGGACTATTGAAGATAGGTGAAGGAGGGCCCCACGGTGGAATGAAAACTTGAAGGAGATTCAGAACCAATTAATATATTGTAAGGAGGCTGATTAGACCTTGTTTTCAACTAAGGAGAAACACAGAAAGGTACCAGCTTCAACAGAAACAAGGAACACATTGGTGAGCGACTTATACTAGCTTTTTTCTTGCTTTGCTTTCTCATTATGTGTCAGATTTTTGTGTGTGTCAGATTTTTTGTAAACTTCCTTATGTCTACAGTATTTTTGTGCATATTGAAGTGGCTTTAGATTCCAGATGCAATTATATTCTGTCGAGTAGCTGGTAGCAGTGTCATTCAGTAAATGCACAATGCTGTATATGACAACATCACATTTTTCAAACCAAACTGTTGTGTCATTAATTGAGGGTTATTGTTCTTCTGAGGGGTGTGAAAGGAGAGGGGGAAACACATGGTTCTTTAGCTGGTAATTGTCCCTGGTCAATGAAGTAAAACCCTGTTTTTGCAGATGAAGATGTATGGTTTTCAAGATTTACACTTGATGTGTATGCTCATTTAAAAATACTTCTCTTCAGATCTCTGCTTCTTTATTCAAAACCTAGGCCTTTCCAAGAGCACTTTAAAAATCTTACTTGGAATCATACCTTTTATTATTCATTTTTTAATGTTATCTTTTGATGCCCGATACTCTTAAGTGGAATGTCATCAATGTTTTATTTAAATTTGCTAATGCATGTGAAGAGGCTATGTGTTCAAACTCAGAAGTCCAAATGCAATGGAATAAGCAGTTATTTGGGAAAGTAATTACTAGAAAATTTTGTGTCTAATTTAGCAGGTATGTTTATGTAAATTGAAATACGTTATTCGTGGGTCTTGAAGCAAACTTCCATAATACCTTTTTTGTTGTTGATACCAGGACAGCTGTTTACTCACTTACTTCAGTGGGGGGGAAACAACCCGACAGACTGATTGCCAGTCCAGCAGTTTGACTCACCACATTTTTTTACTTTGCAACCAAATGTTTTGGTGTCTTTATAGACAAGTCTTAAAGAGGTGAGCTTTCTGGAGGGAAAGAATTAAGAATCTAAGAGGCATTTTAGAGTTTAAGAATATGTTCTAACTAGTTACCTAACAGAGCTGTCCCATCTCTGATCCCCTTTATCAATATGGGAAGTACTATAACAATAAACACATGGTTTCTTGTGTTTTTCTAGACATACACATTTGAAATAGGGCAAGTATCTTGGATAAACCATAATGATAGAAATAAAAAGTGTCAAATTGAACATTCTCATTTGATGTCAAAGCTCAGAGATCCTTTTTGTTTTTGAGGCATCAGGTTGCCATAGCTCTAATATATCACCAAGAAATATCACTCTGGAGAAATAAACGTGAGCTGTGATGCACACCATCATTAAAAAAAAGATTCTTGTTGGAACTTTGTAGTTCACCATATCTCTCAGATTTATGTCCGTCTGATTCATTGATCACATTCCCTGAGGATTTGTTTTTCCCTCTTTGGAGTTAGAGACAACTTTTAGATGCAAAGTAAACAAACCTTTTCTATATAAATATATAAAATCTTTCTAATGAGTCTTCCAGAAGACAGTAGGGAAAAAGAAATCCAGCTGTCCTAGTGGACTTAAGAGTATTTGTTTGTGGAAAGAAAAGAATGGTAAAGTTGCCTTGGGAAAGAGTTGTGTTTTCTGTGTGATAGAGTTTAATAGGGTCTGGTCTATCTTGAATTCCTTCCTGGTGTTGAATTGTTTGGTGGTGGTGGTGGTTGTTGTTGTTGTTAAGGTAACTTTACTTATCTTCTTTGTTGTGTGTGCCTTTATCAGACCTATAGTTCACTGTCTCATGGGGCAGAGCATTGACAAAGCTGTATTGAATGTTTCAAGTTGATGTCTGAAGCACAGAGGTGCTATTTCACAAAGCCACACTCACAGATTAGGAAATATATAAATAATGAACTCAGCTTGCAAAGGATCTGACAGGAGTATATAACTGGATGACTGGTACATGGGAACTAAGGAAATTCAAAAGAAGTGGGGAGAAATATTTCCAGAGTCTATTGCTAAAAATCTAGTTGGGGAGGGGTGGGGGATAAGTGTCTGTCAGTGTGTGTGGAAGCGAATATCTTTGGTGAGGGTCACGTGCATATGAAGCTGGTAGCTTTGAGTAGAAACATTAGCTGGTGACCTATTAATTGATTATGAGAAAATGGAAAGGAGAGGAGATAGTGCTCCAAGAAAATTCCTCTTCTTGTGTGATATGCCAAGACATCTGGCAGATGTTATGTTGGGCCTTAAGGAATGGACAGTTTAATTTTAGCCCTCGCAAGGAAATGGGAAGTTCTAAGCTCTTTTAATAGCACAAGTCACAACTCTTAGTTTAGGGAAGGTTGCTTAAAAAAATAAGAAAGGAAAAGAAAAGAGGCATTTATTATGGTATGAAAGAGCTCCAGGGAGCACAGAGATGAAGCTGAGGTTTTGGGGTGATGGACAAAAATCTTATTTCCCAAGTAGGCATTAACAGAAAAAGTCATTTAAAAGTTGACAAAGAGGTACACCAAAAATGATGGGTATTAAGTATTTTAGTCTTTACCAGTCAGAACTAATTGAGAAGCCGGTGGTTTTGTGCCTTAGAGAGATCATCGACTTCAAATCTCCCCCTCCCCCTGCATTTTACTGAAGAGGAAACTGGCACCAAGACTTGAAGTGACTTGCCCAAGATCAGAAAGTGCAGTTGTAACAAAGCCAGGCCTAGAGCTCAGGTCAGCTGACTCCCAGCCCGGTACCCTGGTTGCTGCCCCAATGCACGTGATTTGTGAAATAACAGCTCAAGACTCTCCGATCATACATTAGTGGGACAGTTGAATTAGTGGTAGTTGAATTTAACACA
Source organism: Mormoops blainvillei (assembly GCA_004026545.1). Lineage (NCBI taxonomy): Eukaryota > Metazoa > Chordata > Mammalia > Chiroptera > Mormoopidae > Mormoops > Mormoops blainvillei. Next base: position 120,258 of record PVJD01000843.1, read on the forward strand.
TTGGGGAACTCTGAGCTGAACATGGTTTCACTTGCAGAAGTGACATTCCAGGGGCCAATTTTGTTCATGTCACTTGCAGTCAAGTTTTAGCTGTTGGGTTTGTAGCTATGCTCTTCACTGTCTTCCTCTCCTCTGTACTTCTGTCACCCACGGCTTGGGAGTCCTTTGCAAATGCCCTTCTTTGGAGTTTGCCTAGGTCAACTGCAGCTTAGAAAAGTGCCTACAATTGGACTCTGAGGATGTGTTTTGCAACATGGTACAGACTTAAATTGGTTTCTTTCAGAGATGCCATTTTGTAATACTGATGAATGTCCAAGAGAGTGAAATCCAGTCTAAAACAGTTACTGGTGATTTTCCAGTGTTCTGAACTCATCTGCAAATGTGCCTTCTATGTATCTTCTAGGAGCCCAGTTCTCTCTTGCAGACCAATGGCTAGCTATTTCCTATTCCCCAATATACAGGAAGTCACCCTTAAGATGACATTTTAACAACGTGAGCAGCAGGTAACCACGAGAAAGAGAGAGTTCAGCACTTTAGGAATGGTAAAAAGGGTTTCCATTTCTGATTCGTCTTGGACAAATGAAAGTAATTTTGTAAAGAAGAGTGATGTGTGGAAGTTTCCACATTTTCTAAGCTTCTTCCAAACTGAAGCATAAATTCTTAGGCCAAGGAGGCATTCTGGAGAAGGTAGTGCTGGATGTGGACTTCTGGCAGAAACACAGTTAACGCTATAAACAGTTGAACCTCAGTGTGGCACTCCTCCAAATGAGTTGACTGTCGAAAATAAAATGTTCCAGAAGAACTGGGAGAACAGGAAAGAAGTTAAAACAGCATGGTTTGCATGCCAGTACTGAAGGGGAAAAAAAGTTGGGGGGGGGGGGGTCATTGGAGAGAAGATAATGCTAGATTGAACTGTCTTCTGGATTTATAAGACCCAGGAGGAGAAGTTTTGAAGTGAGGGAAAATTTTTTTTTTAATGAATTTAGATTGTGTTTGCAGTTGACTAGGAAGCTCTTGTGAATCTTTTGTCCCCTTGAACTTTGTATCTTGAGAACTGCACGCACTGATAAATAGAAAGTCAATTGGAAGTGCTTTGGATTTACACTTTCTGCCTGGAAATACTATCATAAAATTTATCTACTTTCTAAGGACTCTTGTCCTCAGCAGTTGAAGAACGCATAAGATTTTTCGTCTTTGGATGTGTGACTGCAACGGAGTTGGTTTTTTCAGGGTTTGGAAAGACCAGAGGTAGGTAGAGTGGGTGTGGTGCCAGAGGGTTACCAGCATGGTCCCCTGCAAATGCATTGTCTTTTAATTCTGGTGAGCAGATTACTTGGTGTCTTCAAAGCATTCTTGCCTAATTCCTAGCTGGAGACATTTTTTCCTTGAGTTATTCTTGGATGGAAGGTTTCTTTTTGTGCCAGGTCATGGGTATTTAGGTATTGATTTTCTTGCTTTCATGTGTTTGCTTGTTCAGTTCATTGCATGTTGCTTCTGGATATTAATGAAATACTTCAGCTGTGCCTGTGCACATCCTAACCCTAAACTTCATTCAGAGAGCAGAGCCTGCTCTTGGGGGTGAAGGGAAGGTTGGTAGGTAATTGTCTGATCAAAAAATAAATTCTGGAGATGAAGACTGCTTAATTCAGAAAGTTACTCTGCCAGGCTTTCGAGTAGACTTTTAACAAAGACCATGCAAGGAAAGATTCTATTAGGAAAATTCTATTAGGAATCAATGGATCCTGATTTAAATGTTTTAGGATCACTTAGTAGGAAATTAAGCATTTGACCAAGATGAGTAAGCAAGGACTTACCTTTGAATTCAAATTGGTTTGAGCACAAAAGGAGCTGGAAGCCCAGGCGAGACAACTGTGTCAGAAGTAATTAAGCCCAGGATTTGTGGAGAGGCTTAGCTGCCACAGAAGTCCAGCTGGGGAAGGCCAGACTCACTCCCTAAGCCCTCGTCTGGCCAGTTGAACCAGAACATGAGCTCAGGCCTTCAAATTTTGGAATTCTTCTCTTCCCTGTTCAGATTTAAGAGAGTAAAGTCATTATTCAGTTTTGCTCATGTCAGCGGAGTGCTTCTCTTGAGCTGGGAAATGCCAGAGGCAGGGGTGGCGGTGGGGGGAGTGGGGGGTGGAGCTGATGCCCTCTGAGGGAACGTTCTCCCTTTAACACTACAAATGTGCCTATAACATTGTACTTATTACTCAGAAAATAATTGGGCAGTGGCACAATGCGGGATACTTGAAAGATGTTTGCTGCACAAAGGCTCCAATACTCACCTGCAGACTAAGAAATGGGCTTATAAACCATCTCATTTCTACGGCTAATGAAAAGCTTTGGAAGGCACCTGTGAATTCGAGCTCCAGCTGCTATCATGGTAGGGGAAGTTAGGCCTTGAAAGGATACACGGATTAGCCCGTCAGAAAAGCAAACAGTAGCATCAGCACAAGTAGAAAATAGACAGGGTTGTTAAGCTAACAGAAAAGTAGGCTAAAGCATTGCCGTAATTACGTGGGGGAAATTTGCTGGGAAGGAGAGACTGCTTGGATGGGAGAAGGAAAAGAAGAGAGGCAGGGGAATGATTGACGAGTCAAAATAGAAGAGGTCTGTCCACTGGGAAGAGCCTCCAGGAAGAAGAAAAAGCGTTGCTTTTAGGAAAACAATAAAGCCCGTGGAAAAAGACCTTGTAATTTGGTACCTATTGCATGTGAAATATGAAGACCAGCGCTCAGACCCACATTCTCTGGTTGGTTCTTTCGGTGAAAAATAGAATTGGGCTCGGAAGACAGTTTATGTGGTACGGGTCACAAATACGGCTTTTCTGATAAAGGACAGATGGAAACTTGAAGGAACTGGGTAAGTAGGCCTAGGTGGAGATTTTCCTGGAAAATGAAAGAAGTAGAGACTAGAGCACTGCAGTAAATCGCTGCATTATTAATGGGCAGAAAATGTGATAGTCCTCTCTAAAGTTATCCATAGAGCTTCTCGACCTACGCTCTGGGTGTTACAAGAAATGAAGAACCAAGGCATGCTTATTACCTGGTGTCCAGCTTGGGATTAAGCCGTTTGCCTCAGCCGGGCGTCACAGGCTGGTCTGTCAATCCAACCCTGGCATTTTAAAATCCAAAATAAGGCCACTGTGGCCCAGAATGCTTAGCCATTCTAATCCCTAATTACATCATTCCTCTGTGCTGCGACCAGTCAGTCAGCGATTAAACATCAATCGCTCAGCCCAGATTGGACCTGATCTAGGGGGTCCTTCGTGCGGGGTAAACATTTTTGAACACTGGATTATAGACTGAAGATGACCAAGAATAGATAGATACCAACTATAGATTATATAAATGTTTCAATAACAAGTACTTGCCACCCAGAAACTTTTCTTCAGTGGTTTCTATCTTAAGTGACCTGGTCAGAAGTCCGTTAATTATTATTTAGTAATGATAATTGGGAAGGGGATCTAGATGGAAGAGACCATTTTCATTTGAAGATCAGAGTTCAGCTGCAAGAACCTCTGCCCTTTCTGCTGTCAATTGAATATAGTCTCTTCTAATACTGGATAAGAATACCATCTGTAAGTGGAATAACTATTGCTTCACCAAAAAATTCTCCCAGACCCCTCTGCAGAGTGGGAGTACCCCACAGACCTTCAGCAAAATGCTCTTGCCCTCCTGGCATGACTTATGGTTCATATCCATACTAGGTAATGTTTGTTTAACATTTAGTATGGACCAAGGACTGTTCATATGGCAGAGAAAAACTGAGGTTTGGGGAGGTAATCCACCCAAGGTCACGGAGCAACGAAAGGGGGAGCCAGGATTCAAGGGGGAGGGAGGGGGGTTACCTCCTGGCTCTCGGCTGGTAGGAACTGGCCTTGGTTATTACTTAGTATGCTAATAGCTTATGTTCCTGATGGTTTATCTCTTCCAGTTACTTATGCCAGGAATATATCCTGGTGCTCTGGAAGGAAATCTGAACATAATGGAAAATTAATTGTAATATATTAGTTAATATGAGAGAGATAACTTACTGTAATAGCTTGACAAAGTGTGTTTAACTGAAGAGTACCCTCTTTGTGTTCTTCTAAGTCATAGAGGATATGGCTGGGGTGGGGAGCAAGAGACCACGTAGGAGGAAATTAGGAGAATAAATATTTTTAAATTGTATCAAACTCAGTGGTGGAAAGTACAATACTTAAACACACTGGTATTTTAAACGAGCACCTATTTAAAAGAGATGCAGTATGACTTTTTTTTTTTTTTAAGTAGGGAAGTGTCTTACTTTTTGACTTCTTAGGGCCCCTTTGCAAAGTCTCAGTGCCCTGTATTGGCTCTGGCGACTATAAGCATGAGAAAGCTTTTCAGGAACCACACAGACACACTTGAAAATCAGCTCCACTGTCTAATGGCCATTTTGGGAATATAACGCCGATGCTACTCACAGGCTGCGTCCTGGTGTCCCCCACACTCTTTAGGGATCACCGCGTGCTCTGTTTAGATCGTGGAGACGTGATGAATGCTTTCGTTTTATTTGCCTCTCCCTGAAACATCACAGCACAGTAAGGAGGCTGCTGTCCATGGATGACCACAAATGCCCTTAATAGAGCAACGAGCTGCGCTAAGGGAGATGGAACAGGTCCAAATATCCCTGTGATATTCAGGACAGTAGCTTTTCTGTAAGGCAGGGAATTGGGCATTAATTACTGACTAGACTCTTTTAACCTCGAAGCAACTAGTAGTGGTTTTATAAAGTCTTAATTTTGTTATGGAACTGTTCAGGTGATCTGTCCCCAGACAGCCTCATACCCAGGTCTTTGTAGGAAGAAAAGCACATGTCCCGTAGGTAAAGCGCAGAAGAAGGGGCCACAGAGTCACCCATTTATACCCATCGTTCATATTACCTACCCAGCTTATCAAAACCATTGTTTCCTTAGGTATGGGGAGAAGGATCAGAAAAAAGTAATTTCATAGTTGGAGGGAGTAAAATTGAACTGTATGGAAGCATGCGATTCTCTAGATGGGATTTCTAATTTAAGAGCAATGGGGGACTCCACTCAAGTCGTAGGCGGCCTTAACTGAGACCCTAGTCAGGGATCCTTAGCCATCTAAGATACTCCCTCAGACCAGCCTGTCTCAAAAAGCAGTCTTTGGAAGAGAAATCTACCCAAGCTACCCTCAGGGGCTTTGCAAAAAGTGAAGGTAAATTGGGTCTTGTATCTTTGTGCGCTTGCAGTGACATTCAATTGGGAATAAGACATCGAATTTGAGAATACACTCAATAGGAGAGGAAACCTCAGAGCATGTCCAGGAGGTAAATATATACAGTTTCTGTACTTAGGTCCAGTGGAGGAATCCTCCGTTCTACTGCAAAGAAGGGAAAATCACCTCTTCAGAGACAGATTCCATTATGATGTGAAAAAGCCCATGTATAGATCACATAAAATAGCGAGTGTTTCAGAAAGCAGAATTGTATCTGAAACTTGTGTGGAAGTCCTCTTCGTTCTTCTCCCATGACTTGGCCTCTAATTAGAGATTTTGGGGGGTGGAGAAGTGAAGTGGTGTTGAAGAACAGATGTCAGCTGTCCCTGAAATTCATCCCTGCCCCCTCGGTGGACTCAAGTGTCTGAGCACCTCACCCATTCTTTTTCTGACCAGTGGCTGTAGCTTGTTAATATGAATGAACATCACCCATAGGCCCTGAAATTAGCAAGTGTTAAATGTTATGTGATTATTAAGGGAAAAACAAGATAATCTAGTCAGGGGGTTTAATTAGGTTGTGATTGCCCAGTTGCTGCTTCACGATAATTATATTCATAACCCTGTTTCTCGATGTCAGCTACAATTACCAAAATTGACCCCAGCACAGGTAAGTGTTAGTGATCTTTTCTGAAGCAGCGTCTGAACGGTGGTGAATTTCCAAGGTTCACAGTGTGTCCCTGCTCTCCCCGTCCCCTGCTTGACACCTCCATTATCTTTTCCCCACTTCAGTGGGAAGGAGGGTGGCAATATTATTTTGTCTATGACCATAGAAATATCACACAGCATGTTGTCTGCAGAAAAAAAAAGTTCTGAGAGTCAGATATGACTGAAAAACATTAATAAGCCAGCAAATGGGAATCTTCAACCATAAAAAGCAAAATTGGCTAGATTGTGTTTTTCCCTCAGCACATGAAATCTGTTCAGTAGATTTAATGTGATTCATTTGAATAGATCTTTTACTTTATAAGGCATAGTCTTAAAACGAAAAAGAGAGTCACCTGTGTTTAAGATACTGCCTTATCATGTGATCGTTAAGGTCTGAGGAGCACAGAGCAAGAGCTTTCCACTTTACATCACCCCCTTCCCCCCAGACTCATGACGTTTGCCACCAGTGTGTTCTCGCAGAAGAGGAACGTGTCATTGCCGGGGACACTCTACTGTTTATCTCCCAAACGGAGACAATGATTTCTAGGAAATACAAACAACAACCTGTATCAGAAGTGGGCATGTTAGTGTGACACAGTGAATCACTGGGCCAGATTGTCACTTGGCAGGCAGCCTTCCCTTCCTGACAAGCACGTTATATGGGAAAATAATGCACTTAAAATCTGCATACCATGGCTAAACTTCAATGCACTTGAACTGTCGGAAGAACAACTACAAACTTGGCTACTGTATATATGGGGGCATATGTATATAAATATATAGATAATATGTGTGTATAAATATGTAAATATATGTTTACATATATTTTTCATCTGTGGTTGGGAATCTGTAAGCTGAAGATTGACTTAAGTTAACGCAGATTTTCAACTGTGAAGGCAGCTGTCTCCCCACCCCCACCTTTCAAGGGTCAACCGTATACATATATTCTGCCTGGGAGACATGCTTTATTATTTTTTTCTGCTGAAACATCAGGACTGCAAAGTTCTCAGTATTTCTGGGTGAACCTGCAGTTCTTTGTACAGAGGTCTTCTTTCAGAAAGAAATGTGTAGTGGGCGGAGCACAGTCCTTGGCACTACACAAGCACAGGGTGAAGTGTGCCTCTTTCCCTGCCTAGCTGTGGGACCTTGAATAAGTCACTTAACTTCTGTGCTCCCATGATTCCCTCCCCAATAAAACTGGGATGATAGTAACAATCTGTATAGTTGACATAGACCTAAAAAAAATGTCTGTTCTCTCATATAACGGCTACTCAAAAAGTGATCATTTCTTCCCTCCTCACTGATAGAGAAACTGAGGTCAAGATCTTTCCTTAGGGCTTCGCCACAGGCAAAGGATTTTATCCTTGGTCTTTAACTTGGTGTTTTGCATCCTGCCTGATTAATTTTGTGCCGTGCTTATTGCTGCCGCCCATTCCCAGGTGGGCTTTTCCAGATTGCCCACCCGACTGTAGACCCCCCCAGCACTCCATGTCCGACGTGTGTATGGTCGGTAGTGATTTGCGAACAACCCAGGGGTGATGCCCTGTCCCCTGCGACAAGTACCCTTCCGTGGTAACAAAGCGTATCCCAACCTTGCATAATGATTCCCTGGAGGCTTCTTATGGGGGAACAATTTTTTAATCAATGTGAATTTCTATATGAGCTTTTTGGAAGATGTTGTTATACTGTTCCTATTGTCTGACATCATTCTGGCAAAAATGTCTAAGAAAATTGTACTTAATTGCAATGAAAATACTGGCTATGCTGTCTTGTAAAAAGGTTGGCTGCCTCTTTGTGGCTTCCCTCATTTAGATAGCTCTGAACCCTTTTGAAGACTGTCCTGTGGCCTTGCCTAGAATTGCTTTGGTCTTCGCTGTGCAAATGTTTATTTTAATAGTCCATGTCCACTTGGTCTTACTAATGTACTGTAATATCAGATGCTTTGAGATCTCAGGGGTAAGTAAGAAGGCTAATTTTAGAGTGCCTTAAGGATAGATGATATTTCAAAGTGTGGAATGGTGTTGATAGGACCTAACAGGACTTACCTAACCTGGTTTGCTACAAATCAGAAGACCATTGGTGGCCTCCCTGGTGGTGGTGGTGGTGGTGGTGGTGGTGGTGGCAGCGGCGGCGATATGGTGATGGTGATGGGTGCTAGTGGCAAAGAGAAAGGACACGTGAGTGATTCTTTGGTAAAACGGTACAGTGATTTTTTTTTTTTGCCTTTAAAAGCAAATTACCCAAGAAGAGTTATGTATTTATTGATTTTTACATTTTGAACATTTCCAGAGACAAAGGTGTCAGTGGAATTTTTTTTAATTATAAGAAACTTTATAGTCACCACTTTAAAACTGTGTCCAGAGGTATTTGAGGAGGAAATAAAAGAGACTGTACATTTATTTACTGGGGTTCAGATCTTTAGGATGATTTCAAATGAGAAGTTTTGGCCTCAAAAGGTGGACGCCAGAACTGAAGGAGTGGAGGGGTAACTTTGGGTGTGGTAGTGGTTATAATAATATAGAATGCCCTCACTCGGATAAGAAATGCCGGAGACACAGTAGGAACCAAAACTCGGGCTTCCTAGAATGTCTAAAAATCTCTGGGAGTGAAAAGATTTTTTTCCAATTTCCTTGGGACTTAGAGATATATTGGGGAATGAGTGTCACCTTCACAAATGTTCGGTTCTTTCCAAATTGTAGGATCCTGACTTGTGACTACAAAAGTAGTAGAGAAGTGATTGGCTTAATTTGGGTCTAGCTCCTGATTTGCTTCTAGCCTCCAGTTCATCTTTAAAATGGAATTCTCTCTGGTGAATCGAAGGGGCACAGTGCGTACAGAGAGCACCCAGCACTCTGCCACCTCTGTAGTTCATTTGCTGTGATCAATTAGTGGTCATCCAGGCCTCTTGGGCAGATGGCTTGCTTGTTGCCATTCATCTGCTGCCTGGCTTTGCATGCCTAGTTAGCAGTTGTGGGATGATGGTAGAGTTGGAAAGAACGCGTCTTAGAGGGATGGCTATATTTAAGAAACATGTGCCCCATTCATCTATTCATCAGAACATTTGAGTGCCTTTTGAGCACCTAGCAGGCCCGCAGTATGCCTAGGTGATCAGCCCAGGGACTATAGGGTCTCTCTGTCAGTTTTGGTAGGCTCTTTTGTTTTGGTAATTGGAGTGATTATGATGGAGATGGTATCTATAGCCATATTTAAATAGCTTGGAGCAGGGAGAAGGTGAACTATGGCTTAAGGCAGTGGGAAATGGATCCCTCTTTAGAGGCGAGCATTTCTGTGTCTTTGTTTGTATATATTTACAATATAATTTGCTAACCATGTAGTCCAGGCTGCTGGGGTACGTAATCTGGCAGATCGTTCATTTAAATATTTACTCCAAAATATCTTGTTCTCTGTTGGTGTGAAGTAGTAGAGTTTCCAGTTATTTTTAGGTCATTTTCATCTTAGCAACCCTTTTGGAGATGAACCAGGCACACTGCTGTAAACTGTCCCCACATTTTCATAGAATTTAATAAAGTAAAGTTTAATGGTTTGGTCCCAAGGGACAGACCAACCATCTGGTTAGCAGAAGGTTAGGTCGAGTATTGCTTGGCTGCTGAGAGGGCCACAGATCAGGCCCGACACACTGGTAATGTGTCCAGTTGCTGAGTGCATTAAGCGTTGAAATGGTGCTCTCAGGTCTGCCGAGCCAGCAGTTCTGTTACCACCGCTGTGACGCAGGAGATAATTCAGCTGGGCAAGCGGCAGCATGGGGGTGGATCTCCAGTACAGGATGTGTAATGTCAACATGAAGGATTGGAGCTGGCAGAAGGAAGGGAAGCACTCGTTTCATGCCAGCGCAGGAAGCCTAGAGAGATGCTTCCTGCCCCCTTGCATCTTGTCCTCTTCTGGAGCTCCCATGTTATGTGTTAAATGATTACCTTGTGCATGCATGGTCCATGGCAAAGCTTCAGCTGATTTTTCTGCTTCTTTTGGAACCTGTTTGTGTGAACGGAATGAACCACACTCTGCACACGTGGAGGGTGGGCAAAGGCAAGAGTTAGCTGCACAGACCAGGAGAAGGAGAAAGGGCTTCGTGAGGCAGGAGCATCTTTGTGCTTGAGATGGAATCCCATTGTGCACCCCTTTGTGCTCAGATTTGAGACCAGTCGTCTGTTCAAAGGGTGCAATCACCTCGGAACATTGTGCCGCAGCTGTAGTCAGAAGAAGGCTGCAGAGTGGTTCCAGTGATTCTGCAGAAGCTTAGCAATTACATAATTGCTATGTAACTGGAGAAAGCCATCAGGATTGTCTAGTTCTCCTGCAAAGACAGCTTCTCCAGTTTGAGGAGGAGATTGTTTTCCCTTGTGAAACCTGAAAACTGATGAGCAAGTACATCAAGCCACCAGGCTGTAACCAGGTCCTCTCTTTGGCATGAGAGGGGAGGAAATTCACAAGTACACATGGCTGGACATTCAGTGGACTTCACAGCTGTGTTAAAGGGAGAGCAAGAGAGCAAGTCACTGACTCTTGGAAAAGTGGATTCTTGTATCCATTGAACATGATATCTGACTTGTTTCTAATATCTGAGACTATTCTGTATGCATTCAAGGCATGGAGTATTCCAGAGCTTTCCCAGGAATGGGACCAATGGGGTGGCACTTGATCGTCAAGAGCCCTCTCCATCTCTGCTGCCTGCTTGGGAGGCTTTTCACAGCCTCTCTTGAATGAATACTCTCAGACGCTGGCTAGCAGAGACACTGCAAGGCACGCTAGCAGCGACATCAGATGTTCCTAAAAGCTGAATTCCTCTCAGCGTCAACTGGACAGTTTGTGAAGACCTCAGAGCGCAGGAATGAATTCCTCTTTCATCTGCTTTACCACTTGTTTTCCATAGTTGAGAAAAATCTGAGGTGGAGTTGGTTAAATGTAGGCGTGAGGGTTGCATTAAGCCGGTGAGAAGTCCAGGCTCCATTTCATCCGATATGAAACAGTCATCTAAAATTAGCCACCTCTGCTAACCCAAGTGTGGCCTTTATGTTTGTTTATGTTAAGTAGCTCTCCATTGCAGCAATCCTGCCTTTCTGAGGCTGGTCTGGTGGCGCTGTTAAGAAGTAGAAAGAGTGGTTGTTGGGGTACATTTTTGTTAATGGCATAAGTCAAGCCTTTCATAACTATCATATTCTTCTCTATTTCTCTATTTAAATGTGTTTGTAGTCAGACCTTCAGTAAAAGGGAAAATAAAATATTTTGGCTCCTTTGTGAATTTAAAATGAATGTCCAGCCAGCAATGTAAGGACTTTGACTTCCAAGATGGATTGGGTTTACAGATTCTTAGACCTTTTACCTTTAGGCTCTGCTTTGCTTCGATCTCTTGGGTTTTAACACAGAGATTGACAGATGCAAATGTCTCTTTAAGGAGTTTGTTTCCTGTGAAACAATGGTGGTGGGCTTTCTGGGAGCCAGCCTGTCTCAGCACCGAGCTTTTATTTTGTAGAAATCTGGAGGGGCATAGGATCACCCATGGTGACCCTTGCTTGCGTCATTCCAGGCAGGCCTTGGCATGCTCCTGCAGATGAGTAAGGACAAGGGCAACTGGCAGGAGGACCCGCTGAGTTCATCTTGCTTTGTATCTTCAGAGCTGGCCTGACCTTGTTCCATCACCAGTGTTTGGGCACTCTGAGACACCCAGGACCATCTCCGAAGGGGGCCTGGAGATTGCGCCGGGAGCGCTGTGCTCTTCTACCAGGAACGAACACTTGACTCTGGCAGAGACCGCATATGAGGGAACCCTTTGCTATCAGTGTTGGGAGGCCCATGAAGACTCTGGCAGTGAGGGACATGGCATGTAATAGAAAGAACATAGACCTCAGAGCCAGAGAGCTGCTGTGTGACTTTGAGTGAATAATCTCCGATCTTCACTCTGCTTATCTGGGGAAAAAAATCCACTTTGTAAGCTTCTTGTGGGGAACAAATGAGATCATGAACGTAAATTTCTGGTGCAGAGCCTGACATAATGTGGTCACATAAAAATACTAATTCCCTTTTCTCCCATCCTAAAGTTTTTATAAAACTTAGTCCAGACAGGGCACTATTAGTCTATGATTACAAGTCAGAATACACTGGAGTCTGCATGAAAACCCTGTGTAGAGGCTTGAAACTTGTACTGGTGGAATTGATAAACATTTAACTTCTTGTCTTTAAGGGCTGAGCAGTATGTTTTATTGTGTGGTGACTTTTAAAAGCCAGTCACCTCTATGAAACATGACTCCAAAATCCGGTAAAGGAGAAGAAAAGTCCCTTAACCTCTGTTGGCTGTATCTTGAACATTTTGTAATAGATTATTTATTAAATTCCTTAGATGACGTGCTGGGTTTTTGCTTTGTTTTGTTTTGTTTTGACTATGGTTATACAACTAACTCGTTTAAAAGAAAAACCTGACAGCTCCCAGTAGCGTGGATGGGAGATATTAGGGTGCCCAGAAGCCCAAAGGCCATACAGTATTAAGGACTCTTGCAAGCCTCTCTCACTTGGCTTCTTACTCCTTATGTTGGTGCCCAATGAAGCCTTGTTGACCGTTTTCAGGGAAAAAGACCTTAGTTAAAATTTAGCCAAATCAACTTCGAAGGCCAACCACTGGTTTGTCTGATTAATTACTGAATGGGGCTAGACTAGAAGCCGCAGAAAGGCAAGCCCAGGGCTTCCCTTGTTCACCTGTATCATCAGTACTTTGCACAGAGGCTGGGGCAGCTGTACGTAGGTACCAAGGATGTGTTGAGTCACTAATCAGATCCAACTCTTTTTAAAAGGTCATATTGCACCTAAATGTCTTCCCTAAATACATGTGGATTTCTGACACCGAACATGATCTCAGGGTTTTCTAAACAGTGATTGCTACTCCAAAGATCACTAGACATGCAGCATTCAACTTCAAGTAAGTGGAGGTTTGGCACCGACATTGTGATTTAAAAATGAGAGTTAATCTAAGTTCTTCATCGAGGGAAACCGCCCAGCTCTACAATCCATACGAAATATTTTGGAAGTAAGAATATCAGATTTGTAATCTAGGTTTTAAAGAAGCCAAAGAGAGCGTGATTGTTGGTAGTTTACTAGTGTCATCCTGAATGACTCTTCAGGGCATTGTAAAGGCAGATTTTGTAGAAATGAGTCTGAAACTTTGGAGAGGAAAAATTGAAACTCAGGAACACTCGGAAATTCAAGGCCAGCGGCTCTGGAGGAAACTCATTTGTAGTTTTATGTGGGAAGACAGATCTTTTTCCAATACTTTATTTGACCTATTAAGTCTAAATGGATTGTGGCATGTATTTTATGGGGTAAATTGGTGTCATGGAAGCCTCAAGAAATATAGGGGGGAAACGTTAGAGAAAGAAAAGATGAGTATATAGTGTTTCCTATCGATTTAACAGAATTGAAATAATGAAGCAATGGAACCAGGAGCATAGTCACATTTTTTTAAGATAGTCAAGCAGGTTCAGAAACCTTTGACTTGAGTTCTTGAATGTTTCAGTGGGATAATTTAGACCACTGAAAGTCTAGTGTGTGTAGAAGCCTTCTAGGTATGAGGTGACCTTGCAGAATTAAAGAAACCCATGGTTCCTGCTGGCTCCAGCCTCACTGAAGGACATACTCTGAAGAGCCAGCTCAATGAGCAAGCTTTTGAAGGGTGTGCGCTGCAGAGCAGTTTCCTGTTATTTGGTTAATGGTTGACCTAGTTCCATTGCCATATGCTTCCTGGAACGCATTCTAATATAAAGTATGTATTAAAGCAAGACTAGGATAATGGCAGGAAAGTCAAAACCTATCTGAAGCCGAGACCATATTAATGCAGTCCTGGTGAGGGCAGAATAGCATGTGGATGGAAAATGAAAAGACTTTTCTCTTCATGGTCCCGCTTACTAATTCTGATTTTAATCCTCACATTTCATCCCAGCCCATTCCAAAGAGTTGCATTTCCCTAAAGCACCTTGCACATGAGGCCTGCATCATTATTTCATGTCTTGTGTGGATGAGGCCAAGTTTGAGGTGGAAATGCCCTGAGTAAAATTATTAGTGCAAGGAATGATTAGATTTGGCTAATGGCAGGTGATTTTGTTTTTGTATTATTAATTTTGTATTGCCAACAAGGGATTAGTAAATCTCTTAGTCTGAAGTTTGGATGGAGTCCAGAGTTGAGGACTGAGACTTCTTTGACTTATTTGTCATTTTACCTGGAATCAGCAGCGAGGCTTGTTCATTTAGATAGATAGAGGAGCCCACACAATCATGGGGGCTGCTGAGCAAACTTTGCACCAGACACACAGTGTTTGTTTTAACAGCTTCAGAATGCGAAGAATCTGTGGGTCTAGTCTGCTAATTGCTGGATATTTGGGTGTCATGGAGGAAGCTCTACTCTTCTCTTCATCACTTACAAAGAAAATGTTGGAGGACCCCATACATGTGTGGGATGGGATGGGGTGGACAGTTCCTTTTAAATTTGTTTTTTGTGGGTTTTTTTTTTTTTAATCACCATAATTGTGATAGGGAGCAGTGATTTCTAAACCAGACTGACCCTCAGAGTCTTTCTGAGAACTTGAAAACAACAAGGAGGTTATTAAAAATAGAATTTTAGGTTCTGCCACAGGAGAGGGATTCAGTAGGTCTGGGGTGGAGCCCTAGAAGACAGATTTAAGAGCCACAGTTCTTGGGAATTCGGTATCATTAGGCAGGCAGGAGAGGAAGCAGCCACTGTGCTCTGATGTCTCACATGCAGGAAGTAGGAAGAGGAAAAGAGATGCTGTCAGAACTAGATATTTGTAGCTGCTAATAATTTGAGCTATGGAGTAGGCTTTCGTCTTTTCTACCCCAGGAATTCAGTACCTCCAGGGCACCTTAAGGGTACTGTATACCAAGCGATTTAGGTTTGGGAAGTGTCATCTTAGTGGCAGGCACTTACTATGCTCTACCATCACCACCATCCCCCACTGTCCCAGCACCTCCCTCCCACCACGGAGACAGTGTTAGCAGAATACCTGTCATTCATCAATTAAATTGGATGAAGGTTTTCATATTAATACCTTTGGCAGAAACAAAGGGAAGTTATATTATGTTGATTTCTGTGTATAAAAAAATTGCTACCGATCCATCCAACCAGCTTCTGCGTGTTTTCTTCTTCTTCTTCTTTTTTTTTTTCCTTTCCTATTAACAATAAAGAGATGACCGAAGACTCTCTCCATATGGCTCTCTGCCTGGCCTGGTTTGAAGTTGTTGCCTCTGATATTGGGCCACAGCTTGCTGACCCATTTGTGAATCAGAGTGACCTTGACTGCAGAATCACTCTGATCTGGAGTCTAATAGTATTCCTGATAAGTAGTTGATCTTCAGTGTGTAATTAGTGGGTGAGTGGATGGCTGAACCAGCTAAGTAAACATTGCCTCAAAAGATACGCGTAACTTGGAACGGAGATACTGCTTCAAAACAATGTGTGTGGTCAACATAACCTTTTTAGGATGCTTTCTGCATTAATCACAAAAAAAAAAAAGAAAACGGCCCAGTTTCAAAATTTGACATATCAGGCACTTTGGCTTCCTGAGAATATGCAGGGAAGTTACCTTTTTTCTTCACGTATTGTCTGTCCCCCAAACGACTATTGCCATTAGTAAAACACACACACACACACACACACACACACACACACACACACACACACTCCTGCGTACATTAAAGAGAGTGGCTACAGAACTAGTGTTGTTAGGGATAGTTGATGTTCTTTCTCTGTTCTTCCTTTGAACTTTAAAGACACCAGGGAGTGAGAAGAAAGTAGAAGAGAAGAAACAATTGAGTAGAAAGAACAAAGTTAAGGGAATTTCTCTTATTGACAGTAATTTGCCAGGAACAGAAGAGAGTGACCGTGGCCTGAGGATCATGGTCATGCCCTTGGCCTGCTTAGAAGCTCCAAGAATGGAAGACAGTCTCTTCAGGTTATTTTGAGGAGTTGGACACGACCTACTAGGCTTCTAATGCTTTACCCAAGTTAAGAGGTTGAAGTGCCTCCAAGGCTTTAAGTAGCAGCTAAACATGTGATCTTGTTAACCCCGAGATGTTGCTGAGAAGCGGCTCAGATCACTGTGGCAAACGATCCTGTCCTGTTCCAGCTGCTCCAGCAGCAATAGCATTAGGCCACCCTTTAGGCATATGGTACAGAGTTCATGCTACCATCAAGACTGTAGAACAAGGACAGCTTGAACGGGCCATTCTACACATGGGACTGCTGTTGAGGACAGCTTGGTGTTTTGGAGCCCTCTGACTCCTAAGTGTTTCCAGTTCCTCCCTCCACCCTTACCTCTCCTCTCACAAAACCACTCGAGGAGAAGGGGAGGATACCAGAGAGAGTCATGAGTTCTCATGATGACTTGCTCTTTGGATGTTTCCTCATCTAGGCAGACGGAGGCTTTTGCTTTCCCCAGGAAAAGGTAAAGCATGTTCAAGGTAGCTTAAAAGATGTGTGACGTCTGTTTTAAGCAAGGTGACAGACTCGTATAGTTTGTGTTTACTAAATCATAATCAAGAGGTCACTCATCTCCAAGAAGCTGGTTCGCTGGCCTTAGCGCGAAAGGAGGTAGCTGCACGATGAGTCACTGAACCTGACTGATTTAGTACAAAAGAAAAATAGGAGTGGGGGCGTAAGACGGGCGTTGAGATTGTTACCTCCCCAGACCACCCTTTAAGCTTTTTCTGTCTTTTCATAACCCCAGTATGTTTATGTAAATCCAAAATTATTTTAAAGCTCGAAATGCCTTTCTGTTCAGCTGAGCAAATGTGCTACCTATTTCAACAGTTGATAAGGACTCCAGGGTATCCAGCTCTCAGAATTCAAACCACTGCTTATTGACAATAATACTGAATCCCAGTTTTATAAATAAAATGTCGGGGTGCCATCTTGAGCCATACACAGCAAGCACATCCTAAAGCTTGATGCATGGGCACACAGCAGTGTCAACTACGAAGAACTGAAGGAGAAGGGGGCCCAAAGGCCGGGGATGTCAAGTCACTAACTATAGTCAGAGAAATGAAATCCCAGGCTAGAATGGACCCATGAAATCATCCTGCCCAACCTTTTCATTTTGCAGCCCCAGAGAGGCTAATGCGGTATGTCCAAAGTCTGCAATGTAAGAAGTTAGTCAGGGAGGCCTGAAATGGAATTTCAGTTTCCTGCCTTGGCCATCTCTGCGTATTCCACTACAACAGTGTTGGCAAATAGCTTCTACTTCTTGTGCCAATTTTGATTGATTGGTGGAGGCTGCCTGGAGCTCTGCTTTGAGGACTCTGTGCCTTGTCTGGGCTTGTTGGGAAGGAGTGCGGAGATCAAGCAGAGAAGGCTGCAGTAGGCAGGAGAGGATGAGTGAGAGGCGGCGGCACTTCCCCATAGTTGCTGTCCCCTACAATTAGGAGTTTTCAAATCACAGCCTTACGCCCTACCGGAACACTTTCTCACTTGGTGGTCACGAAGGCGTCCTATTTCCCAATGTTTTAAACCAAAGAAGAGGATATTTAGTCAGGCAGAAACTCTCAGAACAGCTCTCCAAGTGACTTACCCAAGGTAACTAAGTTGTGAAACAGCCGTTTGAACTGATAGGGTTTTCACCTTGATTTTTATCAATTAGCCTGAAGGACTCTCTGCATTGTTTGTAGAGTCTAACCTTGATATCAGAGAGGGGGTCACTCAGCTCCCTGTGTCACTGTCACCTTCTTATCTGTTCTACATGTTGTCCATAGTTTGCCTTTCATTGCCTCCGTGCTTTGTGGGACCTTAGGGACTGCCTACCCACTAAATCCCTTCCCTTTGTCGATGGTTTGGAAAGATCCTAAACTTGCCCAGGGTCATAGCTAAGTTGTCGAAGAGAGCCACGCTAGACACCTAGCACCCTGCCTATCACTGTTCCAAGATATTTCCTTAAAGGTTTTCTATCTGTTCCAGTGCATGTGACTTTGAAACTAGAAGGAACCTTGGAGGTTATTTATTTAATCTTATTTTATGGCCGGAGAAACTGAATCCAAGAACATTTAAAGGACTTGCCCAAGGAAACTATGATGTTAAGTAGCACAGAACCCTCTAGATCTTGAGGAGCAAAACCAAACCCACAGTGTCCTTTTTTTCTGCACTTTAAAAAAAAAAATTTTAATGAGCAAAATGAACAGGGAGTATGATTGCCTTGTAAACTATTAGGATTATACACGCCATGTAGTTAGAACGATGAAACTAATTAAAGAGGATTTTTTGGAATATTCTTACTTAGCTTATGTAGTAAATTTAGAAGAAAAAATTTTGGTTATAAATTTTCTCGTAATATGACCCTCACAAGGTTTTAAGTATAATTTTGGAACCCTCTCTGGTTCCAAAAAGAAGCTGTTGCAAGGCCCCACGTGCGGTACAAATGTGCCTGGCAGTCTGAAGAGTGCTGTGAATTTGTGATTGTCTAGCACGACGCCAGGCACATGAGAGTTGTTATGTAAATGGGACTTTTGTCTGCAGGACATGGGACACCTACCACCAGAACTCTGCCTGGGCACCTAGCTAAGAACAAAGTATGTATGATACTACTTTGCCTGGACTAGGGTCCGTGTTTGGCGGGGAGGGAGCTGTGTTTCACAGGGAGAGCAATCTGTTAACATCTCATTGGAGATGAACGCCATCAGCATAGAAAAGGTTCTGTCCTTTCCACTGCAGGTGCATTCGTGTGCCCCTCTTGGCTGGTCTGGGAAATAGAATGGAGGCTCACCTGTTTTAGCGTCTTCAGCAGCACACAGCTCTTCTTAAGCAACGTCATTGCCATCTGTTCCCAGTGGCCACTCCACATCTATTCCTGACCCCACCATATTAGCCAGTGTGGAGGGAAAGTTGTCTAGATTTCTCCGAGATCTTGGAGTTCAAGGGTGTTGACTCAGGGACCTCTGGGAAGTAGGCAAGGCAGCCCGCCTAGGAGTTTTTGCCCTCTGTTAGACCATTTCCTTTTTAAGTGCCATCACGTACAGAATAGAATCATCAATAAAAATAGTCCCCATGCTCTTGGAAACTCAATCTAACCTTGAGCCTTTGTTTTGGAAGATAATGGTATAATTTCTACGTAAAACTGGGGACAAACCACTCTTAATTCCTTTTCCTCCCAGTCAGTTGTTTCAGCAAAATGATCCCCTTTCACTTTAACAAAAAGATTCCCTTTCTCACTTAAAATATTCCGGATATGCTTTAACTTGCCTTGGGGTCATAGCACATGTCTTCCAGGACTGATGAGTCTTGTCAGTTGCCCCAGGGTGAGAACTTTAATAAGCAAATTGCACACACCTGGTTTTGCAAAATATTGGCCTAATGGGACACCTAGGTGGAAGTCAGTACTTCCACTCCCTGCGAACACACCCTTCCTCCCCACCCCTTTTAAAAGGGAGGCCTCAGAAATTGCTGCCTCTCCATTTATCTTGTAAAACTTTCCTGTCTTTTTGCTCCCCTGTTGTGATCGTTAACGAGCTCAGGTTGTTGCTGTCGCTGCTGCTGTCTTTTGGATTTGAAAGTAATGCCAGTGATGGGATGTGGTATATGCAGGGGGGCGTGTGGTTAAAAGGAAACAGGGCTGGCGAACTCTTTGTCAGCCTGTGCGTCCCCTGCCCTTCTCCTTGATTTGCTGCCGCCACTGGTGTAAGACAACCTGTTTCCCTGCTTGTGAATGCTGGACACCAGGCTTACTTGTCTTTCACTGTTACTCCTTTACTTGATTATTCATTCAAACATTTATTGAGCATTGGATGCTTGGTAGGCTGTGCTAAATAGTTGGCGATGACAGAAATGAAAGACTCAGACGCTGCCTTCCATAAGCTCATAATCTAGCGTTTACATCTCCGGTAACCAGCAGGTATAACACGTTGCCATGCTGCAAATGGTGCATCATAATGCATTGGCTTCTGTGCTCTCTCTAATTACCGAAGATCAGCTCCCCCAAATGAAGCTATTTGGACATCTTCCTCGTCACCCGTTCTTTCAGGCATGTTGGGGTACCCAGGTGACCAGGATGCAGTGCAGGATTACTCCCTTACGAAGCTGCGAGTAGCATTGATGTATATGTATCTCCAGACCAACTAATGGTTATGACTATTTCTTTGAGTGCTTGATGCTCTAGACTGGATTCCACATTGATCTCATTCCAGCTGCCGTCCTTCCGAAATACTTACAGGATTCTTAGATTAGGCATTTTCAAAAGCAGTGTTCGACCTTTGAGTCCTTAGTGATTATTCTGCTAAAAGTTTATAAAATCTGGGTATACATTTAGCTGTTTAGGCAATAACAGCTTTGTACCGTAGGGCTTTTGTGGCTTTGAATAGGCTGCGGATGCCCTCACTCTTCAAATCTGTCATCAGCCTATGTTCCCCCATCATTTGCATGTATGTGCTTCAGAAATTTCAGTTATCAATTCAGCAACACCTGAAGTCCCTCTTCCGGGAACACAGCTGATCTTCTAGTCTCTTGGTTTGGAAGTTTCCCACACATTTTTAGGGAAATTCTTTCATCCATTTCTAGAGTCCCTTTTTGGGCATATAAAAAGCTAGCATACTATATAGCACGTGAAACCACTCAACCAAGTATCATAACTACCTTCTGCAGTTCTTTTGCTATGTCTGTAACCATGGTTATACGTTTGCTTTATTATGCAGCTAGGCTAAATACCATTTGTGATGAGAAATATTTGAGACTTGCGCCTACTCACCAGTGTCGGGGGAGTGTCTCAGGTTAGCCAAATGTGTCTAGGTCAGAGGGCATATGCTTCAATATGGAATTCCAGGGGTCATTCCCTATCTTTGTCCTCTGCTCCAAAGCTCATGTCACTTGCATCATGCTGTGACATGAAACAATATTGCATCATAGGGAGTGCATAATGGAGAGTGTTGTCCAATTACCATGAGATTACTGAATATTTTCGCTTGGAAACTTGCCAGCAATCCTGAACAAAGAGATGCCCCAAGCCACTTTCTCACCTTTATTCTTGAAGACGACATGACATTCTTAATATCTGATAGTTTCCTCTGTACCCTTCTGGCTGAGTAAAGAATTAGGGAAGTTTTTTTTGTTGTTGTTGTTTGACAGAGATATGGCTAGTATAGGAAATCAAGATTTTGAGCTAATTTGGTAGGAATTAATTTTTTAAAAAGTCAAAGGTGGAACAGAGACTGTACCAGCTGGAAAAGGAGATGATCAATTTCTAGGAAATGAGAAACTGATATTTTTACGTTACTGAAGAAAAGTTCTTCCTGGAACAAAATTACTGAAGAAATGACAAAAAGAGGCAAAAAAACAAAAATAAAAAACAAAACAACCACCACCTACCCAAACCCATTATACGTTTCCCTCATGCACAGATGAAGCCCGCACTTTTTCTCACTGAAGTTTTGACATTTCGCGAATCCCCAGCTTTCTTGATTTTCAAACCCTTAACATTTAATTCCAAGATAGTCTTTATTCATCTCGATTTTCATTCTCCCTGAGTTATCTGTATCCTCTAAAAATTTAAAAACAAGTGATTTTTTTTTCTCATCTCCGTTGGCGAAGACACACAGCGGGATGCCTTTCCCCTTCTCCGCGGAAAGAGTGGAAACATAGTCGGCAGCCAGCAGAGGTCCATACGGACTGACATTCCTTGCTTCTGCTTTTGAAGTTAAGATGGTCACGAGAGAGAAAAATAGTTTCGGTTCCAAGCCTAAGAAAAAGGACATTCCTTTTAGTCTTGGCACTCCTGTTTTCATGGTTTTGATTTCTCTCAGAATCATCTTCAGTCCCATTAATAAATCACATCTGAAAATGAAATCACTTTTATAAGTTCTTTTCCTCTCCACACCCTTGATTATAGAGAAAGTGATGTTCTCTCAGATTTAATCTGAAGTAGCTTAGGATATATTTTCCTGGCTTTTTTTGCCCTGGATGACTTCCCGTTGTTGATCAGGCACATTTGAGAGACTTTTCCAGAGCCATGAGAGATCCATCCATGCATTCTGTTCTGTTCAAAAAGGGGGAAAAAGTTTAGTTTTTCACTTTGCTTTAGAGAAGGAAATCTCAGAGGGATCGTTTTCCTTTCAGGAAGATTGGGGTTTGTAGGTTAAAGTCCACATTATGCAAATTCCCTAATGGCAAAGAAGTTACGTGATCAATCTTTCTTCAAAACATTTCTCTATGGAACGAGGAAGGGATTCCATTTGAGGCTGTTGATTAAGACATGAAGATGAGGTGTGAAATTGGTGGTGGGCCAAGGTCATTGGTAAAACTAATGGACCATTTGAAAATTATTAGCAGCTGGTTTAATGGAGTTGTATAACTACAGCTGTGTGAGAAAGTCCAAGCACAGGGTATTTAGAATGTCCCCTTTGAGGTCCTTTCCTATTGTTCTAGAATAATCCTGGCACCCATTTAATAAATGTGCAACTTAGACAAAAGATTAGGTACTGTATACATGAACCTGTGATACAGACTTTATTTGCCTCAGGGTTTTTGACCATCTTTTTTAATTATTTTAAGCTTTTTTAAAAATCTACAATCATTAAGCTTCTCATACAACGCTTACAGCCCTATGTCCCACCCAATAACATCACAACTTCAGAGTCTTACAGTGTTTGAGAATTTTACTGGCTTATCTAAGGAGTTCTCTTGCTCTTCACTTAGATTTTTTATCAAAAATTTTAACCATGTCAAAGAATTCATGGGGCTTAATATGCCAGACTTTGAGGCCCTGGAGAAAAAGACAACTGGAAGAGATGCCATATTTTCTAAAACACCTCTTTCTCAAAACGTTAAACTGGTTTCTGGCTTTATACAACCTAATAAAGGAATGATTTGCTTAGATCTTTGCATTCATATCTGGAGGCATACACAGACACACATATGCATGAACGTATGCATATAAAAATAATATTTGGTCTGCAAAGAAACATGCCTTTTTCTTCCATCTGTCATGTGCACCTTGCTAAGCCAGACACTTGACATGGAAGAGAAACGCACACAGCATCTCACCGGTCAATGAATTCCACAGTCATGAGTCACGCTGGCCCCAGGCTCCCCTCCTTTGCCTCATTCTATTCTTGCTCTCCAAGTCAGAGGTCTGGACCTCCAGGACCTCCTGGAACTGGGAAAGAAGGTAGGAGATGTCACCAGTCATAAAATGAGAGCTCCCTTTTATATTTCAGAACAAATTCCCAAAATATACTACCAACACACAAAAGTGTGGAAGTCAGGTTTAGATAACTAATCCGTACCTTACATCGATATTCAAAGCTCTTTCTAAATTAGACGAAGGTGGCCCCAGCTGGTATAGCTCAGTGGGTTGAGCATCAGCCTCTGAACCGAAGAGTTGCCGGTTCAATTTCCGGGCACATGCTGGTTGCGGGCCAGGTCCCCAGCAGGGGGTGTGCAAGAGGCAACCACACATTGACGTTTCTCTCGCTCTCTCCCTTCCCCCTCTCTAAAAAATAAATAAAATCTTTAAAAAATAATAATAATAAAGATAAATTAGACTCCCAGTATTCATTAGGCAAAAATTTGTTCTCTACAACTTCTTGAAGCAGATTTGCTCTCTGCAATCCAGAGGTCAAATGACTTCCCCAAAGTCATAGCTGGTTGAAAGCCAGGACAAAATCCCAAAGCTTGTCTTCTGACCAGCCCTTTCCAGTACTCCGTGGATGACTCACCCATGAATGACGAAGGCTTTGTATCCTTTTAAAGGAAGTTGAGGATATTCAGGAGACATCCTCTGACCTTGTGAGGATGTATCATCATGGAAGGAAATCACCATTCTCTTCATAGAACAGTCCTCCTCAGAGCAAGTGGCTTGCTGTGTAGGATGGATTTTAGTGATGATTAAGGCCATGGCGAAGATTTGGGAAGATAAATAGTAAACAGTTCTGTCATTACAGTTTGCCGTTGCCTTTACGTCGCTCAGAAGATGAACATCCCAACTCATCCCCAAACTAATGTGTTCAGAACAACAGGCTCTGGTGGAGAAAGGAAGTGGGGGGAGATGCTAACGGTACTCAAGAGAAGGCAGGCACTTTACTTTTTAAGGCCAGATTATCTACTATGTTTGCTATCTAATTTAATCTTCACTATGTTATTGTACAGTGGATATAATCTCATTGTTATTCCTATTTAGCATATGAAAAAATAGGCTCAGGCAGGTTACGTAATTTGCATGTGGTCACATCAGCGTTAGGTGTCAATGAGGTGATGTGAATGCAGGCAAGCTTTGCCCTTTACGTTGAGCAATATTGCCAACGGGTTTCTCTGAGGTCGTTGAGAAACATGACACTGGTGTTAATGGAGGACTAGAGAAGCCCGTGAAAATAACGGCTAAGAATTATGGTGACAGACTACATGCCCAAATAATTTTTATGTATCACCTCATTTAATCCTTACTATAATCTTGTGAAATAGTACTACTTTTTTTTTTTTTTACCACTTTTTATAGGTGAGAAAATGGAGGCATAGACAGGCTATACAATTTACCCGGCTCAACCAATTATTTAGTAACTGGATTCAAACTCAAGCAAGTGAGCTCCAAGCCCATGTTCTTAACTATGATGCTGGGTGCTGCCTGGCAGTCTAACTCCGAAGTTCAAAAGAGCCTTTGTGGGTCAAAGGGTTTTTCAGCCGGATCAGCTCTGGGCTTGGTGCATTATGAAAATGACCAGCTTGACTGTATAGGTAGGTAGAGAGTGCTTTCAGGAAGGTCTTCCTATCTCTATTAATACAGAGATAAGATACCACAATATTATTTGAAGAATCCATAAAATGTAGTGTGAGACTCTTTTTTTTGAGTGGGAGAGATCCCTAATTGGTTAGTCTTTATCTTAAGAGAAAATAGGTATTGCCGGGCTGTATCACGCAGCCAGGGAACATTTGTGATTAGTTTAGGATTTTGCATCTCTCCAGATGTTCAGCTGCGGCAGGTGACTCCCTCAACATGAGACCCAGTGAAAAACTCAGTTGAATAGTACTTTGTTCAGAGGGGTCCTTGAAGGTGGTCTATGTCTACACTGCCCGAGACAATATTCCTGAGACACGTGTGTCTGTTGAGTATTTGAAATATGCCTGGTCAGAATGGAGATGTTGCCGATAAGTCTAAAACATACATGAACTTTGAGACTTAGTAGGAAAGATAAAAAGATAATAAAATATCTCATTAATATGTGTTTATATTAATTACATGCTGAAATAATATTTTGGATATATTGATTTTAGGCTAAAATGGACTATTATTGAAATTAATGACACCTGATTCTAGCTGCTAGAAAATTTAAAATCACATATATAGCTCACATTATATTTCTTCCTGACATTGCTGCTCCAGGTAACTTCTTTGCTACCTAGTTCAAAAGAAAATACATAAGAATGCTGTTATCATAGGTTGATGCACTATCTCTGAAGAGCCATCTGGTTAAAGTATTCGAGCCGAAGGACTGTTGCTTCTTAAAGTTCTTGAGTGATACTGTACACCTTCATCGGTACCGACCTTGTGAAAATGCAGTTGAAAGCATAATTTTTTTCAAAAATTCTATCACTGAAGAACTAACTGTTTTGACATATGTTTAAACAAACCACCCAACCTGAGCCCAGACCACATCTCATTAGTTACTGTGGATGGGTCAGAAACTGGCGACCGCGTTATTAGGTGGAGCTTACAGGAAGAAGTGGCCTGGCTGTTTCTCCCTTCTCACCTCAAGGCTGTTTGGGCTTGACCACCTCCTCTTCACCCCAGTGCATCTTCCTGACCCCGTCCTACTTTATCTCATCCCCGGACCATCTCAGCAGCTGCCTTAGCAGCTTGTGTCTCACCTCTACCCCACCCCTCCCCAGTCCCCATAAGTTCTTCCTAGTGGTGCCAAAATAATCTTGAAAGGACACAGCTTTCATTATATCACATTCCTCTGATTAAGGATGATAAGAGTTCCCAATGGAGGCAGGGGAGGATCTGACATTTGAGACTCCATAGATGTTATCTTATTTAATCCCCGGTGAGGTGGATATTTTTAGTCCCATTATTATACAGGTGAGAAAGCAGTTTTGCATCTTGCCTGAGGTCAGGTGGGAGGTGATAGCGCCACACTCTTAACTGCTAGGGTGAGGTCCTATTATCTTTCTTTGTTAAAACCACTGCTAGTTCTACTGACCCAGGCTGGCTGCCCCGCTTTCAAGAACATTCATTATCAAACCCAGGGACCCACCATGTCCTTTGCTTTCCCAGCTATCCTAATTATCTTCATACTTGGAAACTGTACCATAACAATCCACACTTCATTATAGAGTAGTTAGAATTCTTCATTGTCTAATTTTTTTGTTGGTCTTGTCCCAACTATATTTTCACTTCCATGAGAAAGAGCATGCCTTATACCTGCCTTTCTGTCTTTCTCTCACCTCCAGAGCCATACCAGCCACCTGGTAGGCACTCACATGTTCAATAAATGGATGGTGTTGGATCATGGTAGCTGATCAATAAATACGTGTTTGGGGCTCAACTGAAAATGATTTTTCTTTTAAATGAAGGCAGAGAGCAGCAGGTCAATGACTCCCTCTTCACTAGTCTAGATGTGTGATGAAGTGGACCTTGGCAAACACAGGACACTTCTAAGCCAGACTTGACCTCATTGAGTCTCAGATTTCCTACCTTATCTCAGTTGTGGGGTGAGGTGGTCATGCCTGGCGTCCCATATATCTCCAGGGGGTCATGGATTATATTGCTTCTAATATTTCCTGGAGAGGCATTTAAGATATTTTTACGTGTTTGGGGATATAAGGTAAAATTGACAGTCCCTTGAGGTCAGAGCTTTGTCCTCCATAGGGCTTCATGGCATAAAACTGATCCTTGGATGGAATACTCCGTCAGTTGGGTCCGCCGATTGAATAAAGCTTGTGTTCGAATATGTGTTCCTGCGAAACTTTGCTTTCTCTAATAGCATGGGACACACCTGCTCCTGTCTGAAGTTTAGAGAGCTAGCAAAGCTTTGACAGTTGGTCCATTTGCTAATAGGCAGTTCGTGTTCTGCGGTCAGTCTTGGCTGTGCCTCTTCTGTTCACGTGGCTGCAGTATTGTGTGGACATATATTAAGTATTTAAACACCAAAGTAATCACACGCCCACACATTTCCCTAAAATGTGGGCTGACTTGTTGGGCCTGAGGATTTTTTTTTTAAAGGGGAGACTGTTTAGCTTGTTTACTTATTTGTCTAAAAACACTTCGACTTTAAAAATAATTTCCAGCTTGTAAAACCAACATACTAATAAAACAAATATACAAACATTATAGAAGTTGGAATTCAGAGAAAGTGAAAGTCCTTTTTAATTCCACTGGGAGAGAAAATGTCACTATTAAGGGCTTGGGGATGTATCTTCCAATTGTTTTCCTATACCTATATACTAACATATTATTATTACCATCGTTATTTAAATAGCAACAGATTATACGTTCTGTTTTATAACTTTTCTTTTCACTATCTATACATGTTAAGAAATTCTTCTGAGAATTCCTGAAGGACGAGCACAGGTTTTGCCACGCAGGCTAATGGACTGGATGCCTGGGGGTCTTCGCTTTGGTGAGCAGGGCTTTGCTGGTGCTGTGCCGACCCTTGGCTATCGGTGACCTCATTCTCCTTTTAGCGTGTGGGTCTTTAAAGACTTGCTTTTTTTGAGTAATTCATTTGGAGACCAGTTAGTTCTTTTCGATCATGACATTTCTCATCTCCTAAATAGACCAGCCTTCTGGTATGCGGTTACTGCTTTATGAGTGAAAGTGGTATTTTGTAAGGACAGTCTTCTTTGTCTGAAATTTCATTGCCAGAGGCAGGAACAGTATAAGGAGCATGATAATGTGCACAAGGATATGAGAAAGGGGGGATGAAGGGAGGAACATATTATTAAATTCAAAAATCCCAAATCAGCCAGGAAGTCTTAAGACAGGGGGGACAGTGTTGAGATTAGGGAAGGAGATGGCTTCTGCTTGGGAGTACAGCAGGAAAGAGGCCAGCTAAAGGGTCCTGCTGCTCTACCTTAGAATAGCCTCCAGCCACAAGCCAGGCCCTTACCTCCTGGCCACACGGACTGAAGCTAAAGCCTGTCCCTAATTCTGATCTTCAGCTCCCCCATCAACATGCCTCATTCTCCTCCCCTTCCTCCACACAAACACATGCAGCCTATCAGTTTACCTGATTCCCATTTCCTGGGTGCTAAGGCACACCTTTTTTTTTTTTTAAGGAGATACATGTTACAATCAAAGTTTATGTTTCGTGTGTGGATTTTCTTCCCTTGAAAATCTCTGTTAAGGCATGTCTTATATAAATAAGTTTCCAAGTGGTGGAAGAAGAGAGTGCAGGTTCCAGACACTGGCCAGTGCTGGGCTTGAGCATCACGTGGTGCCTGTTTTCAAGGACCTCACAGGTCAGTGTGGGGAGACAGGCAGTTAGGCAGCTGGCACTGTTTAAAAAATGCTTGGCAGATTCAGGAACACCTGGGAAGGGCCTCGACCCATCCCTGGGGTGCCAAGCAGGGCTTTCTAGAGGAAGTGGTTCTCCACTGGGGATGATTCCTCTTCTTCACCCAGCCCCCCAGTGTCTTTCGTGAGACCAGTGGAAACACTTTGGTTGTCCCTCCTGGGGTCATTGGGAGCGGAGGAGAGAGATGCTACTGGAATCTAGATGCGTTCAGGCCGGGATGCTGCTAACCGTGTTCCAGGACAGCTTCCCCCACAACCAACAATGCTCTGGACCACACGCTGGTGTTCCAAAGGTTGAGGGAACCCGGTCTGAATTGGGACTGAAGGATGAACACAAATTGGTGGTGTTGGGAGGGGGTGAGGTCTTAGGGGAGAGTATGGGCTATGGTGGGGAGTGGTGAGGCAGTAAGATAGTAAAAGTATCCTTTCATTGGTCCTGAGGAGAGTGTCCCTGACCAGGGTGAACTTGTTTTAGCAGAATGGTAGTTTAAAAAGCCAGATGTAGAGGACTGAAGGAGAAGTAAGGAGCATGAAAGCAGTTTGTGAAAAGGAGGACTGTTGATGATAATGGCAATTATAATTGTCTTCCTATATGCCAGAAACTCTGCCAAGTGCTTTATGTTCATTATCCAGATTATTCCACACAACTACCCTATGAAATAAGGATCATTTTGTATGGATGAGGAAATAGAGGTTTGGGGAATTTAGCTTGTCAAGGATTCGTATAGCTCACAAACCTTGGAGTTGGGATTCAACCCTAGATGGCTTTAACTGTCCATTTCTGTTGTTTTTCCAGTTTCCCAGAGAAGATGGGCCAGAGGGACCTGGGGTGAGTGGGCGTGTTTATCTGTGTGGGGGCTGGGGGGGTTCCCCTTGTATGAGTGAGAGTTTAAGATGGGAAGGATTTGGCTGGTAGAGAGCAAAGTGAGAACGTAGATCAGGCAGGCTCACAAATGAGGCAGGGGAGGCGTGGATCAGGAAGAGCCCCAGTTGAGTGATCAGCCTTAGGTCACGGGGACTGGGAGCGTGCCTTCCATTGTGACAAGAAGGGGAAGGATAGGCACCCGTGGAGATGAGGAAGCAAAAGGCAGGCAGAAGATGGAAACCTCTTCCTCTTTTTAATGAGACACAGAGCAGAATGGAAGACAGGTAAACAGCAGACAACTGGGTAGAACTGAAACCGTGAATTTGCAGGAACACTGGTTTGAAGGCAGGCCAAGAGAAGTTGGGAGGAGACACTGATTTAGGCAGATAGAAGTTTGGGGTTTTTCTAGATGATCATCGATTACACTTAGGTTTACGAATATTACCATGAGTTATACATAGTCATTTTACGATTATAACTTATTTTCCTGTACATTTGTGAATTTTTCTACCTCTTATCCTTAATTTCTTTATATTTGTGTTTTGTTCTCACCACACCCCCTTTTCCTTATTAGGCTAGACAGTGTTTTTTGTTTAATTTTATACGGTTTTGTTTTTTTCTTTAAATGAGTGGTTACTTGATTAGTTTTCGTTTTTGATTTTTTGGCTCCTGATTTTCATCTTTATCTTAATTAAATTCTTCCACTTCCTTTTTCTTTTCCTTTTTCTTCTTACTTGAGTAAGATGTTTAATTCATTTAGTGTTATTTCTTGACTTAGAATTTTTATAAAGCTATGAAATTTCTTATAAGTACAGCTTTTAGCAAACTTCACATTTTATATACATAATATTTTAAAAGTCACATTCTACCATTGAGGTTTTATTTCTGGTTATCACAGAAATTATTTAGGAGAATGTTAAAAAATTTCCTTCAAGTGTTTGGAATATTCTATGTCTTTTTCTCCCCAAGTTTTGACTTGTAAGTAGAAATGATGGGCTGTTTTTTCTATTTTTAATTTATTATCTCTTAACGCTGGCATTATAGACTCTTGTAAAGGCTCCGTGGGCATTTGAAAAACTTTGTAAATGTCCCATAGAAATGAAAATGTGTTTTCTTTTTCCAGGATATGGAATTTGAAATGTGTCTTTTAAGTCAGTTCTGTTAATTCTGTCCTTAGTTGTCTTTCTCCATTTAACCTGTTAAGTACTTACATCTGTTTCTTCTTGTACCTGTCACCATTTTTCCCCTTTATCTATTTGGTGTTATCATAATATGATAAATCTTCATTGTGGATTATACATTTTTAAATTATTAAGTATTCATCTTTAAACTTTTAAAATTATAATTTATTTTCTTTTATATCTATGGATCAGTTTCTTATCCTTAATTTTTTGGTAAAAATTAAGGATAAATTTACAAGCATTTTTGTCTTGAATTTAACCACGAATAATATTGATCATAATCCCTACCTACGTTTCCTTGATATATCTTTGATCATATTATTACTTTCAAACTTTTTGTTCATTTTGTGTTTTTGGGTGTCTTGTAGACAAATGCAGTTAGAGTTTGTTTTTGAATCTACTCTGGGGATATTTCCCATAGAAGACATTGTCTAATTTATATTTACTGATATAATACATACACTTGATTCTAATTAATTTTTTGCACTTGTTCATATATTTCTGTGCGATTTCCTTTGTCCTCTGTCTTTTACTACATGGCCTGTGTTTTCTTTGATTAAACAAATTAAAAGCTATATAGTCTGTTTTTATTTTTATTACTAATTAAATTTTAATCTTAATGTGTTCTATACCTCTATTTGGGGATTTTTCTTTTCAGAAAGAAATAATATCAAGTATTATTTAAAGCTGAGAATATTCTCCCACTTATATATATCCTCTGATGCCTCCTTTATTTCTTACTTCTTTATTTCCCTATTCTTGAGGATTTCTTCCAATTTTATATAATTTCATTGTTATTATGTGAGATACTTTATTGTTATTGTATTTATTACATTTAAGGGATTATAATTATGTTTTGCAATTATTATAAATCATTCAATCTTTGTTCTCAAGGTAAGTGGATTCAGTTTTCACATCCTCTGCTTACCGCTAAATTTCCTGTGCTTGAGATCTTGACGATTTTGAATCTTCTCTTGGTTGGATGATATTACATCACTGAGAAGATTGTGAAGAAGAGTTAATAATTTGCTGCATTCCCTGACGATGCTGAATGGAAAATGCCTTATTATTCCTTTTTACATGGTTACAAACATAGCTGGCAGCTGAATGCTCAGATCCCTCGCTCTGTCTCTCTCAGGCCTTCACTGCTTTCTCTCATTGACTGTTGCTATGAAGTGAGAGGCTTGCCTGACCTTTTCCCTCAGAATTGACTAATTTTTACATATCTTGATTTTCTAGAATTCAGTGTTTATTTTTAACATTTTCTTACTTTACCAAGATGTTTCGATTTTGATGGTTCTCTGTAACTTTTTCCTGGAACATCAACTATTCCTATATTTCTATCGTGGATTTGACTGTATGTTGTTTTGCTCTTCTTTGTTTTGCTGCCTGCTCTTGGAATACCTTTTATCTGTATGTTGGATCTGTTTTCAAGCCTTCTTATCTGTCATCTTCCCTACTTGCTTTCATCTACTTGTCCTTTTCCTCTGCATTTTGTCAGTTTTTTGAAGACTGTTTTCTACATCATCAACTTTGTTTTTGGTTTGTGGATTTTACCTTTTACTACTTTAATATATTTATTGGTTCTGCAGTATTATTTTTGTCCTCAGTTTCTTTCTTCAACTGCCAACTCCCCTTTCATCTCTTATCTCATGTCTTGTCTTATCTTTGATCTCTTCTAGTACCTCTGTTAATTGTTGTACATAATTTTCTTCTGTGCTCTCTTCTATCAAAATAAATAATTCATTGGTCTTTCTTTGTGCCCTGTTTCTTTCCATCACCCTTTTTTCCTCCCTTAGTTTATTTCTTTCTAACTTATTTATCTTTATCAGAACTTTCTCTTGACCCTCAAGCAACGAGGGTAATATCTGTTTAAATTTCTTCCTTAAGCCCTGCTTGATTCTGCTTTCAGAGCCTGAGTTTGGGTTTTGATGGTCTGTCTTTTTCTGTAGTCCACAAGTCATGGTTTAGGTGCCTGGGTACCCACAGTTGATGAATTTTATCTCTGAACTCTGATTCTTAATGTCATGGTTTCGATATGAGGGGCCCATTGGTCTGTTGGTTTGGTGTAGCCAATTTTTTTTCTTTTCTGTTTATGTTTTCCCCAACCAAGCCTTTGTTTGCATTTTGAGACAATTTGCCACCATTTTTTTTCCAGAAGTCTCTTAGTAAGTTTAAAGCACACACCCTTTTTTTAGAGATTTCCAAACATATCTCTGTTTTCAGATGTTAATTCTCACTGTGGATTTAATTCTGCTCTGTAACTTTAGTGTGATAATCAAACAGCCACTCCAACTTTAGAGGTGTTTTCTAATAGGAATTTGTTTATCATGACAGCCTCCTGTCACGAGAGAGTCTAAGGTCCTGAGGATTTACCCAAACTCTTAACTATTTTCTGGGTAAAATATTCCAATTCTTTTCTTGTGGATGCCACAGCCCACTTTAGAAATATCAAGGACATAATGTCATGAACTGATGTTCTGAAGTTTTAAAGGGAGGTGAATATCAGTAGCAGCATTGCGTCGTGCACAGTTTTCACTCTTTCAAAGATAATAACTGTCTTTCTAAGTGTGCCCTTACTAGCTTCTGAGGCTGGATTCTGCAACTTGGTATTTTCCCGTAATGGCTTAAAAAGTGACGTATTTGTTAACATTAGTTCTTCTCCATAGCTATCATCATGTTCCATCAACAGCGTTCATAAGTAGGGTACCCAGTGCGGTGGAACCTTAAGGGACTTAACATTCTCGCTGGCGGTCTTTGGGACTGTTTCTTACAGGAAGAAAGCCTTGAGCTTCATCTTAAAACTTGCATGGGCATCAGAATCACCCTGAGGTTTGTTAAAATACAGATTATTGGGCCCTACTCCCAGAGTTTGTGATTCCTTATGTCTAGAGTACAAGGTGAGAATTTACATTTGTAATGAGTTCTTGGGTGATGCTAATGCTGCTTGCTGGTCCACGGACCCCTCTTTGAGAACCATTGTCTTAAAAGGATGGGGATTCCTTGGGCCTTCAAAATGTAGGTAAAAGTTTCTTTCTACTGGGAGGAAAAACATGACCAAACGTGCAGATCTCAGCACCTTCTTGACTTCTAAGCCATCCTCGTCATTACCATAAGGGACTCTTTTATAAAAGACCCGTTATGGAGAGAATTTCTCGTACATTTTACTTTTCTATAGTCAACAAATGGATAGAGATATCTGTTAGGAACACAGATCAGTGAAGGATTAATAAATATATAAATAAATACACATATTCATAAATGTGGTAAAGTACTGCAATTTGTGATTGGTTTCAGAACACAGTATATAATTCGAAGGGACATGCAATATCAACAATATTCTGGAATTACTGGTCTGAGCCACTCGCTCGCCCTGCCATGAGAAGACTGGCTTCTTTGCCAGGCGTTTGAGGGACTGACTGCTCTTCTCCTTTCTGTTTTAAATGAACTGACCCTGATATTTCCAGATACCCCCTAAGGCCCATTCAGCCAGCCCCTTCAGTGACTTTCTTGGCAGCGCGCACTTTCCATAAGAAACAAGACGATGTTCCTCATGGGGTAGATTTGGCAGGCGTAAAGCTACTACATAACCTTGCTCTGATTCCGTGAGGTTGGATTCTGAAGAAAGATAATTCAGTGTTATAGCTCTTGTTCTTCCGTGTATACCTTTGTCAGCAACTTTCAGTCTTCCAAATGTCTTTCCAAAGTATGAGCACACTGCTTGCATGCCTAAGGAGATCTTTGAACAGTCAAATGGCAGATGGTGTATTCTGCACTTTTCAGTTACTCTCCTGCATGTAGAATTCAGAGCAGAGGAGACACTGGGAGTTATTCTGGAATCTGCCTCCCTAGGGAAGGAAGACTAGTGTTAGAATTTATGGGCATGGGTTTTAAGTGGGAATCGCTATTAATGAACTGAATAACATTTGTAGAGTCTTTCCTGCTGATCTCTATTCTCAAATTATGAAATTCAAAAGGGTTTTGTTTTTTTTGTTGGTTCTTTTTGGTTTGGGTGTTTTGTTTTGTTTTGGTTTGGTGTTTTTTTTTTTTGGACTTCAGAGTGTTTGCATTCCAGAAGCCTTGGGCAGGTTATTTTTCCTCTTTCATTATCTGAAAAATGAACAGGCTGGATCAGGTTGGACTACATGGTCTTTAATATCTCTTCACTAATGGACATTGTGGGCCTATAGGTAATTAACTTTTAGAATGAATTCTTCTAGTTGATTTAAGGAAAGCACGAGTCATATATTTCGGTATTTTTCAAGGAAGCAAAGGAGAAAAACTTTGCTCCTGCCTAATTTTGTTACACTTCCCTCCACTAAAAATGTTTAAAGAATATTGAGCTATAAGCAAGAGTTGTTCCTCAGGCTTTCCAGAATCCTTGCACGCAAGAATTAAAAGGGTTTTGTGGAGGGAAGACAATCAGATAGACTCAAATGTGGCCGTAGGGTTGACGAATCCAAATGTCACATCAGTTCAGGGCAGCTTAACAGGGTTATAAATGCATGAGTGGGATGATGCAGCCAGAGCACCTTCCCCATGGATGGTGACAAGGAAAAGGAAGATGGCCACTTACTCAGATATCGAGAACAGGTGAGTAGTCAGATCATTGTGATGCGGCTTCATGAGCTTCATTAGGTGCGGTGCGGGGAGTGTCATGGAGCA
Source organism: Mormoops blainvillei (assembly GCA_004026545.1). Lineage (NCBI taxonomy): Eukaryota > Metazoa > Chordata > Mammalia > Chiroptera > Mormoopidae > Mormoops > Mormoops blainvillei. Next base: position 155,377 of record PVJD01000843.1, read on the forward strand.
CTACGTTTCACTTTGTTTTTCCAGTCATGAAGGTTCTCCAGAATTATTCGATTTCCTTAATGTTTAAGTTTGAGTTGGACCATTGGTTAATTTTCTCCTGGAAAGCAGGCATGCATGCACTCATTCATACCACAGATCTCCTCCGGGCTTGACCTATGCTGGCCCCCAGGGACACAGGAACCAGAAGCGATTCTAAGTAGCCTGGGGCCCCATCAATTTGAAAGAAGATAATTTTACGTGTTGAACAGGAGAAAATGTGCATCATTTTTTCACAGAAATTGTAGTTGAAAGCCACATGCCAAGTGTAGAACTGGACCATTTTTAATGACCTTGACCCCTCTCGCACAAAGGCCACCAGATCATTAACAGTGCAAAGGCCTTATCTATCACTAGAAAAATTTTCTTAAAAAGTTTTCAGTGAAATACTCAAATCAGAAAACTACAACTAAAAGCTTATGATATCATATGCCATGAAGACCACTAAGATACAATTATTTAGAAACACAGGATGCTAAAATCTTTGCATTAGGAGAGAACTTGAGGATTATCTGTTTAGCCCCCAGCCAGGGTCCCATGATAGGCTTGTAAGGGCATGTGGGTTATATGCAGAAACTGAAAATATTTATAACTAGAGACTGCTTGTGACAGGGTTTCCAACCTCTACATTATTGACATTTTGGACCAAATCACTCTTTGTTGTTGGGGCTGCCCTGTGCATTGTAGAATATTTAGCAGAATCCTTGGTCTCCACCCACTAGATGCCAACAGTAGCACCCTCCTTTGGTTGTGAGAACCAAAAATGTCTCCAGATATTTCCAGACATCTCTGATATGCGGTCGGTGTGGGGGACAGAAAAGTGTAAAATTGCCACTGGGTGGGATGACTACTCTATGATCACATAGGGTTAGTAGAAGAATGTAACTCCCATGATAAATCTTTTTATGTTTGATTCAACTGCTATAATTCAGAAGTTCTGATTCATTCATTTGTTCATTCATTCAACACATTTGCTGAGTGCCCGTTGGTGTGAAGTGTCCCCAGTGCTAAAGATACCAATACGAGTAGTTAGGCATGGACCTGTTCTCGGAGTGCTTATGTTCTAGGGGAAGAAGACAGACCACAGAGAGGTATCATGTCACCAGTGAAGGAAGTAAAGCCGCCTGCGGTGATAAAAAGTGAGTGCGGTTAAGGTTGTGGATAGGGGATTGGATTCCATGGGCATGGGGAGGGTGGGCTAATATTATAATAGATGGAATTGTCAGGGGAAATCCCTTGGAGAAAACCTTCGAGCCCAGACGAGAATGATGAGGCGTTGGCTTTGTAAAACTGGGCATTTGTCTCTGAATAATAATAAAAAGGAAGGGAATGAATTAAGTTGGAAAAAAATCTTTCATAATTTGAGAAGGAAATCCTGTAAAGCATGTCCTTTGTGCAAAAGGTTGAACATCATAACCTAATCTCCTCATTTAGCAAAAGGATCCAAGTAGAGGCTTCAAAAGACTCGCCCGAGGTGAAGATGTCAGGCAATGTCATCACACATGCTGGGGACACATTCTTTAACTTGCTAGGTAGGCATCGCTGTGTGCTTGCCAGGCCAATAGTGAACAAGCTAAAAACCTAAGTTTTTGTTGGGCAAAAGTGAGATTTATCATTAGGGATTCATGGAATGCAGGCTTGACCAAGTCCCTGAGCTCTGTAGCATTTCCACATGGTGATCAATTGGCCTGTTGTGTTGACAGACAAATGTCTGAACGTCCTGCTTAGAAGTTTGGGTGGTGCAGGATTTTATTTTTTTATTTTTTTTTAAGGAGTAAACTTCCTCACTGAAGGTAGATTGGGGATTGCGGAGGGGAAAGAAATTCCTTAGCTATCTTAAAAAAATATCCTCATTCTTGGGTATCTGCCAGTCTCACATATAAATACGGTTTGTTGTGTTTTTTTGTTTGTTGTTGTTTTTTTTTTGTTTGTTGTTGTTTTTTTTGTTTTGTTTTTTGTATTGTAAGATTCTATTAATTTGGAATGGGGGTGGGAAAACTAATGGATCTGAATGGGCCTGTTGGTTAGTTTTATTAGGAGGATCGGTGGCTTAATGGCTTCTGCTGTAGGTGGGGGTCAAGAGGGTGGGGAGAGGTCATGGATCATGATTGGCTTGTGGAAAGAATTGAAAGCAGTCATGATCTTACACAATCCCAGCCATTCCAGGCTGCTTAGGGCTTTATCCTGACAGGGTGGCTAGGCCAGGAGCCATGATTTGGAGAGGGATGGACAGGCAGACAGACCCAGGTGCCAAGCTTCTGTAATCAGTTTTGTCAGATAAAAAAAATTAGGCTGGAAAGGTCACTGCATTGCTTGGAATAGGACCTTGTGTGCCACTGATATAGGCAGATGTGGGACAGTTTTCATCTAAAGGAAGTGACTTCTGTGAATTTTCTGAGCAAACCAAGAGCATGTAAAGTGATGAGCAAATCTCAGAGGAATTCATTGGGGTATTTGTGGGCTTATGCCTAAATAAAAGAAGTTGTAGCAAAACTTACTTATACTGTCTGCATGCAACCATACATCATTTTGGTTTTTTGCCCCTGAATGATAATCGAGAGCAAGGTATGTTGTTAAAAACGGTTTCTGGCCCTGACCGGTATGGCTCAGTGTGTTGGGTGTCATTCCACAAACCAAGAAGTTGTCCGTTCGATTCCTGGTCAGGGCACATGCCTGGGTTGCAGGCCAGGTTCCTGGCTGGCGCTGTGCAAGAGGCAACTAATAGACGTTTCTCTCTCACATCGTTGTGTCTTTCCCTCTCTTCCTCCCTCCCTTCCCTTCTATCTAAAAATTAATAAATAAAATCTGTTTTTAAAAATGGTTTCTGGATTCATTCGCTGAAGGTGTAGAATTTAAACCTTGTGTGATTGGCTGAAACTTCTGTGCCAGGAACAGCTATGGCCATGAAGACACGCCCAGGACTTGAGGTCAGACCCACAGAGGAGGGACTAGGTGCATAGTTTGGTCTTTCGTGATGTGGAAAATAACTTTTGCTGCAGCTTCTGCTTAGTCTGCGTCTTAATCAGTTCTGTAATGAAGACCCAGCAGCATATCTGCAACTTCCCTTTAATTTTACAATTTTTATAATGAGAGTTCTTGTAGTGTGAAAAGTGTCTGTAGAAACCCAGCCAGCATTCTGAAGAGTCTATAAAGAAACACCGTGATTTTCTGTCTCTGCTATTTGGGTGAGGTTTGGCTCTAGAGGAGAGAAATCAGTTATCTCTTGTTCTAAGTGCTAAGGCAAGAATGGGTTCAAAGTTTCCAAGGAACTTCCTGATGGGACCATGACATTTCGGAGAATCCGGTCAACACCGAGAACAGTGTTCCATCATTCGAAAGAACAAGATGAGCTGGGATCGCATTTGTCATGGTTGTCTTTTGAGAATTTTAGTGTAAGGAGGCATTTTGTTTTGTTTCTCGAGGAGAATATTATCAGGACACTTCTCAGAATTAGAGTTATCTAGTGCACTGAAGGTCCCTCTTCGCAGACAATGAAGTCTGAAGCTACTGAGATACCACCCTGCTTCCTCCCTTTCTTTTCTAGTCCTTTTTCTCCTCTTTTATCTGCTTCTTCAAATCACACGCTTCCTTTTCTAAGGACAGGGGAGCTGGCAGACTGCCTGTTGGCTTGTTGGCCTCAATTAGCCTTATATCATTGCAAAGGAATGCATGAATTCTCCAGGAGGTATGTACTGTCTCTTTCTGTATTAGACACTACCTGCTTACATAACAGGTCACTCAGCCCGAACTGCTTCTTATTTACATACCTGACATTTTTGTAGTCACTTGAATTACATCCCTAGATGCTCATCTCATTTTAATGATGATCCCAAAGGCATCTTATGAACTATTACTCCAACATGCTCAGTAATACTTGAAAACTTAATGCAGGACTACAAAGCTAAAACAGATAACCTAAAGACTAGTTTTCTCGGCCAGGAGGTGACTGGGTTATTAATCTGCAGCTCGCTGGCTTCAGACTTTGCACATATGAGCAAGGTTCCACAGATGGACCAGGCCGACCACGTAGCACAGAGGCCACGTGCATTGGCAAGATTCAGGGTCTCGTGGTATTTCCCTGAGACTGTTTAAATTCAGTCTCATATTGGGGGTTACATATGTGGTTGCAAATTAATTCTTTCTCTTCTGAAAATTTGGTTTTGAAGAACAGCTGTGTCTCCCTTCTGAATTCCTTAATTATTTATCCTCCCTGATATGTTAAACCTTTCATTAGTGTGGTGAATTGCCAAGAGTACACAGAACTGCTTAGATCATGTAGCAAACAGTATAAACATTTGATAGGACACTCGAAGACACCACATGGCGAGCCAGGATCTATAGTAGTTCCAAACGCGGTGGGATCCATGGAGGTAGCTTGTTTCAGATGTTCTTTGGTGGTTTATTTCGCCAACAGATCGTCTGTTAATTTGGAGTTCACATACTCGTATCTGAGGTCAAGTTAAATTTAAAAAATTTTATGTATATAATTTTCACATATATGGGAGAGAGACTATATTTGCATTTTAAATTATTAGGACTCCCACGCTGACCACGATGAGAGTAAAGGATATGTAGTGATATGTTGGAACCCCCCTTGATGCTAAGAGTAGCAACCCAACATTCACAAGTGGATTCATTAGTGATTCTCCCTCTCCAATTTTCATCCTAAGCATGAAAATTCCTCCCAAACCATGGTCCTGGGGCTTGCAAATAGAAACATTAACCTCCCCACACACCCCACAGCGCTTTGACTTCCTCATATCAACAGATTCTGATCTGCAAATACATTTATAAAAAGATCTTTAAGCTCCTGATTTTTCTGGTTTTCTAGCTGAACTGCTCCAGAGTTTATGCTTTCCACTCCCTGTCCTTGGATAATTGGTTTTTCGGCTCGTAGGAAAGAAAAGTAAGAAAGGCACCAACAACAGGTACGAACTAAAGCCTTTTATTAGAATTGTGATTCAGGAGAACTGTGGAGTTCTGTGTCTTATAAATGAAACTAGGTTTCTGGAGTGGACAGGGGAAAAGCACCTGATGGTGCTTCTCGTTCTGTTTCTCAGAGACCTTGGAGGTTATAATTAGTTGCTGCTGAGTCCCCGTGGCTGGGGTGCTCTCAGCTTTATTTCTGGTCTGCAATTCTGCAGTCAGAGAGCAGGTTAGAACCAGGCAAGGCCTGTGTGTTTAGTTTGGACTCTTCCTGGAGGCGGTCGGGATTTTGACCTGAAGACCACATTTCTGCTTCTGGGCCATGCAAACAAAGAGCTGTGCCCGCCGAGCTGACCTGGGCCAGCCAGCGTGCGTCAGGAGAACAGAACACTGAGCAACATCAAGGGCGCCTTTCCCATCTCCAGTTACTTCTGGGCAGTGAGCTGGAAGGACGCGCCATGGAGCTGTGGGTTGTCTCCTCTCCCATTCACAGGAGGAAAACGGAGGCATAATGGATCCCAGGAATTCTGAGCACAGAAAGCGTGTGGGCAATGGTATATATTCAAATTGGGATCCTTAAGGTGCAGAGATAGCAGCCTGTGTCCCTAACCTCCTTTCCCCATCCTCATGTGTCTATTCCAACTCTTTTAACAAAACCTTTGGGTTTTCTTTATAAATAGGACTTCATGAGGTTGTCAAATATGGGAAATTGGATTCGTGGTTTCACATCAAAACCCCACATTTTGAAACCCCAAAACTATAAATGTAAATCGAACAACTCAACAACTGATAATAAGTAGAACTGAAGAATACTGGGTAATTAGAATGGCCCACAGGTTTCAGGTTAAGAGGACTAATTACATTAGGTGTGAGTTTATTTGAGAATGAATCCATATTCACCCAGCTGGTGTCATCATGGGTGGTGTATGGAGTCTAGTCACCGGATGGAAATGATTGTATCGCGGATAGGAGATGCGGGAGGGGGTGCTTGGTGCCTGTTTGATATGTAGATTAACCTCATGACCTTTTGAACTAGCATTTCTTTTTAGTTTAGAAGCTTCTTCTGCTTTGGCTTTTGCTGATTTGGTCAGTGAGAAGGAAAAATATTGCTAATCTCATTATCACAGTATTTTCAAACAACGTTAAGCACATATGAGATCAAGGCTTCAGATTTTAAATCATCATTTTGTAGCAGATCAGTCTAGTTCAGGCTTTTAGGGTTGCTGCTCTTTCTGGGTTGAGGGAGCAGTCAATTATGCAGAGCTTATTTCTCATCGTTTTCCTCGTTGTTGTTGGTTTCTCAAGAGGATTACCATCTGCTGCAAACACATAGTCTGGTTGATGGCTGGGCCGTCTTCAGGCCCAGTTTTCATCGTCTCTCCCCTCCCCTACTCCCTTCTTCTCCTCCTCCTCTCACGTCTTGGACCTGGGTACATCCTCAGTCTCATAAACGCATCAGGTTTCTGCTTCTTTGATTGTTTAGGCCCTGCTGGCAATTTCTGTTTTCTTCTGTCAGTGTCTTCAGGAGAAATGTGTGCACAAAGGCAAAATGGCTTTCAAAGGAGGCGACATCCTCATTTCTGTATTTCGTGCTGACATCAGATTGAAGGCCACTCGGCTGTACCTGGTGCTGGTTCTCTCGCAGCCTGGAGATTAACCTCTTGTAAGGCTCTGAGCTATTTTTGAGGTAGAGGCTGCAACAACATGAAAGCTAGAACCCATTAGGAAATCACTTTCATCATCTCTCCTTTTTCCAAATCAGTGGCTTTTTTTCCCCCTCATCTCATAACCCTTTAATCTCCTTTGTAGCAGAACAAGGAGGCTGTTGGTTTGTGTTTGCATCCAGCCAACTTAGAATCCTTAGCAGCTTCCGAAGACACCAAGATATTTGAGGACTGCCTAGAGAGAGGAATTTCACCTCTGGGTGGATGACTTAATGCTGAAGGTGCCCTGCTTTCCTTGTGCAGAACCGTCATTTTTGTTGATGTTGTGCAAACCAGGCTCAAACTTTCCAAAAGACACACAGCAGAAAGGCTTTTGTTGCATTATTTCTAAAGGCTTGAAGTTTCGAAGGGAAGAGATTTTGTTTTCCTCTGGGCTACACAATGGAGCTTTCAGAGAACCTCTTTTAAAAGGAATAGCTACAGCCTTTGTGTTGAAGGGTGTGTCTGTTGGCAGGGTCTGCTGATGCAGACAGACTGGCTGGTGATTAACAAAGGTCATTAGACTTTGGAATCTGGCAAGCAGAGTCGGATGGTATGTCTTCTGTGTGTGGAAGGACGACTCCCAAGAAGCCAAGGCATTCTGGAGGTTCCCCGACCCCACCCCCAAATCCTGCTGTCCTCCAGGGTCTGGTCCAGGGTCATCCGGTAATAACCAGAGCTCTGCTGGGACGCACGGACAAGCCTATCAATCATGGCATAATAGAACCTTCGGAGATCTTGGTGCATGACATTTGAGGAAGAGAAAGGTGCAGCTTTTCAGAAAGAAATGAGAACAGTTCATTCTTTGTTGGGAGAAGAGCCCAGGAGGAGCCCAGCCCGCTTGTTGAGTGTTCATTGCTGATTGTCAGCCTAGCCGAGTCCCAGCGAAGCCATGTTGTGCTCAGAGAAGCTGAGCTAAAATGGCTGCTCCCAAAGCTCAGAGGACGAGGGCAGCTTAGTGAGTCTTAGGGCTCCAGTGACGCAGGAGCTCCTATCTCTTGAAAGTGTGATAAACACATTCAGCAGAGCTGTGGCTTGTTTGGCTGAGATGAAAGGACTAAGCTTGGGGGATGGGGCGTGCACACTGGATGATCTGCTTTTTTTTTTTTTTTTTTTTTTTTCCTGTGAAGTGTTCTAAATGCAGGAGTCGTCTGCACCATGGAAAAATTTGTTTTCAGGTCTAATGGACTGTGCGAAAGAAGTGGGGTGGGGCCTCGGTGACTGCTGTAATTTGATCCAGAGCTGATAGCAACCTCTTCCACACAATTTGGGTTGGTGCTTAGACATAAAAGCTTGTGTATCTGGAATATTGAGACTTAGCTAGCTGAAAAGACTCTGGTGCACAGTTCAATGTTTATTGAAAAAGGATAAATTGCTGGAAGAAAGAAGAGGAGGTGAATATCTGTGTCTCACTCGGCGAGCCCGGTCTGTCCAGAGCTGGACTTGCCAGAAGTTATTTTAGTAGGCTATCAGCAGGAACATTCTTTCATAGAAAATCCTCCCGCCATGGCTTCTTTTACTACATAGACATAGTGCTGGACTTTGTTCTCCTGTAGGAATCATTTATCTTTTCCCATGAAAGTAGAGAAAGTTGCTGCACAATACAAGTGTGGAAAGATGTGTTAGTTCTTGGACATCTGGTTCTAGATTATAATGACTCAGTAGAGTTTGCGGTGAGTGAGCTCAATGAAGTAATTCACTCATTAAGATAACAACTGGGTATCTCAACTAAGAATATGTATTAAGATAGAAAGAACTATACCTTCTACAATTTTAACTTCTTATTGGACTCTCCACAAGTAGTGTGAAGCCTTGTATCTCTTTCAATCCCATAGTAAACAGCAGGATGAAGGTAGCTGGGAAAGTTTTCCTTATTCTACATCAGGTTCACAGGTCATGTGTTTGTTTGTTTGTTTGTTTGTTTGTTTGTTTGTTTTTTGTCCAAGTATACACTTCACATTTGTAGATGAGAGAAATAGGAAAAGATAAAGTCATGACTCAGAAGCCCCCCTTCAAGACAGAGCTTTCTGTTGCCTTCGTGGACATCAAGGTACGAAGGTGCAACTTTAAACAAGAAACTGGATTATCATCTTAAAGTTAATTGTTTGAGAACCTCATGAGAAATATTTTATGACCTAATTAGATTAGAGAAGCTGTTAGGTTATAATTGGCAGGTAGTAAAAAGCAAGTAAACATTTAGCTCGTGAAAAAAAAAGCCAACTAAAGTACTTGGGGAAGGGAGGAAAGAGGTGTACCCAATATCAGTTATTAAATTAAAATAATGAAATTACTTTTAAAGCCTTTACTTTTTAAAATTAAGATTAAAATAATAAAAGGTACAATAAAAGTCCTCTTTACTGCCATTCTGAGATTTAATACTGTTTCACAATTTAGTGATAAAACATCAGGTTACAATATTAAAATGGCAAGTGAAGATTGAAATTTTTTCTTCTGATTGGACATCCTCTGTACTTCTGAGAAGGTTCTAGTTCAAAAAAGAAAATGGGTCCAAGCCAGAAACAAAGTCAGAATTAACTTACCAAGAAATTTGATTTCAGTCAAGAACTTAAGAAACTACTAAAACTTTGGAAGCTGCCTTGACAAATGGCATTTGAGGATATATTTATATCAAGCCAATGAAAGTTTATCTGTTCAGTTTTTTTGTTTCCCCTTCTTTGAAGTTACAAAGTCAAGGGCATCATCTCTGTTATGTCTGATTGGCTTCTTTTGGCCAGGGTTACAACTGGTATAGTTTAGTAAGAGAAATCTGGCAATATTAGAATTTTTTCCATCAGTGACTTCCCGCCTCCTCAACTTGGGGTGTGCGTTTACTGCATTCCTTAAGTTGTTTTGTTCTGACTCCTGCCACAGGTCCCTAATGTGAGAGGGTAGACCCAGATCATGGAGGTGCTTCAGTGTGATGGCTGTGACTTCAGAGCCCCCTCTTATGAAGATCTCAAGGCGCACATTCAGGATGTCCACACGGCATTTCTGCAGCCAACTGATGTCGCCGAAGACAATGCTAATGAGCCACGATCCGGGTCCATGAATGCCAGTAATCAGACCGAGGTGGAGTTTTCTTCTATAAAAGATGAATTTGCGATTGCAGAGGATTTATCAGGTAAATATAGACTAACCTCAGCATATCTGCTACATTTCATCATTCTCATGTGTTTTGAGCTGGTGGCCATGGTTCTTGATGTATGTGGCTTCTGTACTACAGAGCTTCTCTTTTGAGCCATTTTTGTGGTTTGGGCATCATGTTTCTCTTCCTTAGTATCCTAGGGTGTTATCCTTTCAGAGCTGCCTTATGACTCTTAAATTTCCTTTCCATTTAGAAAACAAGGTAGTATCTCTGAAAGTTCTAGAATAGATATTGCAGTTGGTAAAACCTGTGCTTTTATAGCTATATGACACATTAATGGAGATGATGGGAACCGTACCTAGAGTTGAGCACCCTCATCTTAGGTCTGTGAGAAGCAATATGCATATGTTTATTAATGCCTTATTAATATTCTCAGGACCTCACCCTGAACTGTTAGGTCTTTTGAGTGTGATGTTTATTAATGAAGAATAATTGAAAGGAAAAAATTGATTTGCATGATTGAATTTTTAAATTCTCTTTTGTTTTGCTTTTCTTATCCCACTTACCTTATGCTTTCTCTTTAGGTCAAAATGCAACTGCATTGGGGTCTGGAAGTTACTATGGCCACAGTCCAGGATATTATGGTCAGCATATTGCCCCTAATCCCAAACCAACAAACAAGTTTTTTCAATGCAAGTTCTGTGTACGCTACTTCAGGTCAAAAAACCTCCTCATTGAACACACTAGGAAGGTCCACGGGGCTCAAGCTGAAGGGAGTTCAACGGGACCCCCTGTTCCAGGATCCTTAAATTATAATATCATGATGCACGAGGGATTTGGGAAAGTCTTCTCTTGTCAGTTTTGCACATACAAGTCACCAAGGAGGGCGAGAATAATGAAGCATCAGAAGATGTATCACAAAAACAATTTGAAGGAGATTGCTGCTCCCCCTCCTGCTCCTGCTCCCATGCCAGACCCTGTGGTCCCGCCCTTGGCCCTGCAGGACCCCTGCAAGGAACTGCCTGCAGAGGTTGTGGAGCGCAGCATCTTAGAATCTATGGTCAAGCCTTTGACCAAGTCTCGAGGCAACTTTTGCTGTGAGTGGTGCACCTATCAGACCCCCCGCCGAGAACGCTGGTGTGACCACATGATGAAGAAACATCGCAGTATGGTCAAGATCCTTTCCAGTCTCAGACAGCAGCAGGAAGGAACAAATCTACCTGATGTGCAGAACAAGAACGCCCCCAGCCCTACTTCCAACTCCAGCTATCTGTCCATGAACGCTGCAAGCCGGGAGATACCCAATGCGAACGTCTCTAACTTCAGGGGCTCCATCAGCAACTCCATCATGAGACCCAATTCTTCTTCAGCTTCCAAGTTTTCGCCCATGTCTTACCCTCAGATGAAGCCGAAGTCACCTCACAATTCTGGCCTTGTTAACTTGGCAGAGAGATCCCGTTATGGAATGGCTGACATGACCAATTCTTCTGCCGACCTAGAAACTAACAGCATGCTGAATGACTCTAGTTCTGATGAAGAGCTAAATGAAATAGACAGTGAGAATGGTTTAAATGCTATAGATCACCAGACATCAGGCATGTCTGCAGAGCAGTTGATGGGCTCAGATGGCAACAAATTATTGGAGACCAAGGGGATTCCCTTTAGAAGATTTATGAACAGGTTCCAGTGCCCCTTTTGTCCTTTCCTCACCATGCATCGACGTAGCATCTCCCGTCACATAGAAAACATTCACTTATCTGGAAAGACAGCTGTCTACAAATGTGACGAATGTCCGTTTACTTGCAAGAGCTCATTAAAACTGGGGGCTCACAAACAGTGTCACACGGGTACAACATCCGATTGGGATGCTGTGAATTCCCAGAGTGAAAGCATTTCATCCTCACTGAATGAAGGGGTAGTGTCTTATGAGAGTTCAAGCATCAACGGTAGGAAGTCAGGAGTCATGCTGGATCCCTTACAGCAGCAACAGCCGCCACCACCACCGCCGCCACCACCACCACCTCCGTCACAGCCTCAGCCACCTCAGCTACAGCCACCACATCAGTTACCACCCCAGCCCCAGCCCCCACCGACGCAGCAGCCACAGCCCCCCGTGCAAGCCCCACCTCTGCACCCTTACAAATGCACCATGTGTAATTACTCCACCACAACTCTGAAAGGGCTAAGAGTCCATCAGCAGCACAAACACTCGTTCTGCGACAACTTGCCAAAATTCGAGGGGCAGCCCTCCAGCCTACCATTGGAAAGTGAGACAGACAGCCACCTCTCTTCCAGCAACACTGTGAAGAAAAGTCAGACCTCAATTCTTGGGTTGTCCTCCAAGAACAATTTTGTAGCTAAGACCTCCAGGAAGCTCGCTAATGACTTTCCTCTTGATTTATCACCCGTGAAGAAGAGGACTAGGATTGACGAGATTGCAAGCAACCTGCAGAGCAAAATTAACCAAACCAAACAGCAGGAAGATGCAGTGATCAATGTCGAGGATGATGAGGAGGAAGAGGAAGACAATGAAGTGGAGATAGAGGTTGAGTTGGACCGGGAAGAAGAGCCAATAGAGCCAGTCATGGAGGTGCCCACTCCCTTTGCAGCCCAACAGATTTGGGCAAGAGATGCCGGTGAGCCCCAGAAGGAGCCCAGCTTCAGAAATGTCACCCACGATTACAATGCCACCAATGGGGCTGAGATCGAGCTCACCCTTTCTGAAGATGAAGAGGATTATTACGGCTCCTCGACAAACTTGAAAGATCACCAAGTCCCCAATACTGCTCTGCTGAACACACAGACTCCTATCTATGGAACGGAACACAATAGTGAAAATACAGACTTTAGTGACTCTGGAAGGCTTTATTATTGCAAACACTGTGACTTTAACAACAAATCTGCCCGGAGTGTCAGCACCCACTACCAGCGAATGCACCCGTACATTAAATTCAGCTTCAGGTACATCTTGGACCCCAACGATCACAGCGCGGTGTACAGGTGCCTAGAATGCTACATTGATTACACCAACTTCGAAGATCTTCAGCAGCATTATGGTGAACACCACCCAGAAGCCATGAACGTCCTCAACTTTGACCATTCGGACCTGATCTACCGTTGTCGGTTTTGTTCCTACACAAGCCCGAATGTCAGAAGCCTGATGCCACACTACCAAAGAATGCATCCCACAGTGAAGATTAACAACGCGATGATATTTTCAAGCTATGTCGTGGAGCAGCAGGAAGGGCTGAACACGGAATCCCAGACGCTGAGGGAGATCCTGAATTCGGCACCCAAGAACATGGTGACATCCACTCCCGTGTCTCATGGTGGCGGTATGCCAGCTACATTTAATAAAAACACTCCTTCAAAGACCTTTACTCCAGAATGTGAAAATCAGAAGGACCCTTCTGTTAACACCGTGGTTGTTTACGACTGTGATGTTTGCTCATTTGCAAGCCCCAACATGCATTCTGTCTTGGTTCATTATCAGAAGAAACACCCTGAAGAAAAGGCTTCCTACTTTAGGATCCAGAAAACCATGCGAATGGTGTCTGTGGACAGGGGCTCTGCCCTTTCTCAATTATCATTTGAGGTGGGTGCTCCAATGTCTCCCAAAATGTCCAACATGGGTTCCCCACCCCCCCCACAACCCCCACCACCAGACCTCAGTACTGAGCTTTACTACTGCAAACACTGTTCCTACAGCAATCGGTCAGTTGTGGGAGTACTTGTCCACTACCAGAAAAGACACCCAGAAATAAAGGTTACTGCCAAATATATCAGACAGGCTCCTCCCACAGCTGCAATGATGAGAGGGGTCGAGGGGCCTCAAGGCTCCCCCCGGCCACCCGCCCCCATGCAACAGCTGAACCGAAGCAGCTCCGAGAGAGATGGCCCCCCTGTGGAGAATGAGATGTTCTTTTGCCAGCACTGTGATTATGGGAACCGGACGGTCAAAGGGGTACTCATTCATTATCAGAAGAAGCACCGAGACTTCAAGGCCAATGCAGATGTGATCCGGCAGCACACAGCCACCATCCGAAGCCTCTGTGACCGTAACCAGAAGAAGCCTGCCAGTTGCGTGCTTGTCTCCCCCTCTAATGTGGAGCGGGACAAAACGAAACTGCGAGCACTCAAGTGTAGGCAGTGCTCGTATACCTCCCCCTACTTCTATGCACTGAGGAAGCATACCAAGAAAGACCACCCTGCCCTGAAGGCCACGGTCACGTCCATCATGCGGTGGGCATTTCTAGATGGCTTGATAGAAGCTGGCTACCACTGCGAGTGGTGCATCTATTCCCACACAGAGCCCAGTGGCTTGCTCCTGCATTACCAAAGGAGGCACCCAGAGCATTACGTTGACTATACTTACATGGCCACCAAACTCTGGGCTGGGCCGGACCCATCCCCGCCCTCTCTCATGATGCCAGCAGAAGCCAAAACATACAGATGCCGAGACTGTGTTTTCGAAGCAGTCTCCATCTGGGACATCACCAATCACTACCAAGCATTCCACCCCTGGGCCATGAATGGTGACGAGTCGGTGCTGCTGGATATCATCAAGGAGAAGGATGCTGTCGAGAACCCCATCCCTTCATCCGAAGAGTTGGTGGGCCCTGTGAATTGTGAAAACAGTATGCCCACTCCACTGCCCGAACAGGAAGCTGAATGCCCCGAGGATGCGAGGCTTTCCCCAGAGAAAAGTATCCAGCTCACTTCGGCCAACCCCGCCATCTCCTCCACCCCATACCAGTGCACAGTGTGCCAGTCTGAGTATAACAACCTGCATGGCCTTCTTACCCATTATGGGAAGAAGCACCCTGGCATGAAAGTGAAGGCTGCCGACTTTGCCCAGGACATCGACATCAACCCAGGCGCTGTCTACAAGTGCAGGCACTGCCCATACATCAACACCCGCATCCACGGCGTCCTGACCCACTACCAGAAGCGACACCCGTCCATCAAGGTGACCGCCGAGGACTTTGTGCACGACGTGGAACAATCTGCCGACATAACCCAGAACGACGTGGAAGAGACGAGCAGGATCTTCAAGCAAGGGTACGGCGCCTACCGCTGCAAACTCTGTCCGTACACGCACGGCACTTTGGAGAAGCTTAAAATCCACTATGAGAAGTACCACAATCAGCCTGAATTTGATGTCTTTTCCCAGTCACCCCCAAAGCTGCCAGTCTCCCTCGAGCCCGAGATAACCACTGAAGTGAGCCCCTCCCAAATCTCCATCACCGAGGAGGAGGTGGGAGAGGAGCCCGTGTCCACTTCTCACTTCTCTACCTCGCACTTGGTCTCCCACACTGTGTTCCGGTGCCAGCTCTGCAAGTACTTCTGCTCCACGAGGAAGGGCATCGCCAGGCACTACCGCATCAAGCACAACAACGTCCGAGCCCAGCCCGAGGGCAAGAACAACCTCTTCAAGTGTGCCCTGTGTGCCTACACAAACCCCATCCGCAAGGGGCTGGCAGCCCACTACCAGAAGCGCCACGATATTGATGCATATTACACCCACTGCCTGGCGGCCTCCAGGACCATCAGTGACAAGCCCAACAAGGTCATCATCCCATCCCCGCCCAAGGACGACTCCCCGCAGCTCAGCGAGGAGCTCCGGCGGGCAGTGGAGAAGAAAAAGTGCTCCCTGTGCTCCTTCCAGTCCTTCAGCAAGAAGGGCATCGTGTCCCATTACATGAAGCGCCACCCGGGGGTGTTCCCCAAGAAGCAGCACGCCAGCAAGCTGGGGGGCTACTTCACTGCCGTCTACGCCGACGAGCATGAGAAGCCGATGCTGCTGGAAGAAGAGGAGAGAGGCAGCTTTGAGAAAGCCGAGGTGGAAGGAGGTGAAGCTCAGGAGATCGAGTGGCTCCCGTTCCGTTGCATCAAATGCTTCAAGCTCTCCTTCAGCACAGCCGAGCTGCTGTGCATGCATTACACTGACCACCACAGCCGGGACCTGAAGAGGGACTTTGTCATCCTGGGCAACGGCCCCCGCTTGCAGAACTCCGCCTACCAGTGTAAGCATTGTGATAGCAAACTGCAAAGCACAGCGGAGCTGACCTCACACTTGAACGTTCACAATGAGGAATTCCAGAAGCGTGCCAAACGTCAGGAGAGGAGGAAACAGCTTTTGAGCAAGCAGAAATATGCAGATGGTGCTTTTGCAGATTTCAAACAAGAGAGGGTAAGGATATGTTTTGATTTCCCTTCCCCCAGGAGGCCTCTCAGCACTGGTGCCCACATGCACTTCTTCGTTGCCAGCCAAACTGCTACAGGCTTCCTAGTGACTTAGCTTGCCAGAGAGCTCAATAAGTCAATTAAACATTTCGAGCTTGATTATCCCCATTCTGTGCTTACCCTTCTCCACGGTCCTGTGCCCCTCCCTCTCACTCCTCCCGAGGCTCCCCAGGGGAGGGTTGGGGTGATTTCTCTGTATTTCTTTCTGCCAAGTAACCTTATCCGAGGCCTAGGTCCACGACGAAGCTCGCTCTCTTTCCTAAGG
The DNA here is from genome assembly GCA_004026545.1 of Mormoops blainvillei. Taxonomy (NCBI): domain Eukaryota; kingdom Metazoa; phylum Chordata; class Mammalia; order Chiroptera; family Mormoopidae; genus Mormoops; species Mormoops blainvillei. The sequence goes on from PVJD01000843.1 coordinate 171,638, forward strand.
CAGTTGTGGGCTGTCTCTTGGTCTCATTAGTACTTCTCAGCCATGTCTCGGTCTGCAGTGTTGCTACACGAACCTAACATCTCAAGGAGTAGAATTTTGTGTGTGTCAAGAAGCTGACTAATGGCGTAGCTATGCAACGTTTCACCTGCGTGTAGTTGAAATCGGTTTGCAAACCAGATAACTTGGTGGCAGTGACGATGAGGCTTCTGCACAGAAATCTTCTCACAAGTCGTAACATACTCGGGTTCCAGAGACTCTGCACAGTAGGCAATGTGCCGCAACTCTGACGAATTCGTTATGTAAAAATCCTCACGTATATCTCCCTTGGTTTTTAACCTGCTAACCTGCTTTAAAATAAAATCTGCTAGTAAGCTACAAGAATAAATGCCGGCCATTGAGGGAGGGCTCGGAGTACTGACGGCTACCACTGTATTTTACCAGCCTTTTGGTCACTTAGAAGAGGTGCCAAAGATCAAGGAGAGGAAGGTGGTGGGCTACAAGTGTAAATTCTGTGTAGAAGTGCACCCAACGCTCCGAGCCATCTGCAATCACCTCCGAAAGCACGTCCAGTACGGCAGCGTCCCGGCCGTGTCCTCCGTGAAGGTGAGAACTGGGAAGGTCTGGATGAGCTTTCTTGTGTGTGAGCCGTTCGAGTTACTCATTAACCCTGTTGCTCAAAGCAGCTCAGGAAAGGGCGTCCCAGAGTGTGCGCATTCCTGAGTTATGCTTGGATCGGTCTGGCTTGTTCTGATTTCTTTGCAGGTTGGACCTCCCTCGTCTCTCGTGTTTCGACCTGGTCGCGTTTCGATCTGGTTCCCTTCCACGTGGATAGTTTGGTGGATACAGAAGACCCGGGCCTCTCGGTACAGGAGGCTTTAGGTCCCCCTTCTCTTCTGCATTTAGTGCCATTAGGTGTTTGCTCTTCCAAGTGGCCCGAGCTCTTGAGAGGAATCAAGTGGGTTCTGTTCCCGTCATCCTTGGCTCCTCCCACTGCCTGACTTCTTAACCGTTCTTTCTCACGGGGCTGGCGATACAGAGAGCCCAGGAGAACCCACCTTTTACTCCTTATTCTGGGTCCTCTGAGGAGCAGACGAGGCATTAAATCTAAACCTAAAAGCCTTAAGTCCCAGTTGGCCCTGAGAGCCTGTTGACCTGATTTGTCTCCCGTCCTTTCTTCCCGTATGTTACTGACAAACACAGACCGCCTGTTTGGAACATCATAATCCTAATAGCAGCCACTGTTTCAAAAACCTCACCACCATCCCCGCCTTCCAGGATATGTCGAAGCACTTGTCATTTCTGAGCGGAGAAGTTAGTTCAGGCTTCTGCTCTTTCTCTCTGGCTGCGTGAATATATTTTTGGCCTCAGCCCTGCTTGATTTTTGTACTGTTTTGCCAGTGCGGCATGGAGGTAAAACTTCTGCTTTGCTTCTTTGAAGACTGAAGCTCCCCGGATGTCGGCAGGGCAGTGGCACCCAGGGGCAGTGGTGGTCAGCCTCTGCCAATAGTAATCAGTAATCCAAGGAGCCACCCCCAAAACCTGAGTGGCTTAAAAACAGGCTGCTTCTTAATTTTTTGAATTGATTATACAGCAACTCTTCAGGCAAGGGGTGAAGTCATGTCACCGCCTGCAGGGCGGGGATGAGCATGCGGGTGGAGTGGGGCAGAAGACGGGCCCTTTCACTTTCCTTTATTTCCCAAGGATACCCAGACTTCTTGGCTTGTTTCCTTCCCTTCCTTCCTTTTCTTTTCTCTGACCCTAACCCTGCTTTATGTCAGTGTCAGTGGGATTGCAATTTGAATTTTCTTTCTTTAAGTTGGGAGATGAGTGAGTGAACCGTCTTCAAAGTAGGAGAACCCCTCTCTCAACATTTTCCAGGCAGTCTCGCACCCTGTGTCCGGACATGTTGCCCTAAAACCGCCGCCACTGCATGACGAATGGCCGTCGGGTTTGCCGTCCCTCTAGGGGGAGCCGGAGAGGCAGGGAAGGAAACTCTGTCAGGAAATGCTGATGAGTGTGGGAGAATGAAGGGAGAGGAGGAAAGCTGGGGCAAATGATGATGGATATTTATTTTGTTGGTGGGGCATGTGTGTGTGTGTGGTTCTCTTAGCAGGAGGCTGAAGACCCTTCCCACTTGTTCCTGGATGGATTGGAAGCAGCTAAAGATACCAGTGGCGCCTTGGTGGACCGGGTGGATGGTGAACACTGCTTGCTTGATGGAATGTTGGAGGATGAAACCCGGCCGGGGGGATACCATTGTAGTCAATGTGACCGAGTCCTGATGTCCATGCAGGGGCTGCGTTCTCATGAGAGGAGCCATCTGGCCCTGGCCATGTTTACCCGCGAGGACAAGTACAGCTGCCAGTATTGCTCCTTTGTTTCTGCTTTCAGGCACAAGTAAGTGCTCTCGAGTGGTCGCAGGTGGTATCCGGGAGGAGATGTCATAGCGGAAGGCAGCTAAGTGAGCTCAGGAGAAGCTTGGAGGAGTCAGCAGGCACTGCTCACGGTTCATGCCTGCTACTTAGTTGGCAATTACCTTGAACCTCAGTTACCTCATCTGGCAAGTGGGCCTAAGAACAGGCAATTGTGTGGCTGATAGGAGATTTGACTTAATGCAGGCATTTTTCAAAAATGACAGTTTTGGAGGTATTGCTGTGATTTACACAAAGAAAGACCACGGAGTCGATAAGTTTACTGGTACATGTGTCAGACATTCATCCAGAATCTAATCATCACTTGAGGAGTAAGTTCCATTTGGGAAATCGAGTGGCTAGGAGGTAAAATTAGGACTATTAATCCAAGTGACCAAAGAATCATTGCTTGATATTTTTAAAAAGACCTTGAAGGGTAGATGAATTGATGGATGCCAAAGAGAAGTTCAGGGTGGTTGAGGAGAGAGAGCTTCCCGTTGTTCATCACAGCTTGGAAATTGTAAATCTGGATTTTGGGTAAGGCTTTTCGGGGCGATGAGAAGAGGAATGGTTCTGAGAAGAAACAACCTTTTGTTGCCTTTCTCTGTCAAATGTGTAAGAGAGAGAAATGTTTGATAATGTGTCCTGTGGTCTTGGATGAAGGTGACTAATTGTAAGACTGACATGCTGTTTATTTTTATGATAATTGAAAATAAATGATGGGCTGTTTGCCTCTCTAGAAAGATAAAGTGCTAGTTAGTGGATGTTGAAAGGCAGGAGGAGGCTCTGCTTCTGCAGAGGTTAGGGTGGGTTACACACTATTATTACTCAGGGCCTTATGTCCAATCTTTGTCGTCAGATCCAGGCACTGGTATAAAACTTACGTAGTTCTCATCAATTCAGTAAGTATTTTTTTAACAGCATCTATCACACTTTCTGACACACAGTAGACCCTCTATAAATATTGTGAATAAATGAATATGCCCTTGTGCTAGCCACTGTGCTGGAGGCTTTGGGGAAACATAAAGATGAATAGGGCATGGTCAGTGTTCTAAGGGAATTTAGGGCCTACTGGGGTGATAAATAAAGCAAGCACACAAATGACTTTGGAAAAGAAGGCACATGCCTTTAAAAATATAGATCAATAAAATGCTATGAAGTGTCAAAGAGGGGAAATGTTACATCACTTTGGAAGAATCAAGAAGGTTTTATAGAGTAGGGGGCATATGAGTCAACTATTAGAGTAGGAAGATAAGACTTGAATCGTTTGGAAAGGACATGTGATGTGGGGGAAAAGACGAGACTACGAGCCTGGGGAAGAGAGTGTGAGGCCCAGAGGGGCACAGCCGGTTGTCCTGTTTGACTAACCTGTAGGTTATACGTGAGGGAATACTGGAAGATAAAGTCTGAATGCTTGAGCAGAGACCGTATTTGTAGTCCTTGAATGCAGAATGAATACTTTATAATTTACATTCCTGTAAAGGCTCAGATGAGTAAAGTCACTCTAAGTGCAAACATTTATTGAGCCTCACTACATACTAAGCACTTTGATGTAGGATCTCATTTTATTCTCTGAACAACCCTATAAGGTATGGTCTTATTATTATCTTCATTTTATATAAGAAAGTTGAGACCTTTTAATACAGAGAGCTTATATAACTTGCCCAAGGCCACACTGCCTTATAAGTCATAGCTAGGATTTGATCTCAGGCAGTCTGACTTCATAGCTCATGCTCTTGAGTTGGGGGGAGAAATGGAAAAATTGATGGGGGATACTAATTAGGCAGTGATAGTAGCTGATCCAAGAACTGAGGTTAGAACTTTGGAGTGGTTCAGGGAACTGGGATCTACCTGACTTAGAAAAACTGACTTAATATAAGGGATGAGGGACAGAGTAGAGTATGAATGGCAACCAGGTGTTCAGTTTGGTTGGCTGAGAGAATGTTAGTGCCCGTCATAGAAACAAGGAAACGAAAGAGAGAGTTTGTTTTGGAGAAAAAAGAAAACTGATGGGCCCAGTTAGGGCAGGCTGAGTTCAAGGTAGCTAGGGGGCACCCAGAGGAAGACGTCGGAAGCAATTGGAAGTGCGACCTTGGAGCTCGGGAGCGCAGAGCGTGTTTAGATGGTAAGCAGTACCATTCCCCAGTGAGTCGTTCAGAATGGAATCTAGTTGTCTGGGGCAGCGATACAAATTAGGACCTCATCCTACACCTTGTTTGCTAGATTTATTGCTTTCTTAAACTAGTAATTGTGAAATACTGGGAATGCATTATAATTAAATAACATCCTTATAAGTTGCTTCTGGAAGATTAATGTACAGCAAACATTGTTATATCATGTGACTTCCTGTAAACACATCTGCATATTTACAGAGACTTTGGAAACAACTCATTGCAAGTAGTTGAACCACTTTGAAACCTCCCTTCCCTACTCAAGTGTTACCTCTTCCTTCCCTTAACTTCCCCTCCTTTTAGAGTAGATACCACTCTTGGTCATTCTTTATTTTTTTGGTAAGAGCAATCATTGGGAAGTAACTAAATGACTTTGAACAGCTTAGAATGGGATTTCTGGAAAAGGGAGTTGAAAAAAATGTATGCAATTTTTAACCCTGTCATTCGTTTCTCTTTCTTCCCCCCCCCACCCCCCTTCTACCTCAAGTTTGGATCGCCATATGCAAACCCACCACGGACACCATAAACCATTCCGGTGCAAACTCTGCTCCTTCAAGTCCTCCTACAACAGCCGGCTGAAAACACATATACTCAAAGCTCATGCTGGTGAGTTGGTATTTGTGACACACACGTTTTCAGCGTTTGAAATCCAGTGGTCTTCACTGAGTGAAATTTTAAAAGTCCCCTGTCCCACACATGAGAATAAGTCATTCTTGCGTTGGTTGCATGTTTAGTTTTGTTTCAATCCAATGAAGAAAAATTAAGAAATCACCCAAGCCAAAATAATACTAAACACAGTCCACCCATGTCATAGTTGATTATGCCACCCACAGCTTTTTTTTGTTAAGAAAAATTTCTAAATTCCCTAGCTTGTCTAATGGAAATGCAAGAATCGTTACGTCCACTAAAGATAATCCCCAACTAAAATAATGTTACCATCTTGAGGAAGTTCAAAGGAACAAAGAGAACTCAAACTGCATACTAAGATTTCTCATGCAATGCCTTAGATACTTTCCAGACACAAAATAAGAAGTGACTTTGGTCTGGAATTGGACCCGTCCGTATCTGTTGCCAGCTGGCATTGTTGTGAGAGGCTGCATTCGGCTTCAGTGAATTTTTTTTGAAGACTCTTTCAGCGCGTTTGCCCATTTCATGACGGGTGATTTAAGAGTGCACCTGCCCACATGGCACTGAGTGTTCAGCAGTTTTTGACCATAAACTGCTTGACCCCAGTGCTCCACCCTACCTATTGACCCACTCTGGCCCCAAGCGACTTTATGTTTTGTTTCCCCGGATGTAAAAACAGTCCTCAAAGGGAAATGTTTTGCCGTTGTGGAAGAGGCGAAACAAACAAAAAACCCCAGCAGAAACATTAAAAGGCATCAAAGTCAACAAGTTCAAAAACTGTTTTGAGCAAAACGTCTCCATAGGGTCATTGCATCAAAGGGGGAGGACTTGGAAGGTGACTAAAGTTTAAACATGTAAGAATACATAACACAATTTTTTATAAATAAATTCTGCTGTTTTGGGGTCCCCCCTTGTATTTAATCCTAAAGGGTAGGTAGTGTTGTCACCTCAGTTTCAGATGAGGAAACAGAGACTCCAAATGAAGTGACCTGCTCAAAGCCATAGAGTCCCTTCACTAAGAATTTCACCCCAGAACAAACACATCCTTGTCACTGACAAGATGCTACCCCGCTCTCTTCTCTGCTCTTCTCTACTTTGCATACGGTAGAGGATGCCCATAGGTAGATAATCAGAACTCAGCCGAGAGAAAAAAGGCATGATGTAGGAGAGGTAGTGGGGCAGGAATGGGGGCTTTTCCTTGATTTTCTCAGTCACTCTCAGAACCCCCAGCTCAACAGCAGCGAGTGGCCCGCCCAGAGGTTTTGATGACCTCAGAGAAACTTGTGTCAAACACAAAGGGAATTCGGGGAAATGAGGCCTGTTCAGAATACCTAGCCGTACTATCAAGATTCTCTTACAAGTCAAATCTCCTCCCTGAGTTTCCCCAGCTAAGGTGTTTAGACCTTAGTTTGAAAATTTGCAGGCAGCTACCATTATTTTCAATTATAAACTTCTTTCGCGTGGTTATAAAAATCGCCCAAAGCCTGAGTCCTTCCTTCACTTTGGCCATCTCCTCATTCCCTGTGGAAATATGATCTTGTCTCCGCTACCTCCTGAATGTTGGGTCCTGTTGAACGGGCTTAATGGAGTAAAACCACTGAAGTCTTCCAGATGCCCTGGGCCCCACTGGGGGTGGGGGGTGGGGCAGGGAGATTAGCCAAATGGGCTTTTCTCTCTCTGTGAGTATTTCTATATCTCCAGGAAAATTCCACTAAAGTTCATGGAGTAAGAGGCTTCAGGGGTCAGGCCATTCTTTTCTAACTGTATATTGTAAATTATTCAGCTGGGACACCATCCTGGTGTTTTTTCCCATAGGCCCCAGCCTTGTCAAAAGCGCTTTGCACAGTGGGAGTTGGGTAAATGATTTGGCCTGTAGGAAGGGCTTTGAAACAGTGCCAGAGGCTGCACACTGGCTCCAGGGCACTGAGCTAAAGTGTATGTTCTTGGAGCCGGCCGAGCCGACTGGCCTTCTGTGCTCACTGGTTGGCGAGAAGGAAGCACAGAGAGAAAGACAGAGAGAAATGTCATTCAGCTCTCTCCAGCCTTGGGAGCTTGGTATCCAGGAATGACCCTTAGCCACTGACAGTGACTTGGCTTAGGGGAAGCCAGTGCATTTTCCAAAGCGCTCTTGATTCATCTTGTTTGTTATAGATGGATTTTTTGTTTAATCTTACTTTAAATGATAAAAAATCACATAGATGAACCAAATAACCTGGATTTGAATCATCTTTCAAGTTGGGCTACTTACAACCACTACACAAAGTTCATAGAGCCAGGCTTGGATTTAAAAAATTGAAAAATGGAACCAGGAGAGCAGTGGTGTTATCATATATTCTACAGGGGAGGACAGAAGTAGGTTTACAGTTGTGAGTATGCAAAACATTTTATTCTTTTATTATTATTATTATTATTGTAGTATTTTCCATATGAACAACTGTAAACTTACTTTTGCCCCACCCTGTATATGTAATATATATGCATATAATATGTATACATGTATATATAACACACTAATATTTATAATATTTGGAAGTCCTACTGTTCGTGGCCCAGCATTGTCCTGTAACTCCTAGGTAACGGTTGAGGTGACAACTGACAGGTATTTTTTCGGATCCTCTGACTTCTGAATTTCTGTTCTGCCTTGGGCTGTAGCATGTTGTGTAATTCAAGGTTAGTTTCAAGACTTTCTTGGAAACGCAAGCCCTGGGGGTCATCAGTGGTGAAAAGGAGGCTTTAGGCAGAACTTGGGAGGTGAAAGCATTGAGTGGCAGGGAGGTAATCACCTCACCTGGTGAAGCGAGGGCAGAGATTTATCTTCCAATTCCTGCTTCACTTCGTACACCCGAGACCCTCAGCTCTGCCCTCAGCTATTTTCATTATCCCACAGAACTTTTATAACTATAGAGCCTTTCTTCCCCTCTTATTCGTGTACTTTCTCCTCTTACCTCTTCTGGTTTTTGTTGTGTTTTTTTTTTTAAGATTTTATTCATTTATTTTTAGAGAGGGGGGAAGGGAGGAAGAAAGAGAAACATCGATCGGTTGCCTCTCACACGCACCCGACTGGGGACCTGGCCTGCAACCCAAGCAAGTGCCCTGACCAGAAATCGAACTGGCGACCTTTCGGCTCGCAGGCCAGTGCTCAATCCACTGACCCACACCAGCCAGGGCTCTCCTCTGGTTTTTTAAATTTCACCTTAAAAATAAATATTAAAAATACTTGTTGATTAGAGAGAATTTGAAAATGAAAGAAATATAGCCTGTCATCCATAATCTCATTACCTGAAGACCACTGTTGTTAACATTTGATAGTCTTTCCTTTCAACCATTTCCTCTATAATTATTTTTAACAATTGTGATTATAATTTAATCTAAAATATATTATGCCTTCCTTTGTATTTCTGTGAGTATTTTATTTTTCTGTGTTATTATAAACTCTTTAAGAAAATGATAATTCATCAAGAAGATAGGCTCACATTCACTTAATCATTTCCCTATGGTTGGAACTTTAGGCGGTTTCTTATCTTTTTCAAGCACAAATAGATGTTTATTTGTAAATAAAGCTCTCTGTGTACAAAGGCTATTTCCTTCATATAAACTCTCAGAAGTGGGATTACTACATTGCAGACGTGACCTAAGCCTATTGTTATAAAAAGCAAAATTGCTTTCTGAGTTGATTGTACCAGGGCAACACAACAACATAAGCAGGCCCATGTCATACCCTTGCTCCTTAAAATGCAGTTAATTGAAAAACTGGCTTAGGGCATAGGCAAATCACACTCTAATTTAGTCATAATGATTTGTGTTGTATTTCAGTGATATAAAAATAATTAAAAGAAAAAACTTATTTTAACTGAAATTGTCCTGTTTATTGAAAAAAGTGGAAATACATACACATATACCTCTCTTTCCTAGTTAAAAAAAGTGACTTATATTTTACACATTTATGTATTATTGATTACAAAGCAAAGAAGAGTTTTATACTGAGGTTTGTGAGCTGGTCAAAAAAAAACCAACCCCCAAATCACTACTAAGATGTGCGGAATCAAGGAGGTGTATAATCAGCAAGGAAGTAAAGAATAAGACTAGCACAGTAGACTTGCACTGAGTGACTTTGTGCTGGAAAACCACTGATAGACCCTTGGCATAAGAATTAAGCGTGTTATTTTCTGCTGATGATATAAAGGCAACCTTGAATGAAAACTGACATGGCCGTTTCTAGTACAGGGAAGGGGGGAAGAGAGATGGGGAGCGTTTCTGATGGAGGCATCATAGACATTTGGTTTCACTCCCTGCGGGGGGACAGCCCACAGGCTCCTCCAGTAAGTAGAGCATGGAATGAAAAGGAACCAGGTCACTTGATTACGGAGCTCCTCGAAGAGTGTCAGTCCCAAAGGAGTGCTGTGGCTATGGGAGTGGGCGGGCGGTTGGTCTGCGAGGGTTCTCAGACCCTGAAGCTTAAGAAGCTCTTCTGTAGAGTGAATTAACCACATTATTTTGTTTTCCACCCCACCTTCTGCCCTCCTTTCCTCTTGTTCCTTGTGTCCCTTGCCCCCGTCTTCCAGGTGAACATGCCTACAAGTGTTCTTGGTGCTCATTTTCCACCATGACAATCAGCCAGTTAAAGGAACACTCCCTCAAGGTCCACGGAAAAGCCCTGACCCTCCCCAGGCCACGGATTGTCAGCCTTCTCTCCTCACACTCCCACCACTCCTCCCAAAAAGCTACCCCAGCCGAAGAAGTGGAAGACTCCAATGGTAAAATGGGCTGCCCAGCCAGAATTAACCACTTCGGGTTGAGGTGGGCTGGGATTAATCGCCAACCATTCTTTTTAGAGGAAAATCTTATGTAAAAACATGGCGGTTCAAGTGAAGGAAGAAACATGAAAAGGTCGAAACAGTATAGAAATGGGAGTTGGAAGATGTTGTGAACCCTGGGGGCATGTGTTTGATGCTGACGTGTGAGCGTTGCTTGTGGAAAGTGCACAGTGTGTGGAATTGGTTAGTGTTGGATTCTCCCACTGGGAGCAAGAAACAGGATGGAATACCAGACATTTATTTCTTTGTTTACTTATTTATTTTCTGTCTTGTTCTTAAAAAAATGTGTGTGCTTTGAAGTGTTTGGGGTGCAAGATATGTAAATTAATGACAGAATTCAGAGTAGGAATGGAAAGAGTGAATGGGTGGGGTGAGTATGTCCTATTGGGTCACGAGATAATATAGGAGTATTGCAGTGAACTTCTTTTTTACATACCTAAAGGATGTTAAGACAGCATCATTTGGGAAGATGGTTGAATTGCCCAGCTTTGGAGCCTCAGAATAAATACAGGAAGCCATGGAGAGGGTCTCCTCACTGGCAATGTAACAGAAGATATAGTGGAGGGAGGGAAGGAGAGAGGGAGAGAATGAGTTCATTACAGGTGTGGCCTCGTGAGCAAATGGATCGTTTGTTTTGATCACACCAAGAAACAGAAGTGTTTTGATTACACCAGTTTGAATATTTCCCAGGTCAGGGAACAGACTGTTTCCCAAGGTCTGCTATTACGGTCTTGGGAGGAACTTAGTGGACTAGAAAGAAAGTTTGTGGGCTCTTAGGAACACAGGCTTTGAATCTTTTTTCTCTTAATGCCAGTTGTGTATGCCTGGGCAACCTTAGCTTCCAACACTCACATATAAAATTGGATAAAGATAACTCTTTACCTTGAGACATTAATGAGAAAAGGTACACTAATGAGAATTAGGTGAAAGGCCTAATACCACATCTGACACATGGTGGGTCTTTAACAAGTGGACATTTTATTACACTGTGCTTCTCATCCTTTGATTGAAATTCTGGCCTTTGGGACCTTTTATAAGGAGCATGAATTTTGGGTTATTTTTAATGTCAGGGTTTAAAAATGTTGACCCTTCAGGTAACCTGAAAATCTGACAGCCCAACATGTCAACATGGTCTAATTATCACATTATCAAGGGAGTAAATGAGTGATCTTTATTCATGAGGTCTGTAAGAAGACAACTGTAGGAGGGAAGAGAAAGGTAAGTCCTGAAACTAACAGCTGCCTTTATTGAGTGGCAAAACTTGGCGACCTTTCCTCTGCAAATCATTAAACACTAGGTTACACTCAGTAGCTTCTTACTGATTATTCCTGTCTTAAAGGACTCCTGTGTAACAAAGATTCGTTATTATGACTACGGCTTGTGATGAAGTGAGCACACTATCTCCTTAACTGTTGTGTAGTCATTTCAAATGTAGGAGGAAGCCTATGTTGTTGTTTTCCAGGAAACCTTACAGTCTCAAAGCTAGGGGTGGGGGAGAGTTCACATGAAAGAGTACAGAAAATGTCCCCTTTGCACCTTGAGATTCTGTGCATTGGCAAAGATTGTTTATGTTGCAGCAAAGGGCAAAATATAATTTGATGTGGATTTTAAGATCTTTTATTACCATGATATTTAATGAATTGCGTTCATCTGAAATGCAAGCCACACCTGTGGAGCCATCTGGGTGAAATTGATCCATCCAAATACCATTTCCGGCAAAGACTACCTGGGACATTTCTCTTAGTGTCACACCTTCCTTTTCCTTTGTCCTTCTGACTAGAAAAGTGGATCCTTGTCCAGTCACAGGACAGGGGAATCCCACAGACCACTCACTGCTTGGATTATCTTCTTCTGCAAAGGCTAAGAAGAGTTAAGTTCAGTCAACTTCCTGAGTCCATACTCTATACCAAGTTCTATAGTGTACAGTGAAGAATCAGAAGAGACTACCAGTACCATTCTATTCCTCCAACAGCTTACAATCAGATATTTAGAAGATAGTATCAGTACCTACATCTGACCTAATCACAGCCCTGAGCCTGAGACTTAACCTTTTGGGGGCTGATTTCAGACTCTTGGAAGCCAGACGAGGCTAGGAGCTTGGGGACGGTGGTCACAGAATCAATGACGATATGATACTGAGCAACTCACTGCATAGCACAAGTAGTCTGTCTTTATTCAGCCACAGGAAGGTAATTTGCAATATATAGAAATGGTATTTTTTTTTCTTCTAAAGAAAGAACATAGTGACCGTGAAAGCCCTGGGTGGCAACTATGTAGCAGGACCTGTGCTGCTCTTAACACATATAAATATCCAATACCAATGGGCCAGAAGTGATTCATTTAATTTGATGGGGGGAAAAAGAAACTTGATTGGAGGGTGGGGTAAGCAGAAGGAAGGCATCAAGTAGTTCATTCATTCATTAAATAATTTCTTGAATCCTTACTACAGGTCTTGCATAGTTTTGGGTGCACAAGAGTGATGGAGGAGGTCGAAAATGAGAAGACTATGTACTAGGGAGCTGAGTGGTGGATTCCTATAAACGGCTAAGTCTGGGGGTGGGGGGTGAAAAAAAACAGCTGTGGGGCTAGACAGTAGCCTGTAAATCACGCCTTGAATGGTGTTTGAAACACGCCTGTGAAACCCAATTGCACATTTTAATAGGGAGAAGCTGTGGGGCTATTGGCTCTCTGTTAAGGTTTCCCACACTGCAGATGCCAGGACACTGTGAACACAAGAACCAAAAATGTGTTGCAGGCCTGGGGGGAGTAGAGATCCATAAAACCAGGGAAATCACCAGTGTGTCCTTGGCTTTCTGATTCCCCAGTGAGGGATGTGAATAAAACGAGTTGACATGCTCACTGCTATTTGCAGTTGTCAAATGCTTGCAGTCTTGAGAGCGAGCCAGCCGGTCTTCTTTGGCAGAAGGAAATAGCCTTGAGAAAGAAGGTTCTCCCGAAGCCGTTCTCCCTCCCAGCCCAGAGGGAAGCCTACAAGGGCGGGAAGCTGAGAAGGGCTGAGAAGGTGGAGGGGAGGTTTTGCCCCAGCTGCCTGGCCACACACCTGTTCTGTCCATAAACAGAGCTCTTGGGCTCTGGGCTGTCAGTCTTGACACGTTTCACCAGCCTGTGAATCTTCTATGTGGTCTTCTTGATCGGTTGTTGGAAAGAAAAGCCACGCTGTGTGGTACTGGTTCTGCACATAGGATAATGGGGAATGACACGTAATGCATTGCTATTCTAAACAATGCATTAAGGGGAAATCATAAGGTTGTCAGCAAAAGGAAGTGCTCTGCTCTGTTTGTGTTTACTGGGTTCTTTCTCCTGCCATATAAAATACGGGACTGGGTTTTATCAGGCTTTTTCCACGTCTCTGCTGTCAGTACAGAAAAATACACATACACACACATCTATACAATAACAAAGAAACTGGAACAGTGTCGTTTTCTTGTGAGATTTGTTTAGGTCTGAGAAACTACACAATGCATGGGCAGTGAATAAATAATTTAATATTCAGCTATATCATTTATAAAAAGTCAGGCCAGTGGTGGCATTCCATCTTTTTACTCCCTCAAATTTCCCCCCAAAGAATAGATTATTTTATTTCTTCTACCCAGTTATACTGTATGGAATTGTCTGTTTTAGGAAATAGCTACTGTGTTGTGTTTAAAACAAAAATGAGACATTAAGACCAGGTGCAAAATAAATAAGGTGAAGGAGGGCAACATAGTTATTTCATTCGTGCCTTGGTTAGCAACCCAGGGAAAACACAAGAACTCTTGGTCGTAATGTTCTCCCCTTTATAGTATCGGTCCCACTGTTGTCCACCCAACGAAGTCAAAGTCATTGCTCTTCGGAATTAATAGAAAAATGTTGTAAGGAGCTTTGGGATTTGTGTGTGTGTATGAAAGATTTTCTATTACTACTTCTCAGTTGGCTTTTCTGTTGTAAACTCTAGCGTAACGTTTGCCACAAACACTATTTTTATCAAGACACCTCTCATCAAAGAACCACAGGCACTTCTTATCATCATGTCAAAGCCCCATTGCAGAGTGGCCTCGCTAGCAGATGCTGATGTTTGCAGCCGTCTCTGTCCTTGATGCCACTAGCGTCAGCTTCTTCATTTCTGCTCTTGTGCCTTTGAAAGAGCTCTGCCCGGAGTGCGGAAGAATTTCCTCCCTGTCTGCTTCTCTCTGTGAGTCTCTGACTCTGACTTACCCTGAAGAACAACTTTTACTCCCACTCTGATTACTTTTTTATCAGGATCTCAGTGTTCTCTTTGTATTTGTGGATATGCTATTGTATCTGTCCCCTGATTTTCGAATGGGGACAGTTAGGTAGATACTTATTAAATACTGACTTCTTTTGACTGATCAGTGATTTCTTGGAGACATCACAATTTTTAATACAATTAATTGCAGTGAGCCTCCTAACATTTCTAAATCCACAGAACCAAATTTCACAAGAGTACGTTTATTTCATTTCCATTTAAGGGCAAGTTTAAAGATAACCAATCCAGAGATGAAACCTTAGGGACTGTTCTAACAGAAATCTTCTGACACATTATTCTGCCAAGAGGAAAAGATCTCTCTTGACAAAGAACATTTGAGACACTGTTATTGTTGCCCGCCTTAACGAGGCCTTCCATGGACATGGGAAACTGAAGGTTGAGACAAGGTGTAGTCTTTCCAACTCTCAGGAGGAGACAGAGTGCAGTGGGGCTGCAGAGCTGGCATTACCAGTGCAGTCACCGACTGGCGGAGCCCCTTCTGGGAGCTAATGCACACACCCGTTGATCCTGGAGTGGGCTCTCTTATTCTCTGTCTTTGTCAGAAAAACATACATTGTTGGGTTGCAGCTAAATCCGCATTCAGAGAACCCATAGTGTGAAATCGAACAGCAAAACTGGTAGATTAATAAAATTTTCTATTCTACCTGAAAATTTTACCCACTGGGATTTTAACATAATATATTGGTGCGAAGAGACCTGTTTATGAGATTTGGAATGGTCAATTTCTACTAACCATAAATCAAGGATGAGAAAAATTTTTTTCTCTAAAGGGCCAGATAGAAAATATTTTCAGCTCTATGGGCTATATAGTCTGTTACCACAGCTCAGCTGTAATTGTAACGTGAAAGCTGCCACAAATAACATGTAGACAAATGAGCATGGCAGTGTTCCGATAAAACTGGATGCACAAAAGCAAAGAGGAGGCCAGGTTCGGCCCACGGGCAGGATGTCAGTGACCTTTCCATAGATGACTAGAGGGGGAAAAAATTACAGATGTACACATGAAATTAGTCCAGTCTTTAATAAATATCATTACAGACCTTTATATTTAACTACATGTTACGTATATTAGTCTACTATATGTGGACTAATCCTAGATGTCATTTAAAATGTAACTTGACCAAAATATATTCTTTATTTTGTAAATGTAGGGTCTTAGAGCCTTCAAAGCATTAGCATGTGAATTATATTTAAGCTTAAGAGAAGATGTTCGGTAAGCATTATGTTGCATCTAGCGCCAAACTATCAACTCATTTGACCTTGACTACAAGCCATGCTTGACACTTAAAAATTAAGATCTGAGATGCCTGCTTTTCAAAGAGAAGCTTTTCAGATTTCTAAATAGGTCAGACATAAAATTCAACCTTTAAGAGGATCCAATTAGTTGCTAGGGCATCCGACCTTCCACACAGGTTCCAGTTGCAATCGGTTTTCTCTTGGGGTGAAAGAAAGAAGAGGTGGTTTCTTTAAAAATGGCAATAATGAAATGGAGACTCTCAGGCGAATAGTTGTGAAGTACAAAGATTTACATCGTTTATAGCACATGAGGTACCAGGCATAATTTTAATGGCTTGACCATAATGTTTAATAGGTTCAGCTGGCCTCAAAATTATCTGACCAGAGAATACTAACCCAATATCAAAATTTCTACATTCAAATGTGATCTGGAGTTTATTTCAATGCTTATAATGAAGATGGCATTTCTACTATAAAGACTTCAAGGTTTGTAACTCCAGTGGTGCGAAATGGTACAGGGGATTCTGAACTATCCATTAGACACCCAGCAGCCTTCAGAGGTTAAATTATTAGAACTTGGCCTCAACGGCAAATAAGAAGCCTCCAAAATTATCACCATCCTGAAGTTGAATATCACGTTATGTACCCTTCCAAGAAACCCACCTGCCTGAGATTTCTGGGACTTTTTGAATTAGCCACAGTTTCGTGTGCCAAAGCTTAAAAAACATTTCAAGTGTAGGCTTTGCATGTCCTGGGAACTTAGTCAACTAACCATCTCCCTCTTCCCATGCCAAGAAAAACATTTGTTCATCCGAAATATAAGCATATACTACTCAATTCATTCAGAGCTAGTTTCTAGCAGTACCAGAGTTTGCTTCATAATTCCACATCTGACTTTTGCATCTCATGATTGGAGTTTACCTTAAGTCTTCCAGAACCTCAGTTATGGGAAGTAGCTAAAAGGAAGAAGAAATCTGTTCTTTAGCAGAAAATATAGTCAGTTGTTAGTTAAATCATCTAAAATGACTAATCTTGGTTCTTTTTTGAAAGAAGGAATTTTCCCTTGTCTTCTCATTGCCCCTCTCAAATTTTCTTTCCCTGGAACTGGAGCTAGATATTTTAGTCCAATTATGTTTGATATAAAATTCCAAAAACTCTCTGGAGACTCCTTCTGTCTCCCAGGTCGTCTCCTCGCTTTCCAATACTGTTCTGCATTAGAGGGTTTGGCACAAGCAGGAAGGAGAGGATGGGATTTGGGAGGCCTGGTGTGAGTGGACTCTAATTGAGAGGTACAGATTCTGGGACAGCGTTCCTTGCTGTAGAAGAGGCCATGTCCTGGGTAAGACAGCTCTGAAAAAGAATTTTGTTTTAAAGTGCTGAGATGAGAAAAAAATGCCAGAAATAACCTTTAGAAATAACTACTATTTATTTTTTCAATAAAATACATGAGAGTCGATGGTATGGCCCGGGAAAGCATGTTCAAATGATGTACATATTTTCGTGTTAAATCATTCACAATTCTAAATAATATCCTATGGGAAAGTCCCACTGGTGGCGGTTAAATAAAAACAGCGAGATAAAAGAATGGCCAGAGTGACATGAGAGGTTCAGGTAGGAGGCTCTGCTTGCTTTTTGCTGGATTCAGTCCCTCGCTGTTTATGCCCAGAAGGAGAGATGTTCCTGCCGCAGGGACTTTTCTACTTTGCAAGCAGGTTCAGAGTCATGGAGCTCAACCCAAAGGACGTGTCTGGCTGAGAGTGCAGGGCATAGCTGAGGTTTTATTTACTAGTGCACTGCTCTTTGAGAAGTCATCCCAGGGCTAGGTTCTTCAGCTTCCTCGGGGACACAAAATATTCTTAGGTGACTTGTCCAAGCCACAGTCCTTATGTCATCTTTTATTTTCATGCACTGTGAGCCCTCCAGAACTGCAGTGATAGCCGCATCAAGCAATGCAGGACCTTCTAAACCTTTAATCTAGTCCTTGAATTTTTTTTTTTTTTAGCATTGCTAGTTATTTTTTCCCCCTTGACCAGTGTAAAATTCATCCATTCTGTTTTATTATAAGGATAGATTTGTCATCTGAAGTAATATGCCTAATAAGTTGGAGGGACAAAGTATTCATCACATTTAATAGAGAGGGAAACTGAGACCCTGTGGGGTGAAACAATGAGTCCAGAAATCATGAAATGTATGTGTGGTGGAGCCAGTCTAAATCCAAAGCCCATGGTCAGTTAACCTTTGTGCCGTCTCATCGAAGACTCTCAGCAGGAACACAAATCCGTAAATGTCCAGAGTGTAGAGGGCGTCACCTCATCTTTTATGTGTGGGGATGCTGGAATCTTCCATAGATAACTAGGGCCAAGTTTTTATTGTGGACTGATATTTAAAGCTTAAGTTAATAGAGCTACAGATAGTGTTAGGTTAAAAGGGCAGAACAGAATGAAGTGAGAAATTGTGCTTTTGGATTTTAATAGCGGTAGCCTTAGAGAAGAGAAGGAATCGATGAGTTCCGGGGGCGCTTCTTGGGAGAGGTAGAGCTCAGGCTAGACCTTGGCAGGTGAGTAGGATTTTTATAAGGGCAGAAGGAAGTCCGTTCCAGGTGGAAAGCGTATTAGAAGTGAGCAAACTTACAGAAGCAGAGATCCTGGGACAACAAGAAGACAGGTCTGGCTAGAGTGGTGGGTGTGTCGGGAAGTCAGTGGACGACAGCTGGAGGTGAGGAGTGGTAGAGCCAGACTACAGGGGTACTTAGTACCAGGAAGAGTCTTTAGATTTGGTAAAAGCAGAGTGAACAAGGAAGACCAGCAACAAGGTCCCCATCCCCTTTGGAAGTTGGAGGGTACTTTTGAATAATAGGTACATCAAGCTAGTATCTGTAGGTCTTCAAGAATGAATGTATGTTAAAAAACAGCCATGGGTGGTGGTTAGCCCTTTTAAGATGGCTGCATAAATTTTCCTTCTGATTAGAAAAGTAATACCTATTCATAATTAAAGACCAGCTTTACGGCAGTACATAAAAATTTGTAAGGGCCACCCGTGATGCCAGCCTCTTTCTGAGAATGCAAAATAATCTCAATTAACAGTTTGCTCTAGAGTCACCTAGTTGTTTTTTATGCATATACAAACAGGTTCTGTTTTGTTATTTTAATTAGTTCTCAAAACTGGGACCATAATATACAAATTTTTTTCCTGATTTTGCTGTCACTGGAAAAGTTTTCTCACTGTTTGACTCACTGTAGTTTTAAGAAGTGAGGGTCCATATCTCAAAACAAACAACAGTTCCCCTTCAAATAATAAATAGTGAGCCCTTAAAGGCTTCAAATATGTTTGTGTATGTGATATATGTGTTTAAGGTGAAAATTCACTAATTTATTTCATTTTAAGGCTCATTCATCATCTAAAAAATTACTTAAGTGTCTTTTGCTACTGCTTCAGACCTAATGCATTTGAAATATTGGCAAATGGTCCATAAGTTAAATGAGAAAATCAAGATTACAGACTGTCTAGACTGTTCAGAGTAATGAGCTGAGAATGAGATTTTGTAAGAGGATAAATATGAAATAGGTTGGGTAGCTCCTGACCCTTATATTCACGTCCTTTACTAGGTTTGCCAAATAGCCTTATAATTCGCAGTTGCCGTATCTGTCTGCCCCACTAAACTGTGTGCTCTCTGAGGTCAAGGGCTGTTTCAGAGCCCTGGCACTTGGCAAGCCATCCAAGAAATATTTCTTGACTTGAATGAGGGTGCAAAATGAACCACACCCAAGGGAAACCGACAAAACAAGAGTTTACATGTGAGAAAGCCTGGGATTTTCAGTGACTACGAGCTGAGGTGTGTCACAAGATGTCTAGGGGAGGCAGTGGAACTGGGCTGCATGGGGACCGTGATGTGGTGTCCGTCACTCTTGCGTTATTTCCTTGATCACACCTCCCTCCTGCAGTTAACTCTGACCTTTCCCCCTCCCCAGTCCCAACACATCCCTTTCAACTTTCCACAACCAAAGTGACTATTAATCCCTTTCTTCCAAACAGCCAAGAGGAGGAAGGAACACGTTCCTTCCTTTCTGCCACCTTGTGAGGGTATTTCTGTTTTCCTCTTTGAGGAATCCTTTTCAAATACTCTCTGTTACTTCCTTCTCCTCACCTTCTGGAATGTTCTCTGACCTTTCTCAGTGAACTTGGTGCCAGGCTCACAGCCTGCTTTTTTACTCTAACCATGACCACCATGCTCTGGAATTCCAATACTGGACTCAGCGATAATGACCCTGCAACTAGTTGACCCTTGAACAATACGGGTTTGGACTACACGGGTCTATTTCTGTGTAGATTTCTTTTCAGTAAATATACAGTATTTTAAAATTTTGCCCATGGTAAATTTTTAATTAGGAATATGAGAAGGAAAAATGAAGAAATCCACATCTACCTTGCATGCAGGCAGGAATAAAGTCACTGACATGTCTGTTAGAAAATAACAGTAATTGAGATAATTAACTCATTAAAATTGGCCAATTCTGTGTATTGTTAGGTTAGCAATAAAGATCATTTTTGTTAATACATGCACAGTATACTGTTGCCTCTTGGGTATGTTACCTACATAATGGAAGACTGGGAAAAAATAACTCTTTGAAAAATAAAGTTTGATGTTTAAATAAAAAAGATAGATTTATTTTTTTTTCCTTTACCTTATTTTTTTCCCAATGGCATCATTATTACAAGCCTCTATCCTTGCAACTTTTTTCCTAAAAAAGTTTACAGTACTTTTCACTATATTCCTCTCAATTCTGATTTTCTGGAATATTATCTAAATCCCAGCATCTGAGGGAAGAATTTGGAGTACATAGATGACCCTGTTGCCAGAGCAGGAAAGAGTTTGAAAACTATAGGGTGGAGGATTGGTGATCCTGTGTAAGTCGAGTGAAAGTTTAAGGTTTGTTTTATTGGTTGATTTACTTATTATTTATTTATCTGCCATTTCCAAAATTGAGAGATGGCAAAAACTGTGTATAAGAAGTTTTTAAACTGTAATATACCAGGCAAAGCGGAGATTGTTTTTGTATTAATCATCATCGCCCCAATGAAAGGAGGTGACTCTGCATGAGCTGGCCATCTAAAGCTGTAGGAAGTGAAGTATGAACCCAGTCCAGCCCCATAGCACCAGACTTCTTGGGCCTCTGGGGAGGTTGTACCAGAAGGGGAGTGAGAGTGATTGACAGCAACAGGGCTGCAACCGTTTGATGGCATGACAAGTCCTTCCAAGTTCTGCCGCAGGGATTCTGGTGGGGGTGGCGGCTTCCCTCAGGCACTCCCACTCAGGGGACACATCCAAGTGCTCCATGGAACTGCTTCCTCAACTCGTAACCTTCCTTTTCCCTAGTGAAATTTTTGAGTCACTGCAGTGCTGGCATTGAGTGTGACTTCTGTGTATCGTTGGGTTCATTTTGAGCAAATGCTAGGAGGAACTGTTTCACCCAAGTGGAGCTAGTGAAAATTCGGGGCAAGTGATCTTTTCAAAACCAGTTCTCTGCACGGATCATCTTTCCTTAATAGTCTGCACAGGGGTTGTTGGACCCCTGAGTTTGAGGTTTGGCTTGAGGGCAACTGCAGACCCAGATCCAGGAAATACCACCCACATTGCAGGCCATGAACCAACCACCCAGCCTGCGCAGCCTCAGGTGGAGATGAGTGTGCTCAGATAAATCACGCACCCCCTCTGAGCCTCGATTTCTAATGTGTAGAATAATGATGACTACTTTATGGGGTTATTTCCAGAATCAAATGAAATGACATACAAAAATGCTTTCATATTCTAAATTACTGTAGAAATATTAGATATTATGTAAGTAGTATAGTAGAAGCAAATTTCTTGTTTATGATAGTATGTCACCAACCAGAGGTTGATGAGGATTTTTTAAAAGATTTTATTTATTTTTTTGAGAGAGAGGAAGGGAGGGAGAAAGAGAGAGAAACATTGATGTGAGACATATATCCATCAATCAACCGCCTCTCCTACGCACTCAAACTGGGGACCTAACCCACAACCCAGGCATGTGCCTGACTGGGAATCAAAACTGGCAGCCTTTTGCTTTGTGGAATGATGCCCAACCAACTGAGCCACACTGGTCAGGGCGATGAGGATTTTTTTTTTTTAATGCAAAAGGAAGAAAATTTCAGTCTTGAGTTGGAAGCTGAATGAAAGCTCTTTGCATCATGAGCTGTTTCTTAGGAGTCTAAAATAATTCAGTATTGGAAAGTGCTACTTAATTTGGAACCCTGCTTATCTAAATTTTTTTTTTGATCTTTGGGGCTAATTTGAAACCACCCACATAAGAAACGTTTTAGCACTTGATGTCCTAATGGGTATAAGTCATTGATAAGTCCCTGTGTCAGATGTCATTAGTGTTGTTATTATTGGCATTGATCAATAATGCATTTTAAATTAACTATCAATTATTGTTTATCTTCTGACTGGATTACAGACATTGTCTCATTTCATTTAAGACAACAATCCCTTGAAGCCAGTCAACAGCTTGTATAAAATTCAGTGTTGGCAAAATAACCAAATGAGTATTTTATAACCTAGAAAAGTCACTTTTCAACTTCAAAAGTCACTTAATTATTTCCCAACCTAAGAATCAGCAGTCTCTCTCTCTCTCTTTTTTTGTAAAAACAATCTAATTTAACACAGCATTCTGAGAAATCTTGTAAATAAAATGCGCTAACGTAAAGCACATCCCTATTTTCTCCTTGGAACTATGTTGTAATTTAGAAAATTACATTTCTGACCAAGTACTGAGCTTTAGATCAGAGCTAATGATTGACCCCATGCATTATAAGATGTCATACAATAATGAGTGAGGAAAATCATCGGAAACAGCAATGATTCAAAATACGCTGCGGAAATTCACGTCTTTGTAACATATGTGGTCATTTTGTTTACTTTATTAGAACTTAGAAAACTTATTTGAAGATGAGTGGAAATGGCCTGACTAAATACATTTAAAATGTTTTGGCTGATTCATTTTACTCCCCATATAATGTCTGAAGTAAGCCAATGCATTCAAAATGGTTCCACTGAACTCATAGCTTTGTCAAGCTTGGTAACGGTTTCCATTTGGTGAATTTGCTACTATTGAAGCTGTTGGTAATGATGATGGCGATGGTGATGATAAAGATTTTTTTTTTCTCGCTGAAAGCTAAGGGCTAACCAGTTCCCTCCCTGCCACTCTCTCCTGCCTCCCCTATTTATACAAAACCTCTGTCTTTGAGCTGCTCTAAGGGATTGTGTGCCCCTGGTCTGTTGTTGTGACCTCCCATGGCATTGAAATGCCTTATAAACAACTACAGGGCCATTCATAGAAATTCTTTAAGAGAAGCTTCAAAACACTCTCTTTGGAAATGGCCAGGACCCCTGCGGGCTGCTTGCTATTCCTGTTAGATTGCTACAGACAGCCTTCCTTAAGTAAAGGCATTAAGTAGCTCTGAATTGGTGGACCAGAGCATTCTCAGGGTGGGGGAAACGATTGAAGGTAGAAGAAAGAGAAGGCAGAGTTTTCTATTACTTGTTCACTTCACATAGCTCTGTACCCGAAATTTCAGTGCCTTGATGTTCCAGCGTGTAAGTGATACACTCCACTTCCGCCATCCCGGTCCGTCCTGTCAACACATGAAAAGTACTTAGCATTGATCTGATAACTATTTAGTTATTGGATTAACTTCTTTCTTAACTCCGTTAAAACACAAAATTCAACCGAGTAAATTTCACTGATCTTACTGGCCTTATTCAGCGGTCGATGAATTGGGCAGCATCAACCTAGCAGATGGAACGGAGCTCCAAGGAGCTGGGCAAAAGGGAAGACTTCTGGGCAGAAGGGAGCAGAAACAAGGAAGTTATATTAGACGAAAATGTGGGTTTGTTTATTGAGAAGCTATTTCCTTTAGGGGTCTTTCAGGCAGATGACCTAACTAGTGCTGATGAGGGCTTTCCTGATTGAATGGTTTAAGATTCCATTTCTGGGAGAGCTGAAGCTGTAATGAAATTCAGTCTTGGTTTGGTGATGTGGGGCTTAGCATTAGTGGCTCCATTTTCAGCCAGTTGTCTTGTTTTTAACAGCTCTGTTAGGAAAAAAATTGTAAAAAAAAAAAAGCCTTTTAAATGGACATATATTTATATATCCATATTTGTGAGTGTCTTGATTAGCTCATGCATCAAGATTGTCTCTCCCTTGCATTCTGTTTGAGCTGCTGTTAAGCCTTTAAGTTGTATAAAACTGATACTAATGCAAATTATTCTTTCCATATTACAAACTTGTTGTGTCTATTAGAGTGCAATTGATCATTGCTGGTGGATAGATAAGTTTTTGCATCTATTTGTTCGTAAACTCATTTGAGCCTTCTTTTACCTTGTATAAACATGCTTCTTCCTTTTTTATTGTGGTTCAAGTACACTTCTCTCCATTTTCACCCCCCACCCCCCAACCCCACCTCACCCAACCATGCCTCCCACCCTTGAACCTGCCCCCTTTGGCTTTGTCCGTGTGTCCTTTATACATATTCCTTGACGACCCTTCCCCTGTTTTCCCCCGTTATCCCTCTCCCTCCTCCCCTCTGTTTACTGTCAGTCTGTTCTTTATTTCAATGTTTCTGGTTGTATTTTGCTTGCTTAAACGTGCTTCTTTTAACTCTCGTTTGATCAGTTGTGACAGCTTATTGGCTCCCTCATTAATTAATGAGGTAAATAAAAATCTTTGATGATTTAAAAAAAAACACCACCCCACGAGACAGGAAGTTCTGTAACTACCCCCCTACTATCTCAGAAGTAGGGAAATGATCACAGGACACTGGGTTCCGTCCAAAACGTAGAATGAACATTTGGTCCATGCCAAAAGTTCTCTGAATTCTGGTCCTGTCCAAAACGTTCGTGCTTAGAAACATCTCTGGGTTCAAATAGCCCATAATGTGTATGTCAACTTTTGACTTCTAGGGTTAATAAATTTTAAAACTGTTATGTTGTATTGGTCCAATAACTGTGTTGTGGCTGTATCACCAGTAACCCTTCTTTCTTCAGTAGCCGAGCTGGTTATGGCACATGGGGTTAGGTAGATGGGTCAGGGTTTGAATCTTGAGGAAGAGCAGAGTTTGCATATTGAGAACATTTGACGTGGCCCAAATGTCTCCGTGGACATTGTAGATAAGCCTAAATATGAAGGGCCTTTTAGCATGGACCATGTGTCTCAGTGAACACTCTGGGCATTAGGAAAATGGGTTTAAGAAAGGTCACAGTTACCGCCTGGCAGAATTGGGGGTTAAAGCACACGTCACCTGGCTCCAAAGCTTTGTGTAGGACGTCTCGCTGTTTCCCTAATCCTTTTTCCCTTGGAAAGTCTAAAAAGGGGAGTTATATGAGCGCCAGGAAAGTGTTCTGTATTTTAAATACTAGAATCATTCTTGGATAGGACCTTCTGTAGATTTATTCCTGTAATTGCAGTCTTAGCCTCCAAAGGGACCAGTATCCCTACTTGTATTTCCTTGCCGTTCATTCCTACACTGCTGGAGTCTGTGTTCTGCCTTCGGCATCATCGTGAAATCACCTGATGAAGTGACCTCCCATTGGCCAACTCCATGGCATTTTCTCTGGGAAGGAGTCATTCGTTGCTTGTTTACACCTGCTGTTGCCTCCTTTTTCTCCCTCTCCTTCCCCTGAATCCCTTCGAGTGTCGCTCCGGCTTCCACAACTTTAATAAAATAGCTTTCACAAGGGTCAACAATAACTTAAGACAAACGCGTCCATGGCCTTTGCTCCTGTCTTTTTTTTTTCTCCTGTCCGTGGCATTTAAAGCTGCCGACCCTCCTCCCTTGGTTTTGGGTGAAACCCTCCCTGCTGTGGGTTTCAGGCTTTCCTTGGGCCCATGGTATGATGTTCTCTTTACCTTGTTTTCAGCGTTCTTCCTCCAGCTGCCACCATACAGACTGTGGTCAGGGCCTCCTCCTCTGTGCTCCCCCTTCAGCTCACTCTTCTAATGATGCCAGCACCTCAGCCTCCAGCCCTAACCTCTCAGCTTAAGCCTCAGACCCTTTTTTCCATCCACCCCTCACTTTCTCTACCTGGAGGTCTCACTCAGCCTTCACCTCAAAGGCTCTGAAATGGAACTCATTAGCTTCCTCCTCCGCTTCCCCTGCCGGGCCTCATGGTGCCCAGCTGGAGTCTCTGCCTCTTCAGGTCTCCTTGGACCGGCGTTCCATCTGCCAGTCAGTTGCCTACTCAGCCCGTTTTGCCATCTCCTCACTTCCTCTCACATTGGCCCAGCCCCAGCTTCCCATCCCATCTCCTGTCTGAGCCATTACTGTATCCACCCCACCTGCAAGCGCCTCCCTTCCAAGGCTAAGAGTCATACCATTCTCCTATACAAGAACCTTTAACAAGTCTCCATGCCTGTTAAAAAAAATTCCCACTCCGCGTTCCCCAAGCCCGCCCCTCCAGCTTTACCTCCTTTCCTCTGTCTCCACATGTCCAGACCCTGCTTGTCCTTCAGAGCCACGTGCAGGTTCCTTCACTTCCATGCTGTTTCTCATAATGTTCCCTGATGTGAGTCCGCTCGCCTTATGAAAGTCCACAGTGTTGTGCCCGCCCTCTTTCGGTGACATGTGGTCCATTCAGCCAACTCCATATAATTACCAGAAAGGAAACTCATGAGGTTTTGGGTTTTCGTCCTGCTCGTCTTTCTATTCTCGACGCCTGGCACAGAGCCACTTCCCTCCCTGAGTTGACGTCCTGTAAGTGTAAAATGAAAGTTAGTCGTGTCCTGCAAATAGTCGTTACAGCAGTTTAAAGTAGTCAATCAGGATTGGAATTTTTTTTTTTTTCTGGCTGTAGAGCCCCACTGTCTCCTGGCCACTCAGCTAACAGCAGATAGAGATGCCCTTGGGCATTTGCTCTTTTCTTTGAGGGCTCATTTCAGTGTGTGTTGCAGTCTTCCCCCCTGACACCTTGAGAGCTCTTGAAATACAAGATCGGGTGGCCTTTCTATCTGTCAGCTGCCTAACGCACAGTAGATCAAACATTGGCGATGATTAAGCAAACCGTTTATAAAAAGCTAATGAATCCAGAGGGATATTCAGCCGCTTTACAAAATAAAATGTTGACCATTGAGCTGAGTCTAAATGAGCCCAAGAAATATGTGTTAAGTGTCCTTGGGTTGACACATGGGTGTGAAAGCTAAGGAGTAAAATAGAGATCTAGACACATTTTGGGTGTTGCGGAGGCCCTGTATTTGGAAAACAGACCACAGGATCTTGGCTGACGCCTGTATGTTTTTGGTGTTTGCCAGCACGTAGATGTACCAGTTGGTTTTCTGTGCTTCCTTGTAATTTTTTTTTTTTTTTTTTTTTTGCACATGAAGTATTGGTAGGGAACAGACAAGGTAGCCTACTGCATTTCCACCTTTCCTTCTCCTAGGTAGGGCTATAATCTGTTCCAGATGTAAGAGGAGTATGTTCAGTAGAAAGAGTAGGAACCGAATATCAAATGGACAATTCCAACCTGCTAGTAAAATCCAGAGAAGAAAAGGTATTACACTGGTGTTTTCTACTTAACAAAACAAAGCGTGGGATCCTAGGCCGCTGATAGTCCATCATCCATGGGGAACGTGCTGCGCTGCTGGTTGGTTTTTCTCACAGTAGAAATTCATTTCTCCGAGGCGGCCTTCGCCATCTGAGAGTTGGTCAAAGTTATGGGTGCATTTTATAGACAAAGAAAAGGTAAAGATGTGAGACCCCTGTCCCACCTGGTTCCTGCTTAAAACCCTCCAGTGGCTGTCGACTCTGCCTTCAGAATAAATTCCAAGCCCAGCATGGAAAGCTGGTATTTGAGCCCCATGTTCCTTTCCGGGATCTTCTTCCCTCCCGTGTACCCTGCTGCAGTCATGCCGAGCCCAGTCTCCATAGAGTCCTGCTGTCGCACACGCCCGGCCTTGCCAGGCTTTCTGCTTGGATCGCCCCCCTCCACTTATTTCCGCCCCCTCACTACTCTGCTCGCTTAACTGATTTCTCCTTACCCTTAAAAACTGAAGCCCGTCCTCTCCAGAAGCCTTCCTGACTTTTCCTCTCTGGCCAAGGGGCCTCCCTTTGGCTCCTACAGATCTTTGAGCTCCCTTTGGGATCATAACACTGAGCATACTCTGTTGTAACTGTCTGTCTTTCCATCTCCCCCAGGACCATTGGTCTCGAAGGCAGGGACCGTCATTTAAATATTGGGTCCCCAGAGCATGTCGGATTACCTTGCACGCCATAGGCAGTCGAACGAGTTATTTGAGTGAATGAATCTAGTCTCAAGTGTCGATGTTTACGGTGCCACACATTGACCACAACACTCACAAGGCTGAGTGACAATGGCAGGGCTAAGGCAGAGACCCTTGGGTTTCTCATGCCGAGCACTGGGAAAATGCTTCATGCTCAGCTAAGTTTAAATGCCCTCATTAGTCATGAACTAAAATCCATGCAAGCTGAGAAGTTTGAGGCAAAATGCCTCATAGATAATGGGGAGAACAAGACAATCGGCCAATACAAATCACATCAGGTGGCAAGGAGTGGTATCAAGAGAAAGAACAAGGGAAAGGGGAGGGAAGGACAGGTAGGGTGGCTTGGGAGAGGGTCACTGATGGCAGAGATGATTTACAGACCTACCAGTTGGATACCCAAGGACCTTGTTCAAAAGCTGGAGGTGATCTCGAAAAAAAAATAGAAAAGGAAATAGACAACAGCATGGCTGCCAAGAAAGCCTGTGAAGTTTGAGAATTACATCTGCTCTGACCAGCCCTTTTGTAGCAGGTTGACTTGTGACCATTCCGTGTGCATTGTTAACCAACAAAATGGGGCTGATAACGCCCAATGAATCGGTAGTGTTACTGAGGTCAAGCCATGCCTCTGAGCTGAATCCAGGTCCCACACGCGGTCCCCTCCCCTTTGCAGCCGTCTCCACTTACAAAATAAGCTGGCGAGTTGTCACCAGACGTAGCAGTGCAGTTGGCTTTGCCCAGAATCAATCAGTCAAAAACTAGCTGCCGAGCACCTACTGCGTGCCTGGAGCCGGGAGGAGTGTGTGTTACATCTGTTTAGAGCCCGTGCCTCTGCATCCTGCTGTCCAGCTAAGGAGACCAAATTCTTTCATCTGTGGGAAACACAAACACTAAAAGGCAAGTTACAATTCAGTGCAAAATTATATGATGTAGGCTTTAACAGCGGTGGGACTGAGACCCCTAAAGCACTCCCCAGGTGCTAGGCACTGTACTTCACACTCCGGTCTCCTGTACTTGCCACAGTACCTGTGAAGTTGCCAGTGCTATCACTCCATTTTACAAATGAGGAGCAGAGGCCTGCTTAGCTGAGAGGCTCCACACGGTTAGGCGGAGGCCCAGGTGCGTGCTCTGGATAGTTGAGAAATCGCTTGTTTTCGGTTCTTCCCTCGGTGGCTGCATCTGTATAGTGGGAAGTCATAGTTCCCATTTCATGAGCTCATGGTGAAGATCAGCAAGTGACCTTATAGCAAACGCCTGACAGTTGCTAGACATAGACCCAGCTAAGATAGCAAAAGGTGAGCCTGGGTTTCACTTCCAGATCCCTCTGGCTTCGTGAACGCTTACACCCTACACCTGAGCCCAGCATCACCGAGCAGTATTCCCGTGGGTGAGTTTGGAGTAAGAGCTGTCCTAAAAGGAAGAACCTAGTGCTGTAACGGTGATCAAAAATGCAGCTTAACTCAGAGCCAGGATTTTCTTACACCGCATGGGAACAGGTGAAAAGAAAAGAAAAAAGGGGATGAAACCCACTGGGGTTGTTGGTTCACAGACTCCTGCTGCTGGGGGACAATTTTAAAATAACTCCGCTTTGAAGTACGGCTCTTCATTCCTGTTCCTGGTAGGCCATCATCGCCTTTCACACCTCATTTCCATGCCATCACTTAGAGCTGTCCATGTACTAAATATATGTGCTTCCATTCAGGTGTGTTCTTTCCTCTTGATTACCTAATCTTTTAAGAAATCTCTGCGATGATTCCCTGTCTGGGCCCTCACTGCACTGTTCATAGCCAGCCGTACATTGTGGCCAACTCCTTGAAGTCTGTAGGCGTCTCCCCTCCACTCGGGTCTTGAGGAGGAAGCACTGCGGCCTTGCCCATGGCCTCTGAGCTCCAAATATCACCTGAAGTTGCGAGCAAGCTCTCTATGGTTGAGGCCAAGTCACTGATATAAAGGAGCTTTTGTACTCAACATTTGTCGCTGGATTTTCAGTGCCGTAAAGACATCTATAGAATCTAAACGAACGGCAGGGAACCTTACTTCCTCATCACACAATTCAAAAGAGTCACAGGTGAATTATGCATTTGGTATTGTAAGAGCTTCTCCATTAACAATGGCAGATGCCACCCAGAGCTTCCTCCAAAAAAACGTTAGAAAAAGGCTCCTTCACCACACATTCGTTTCCCTACAAATCCCCAGCCTGTTTCAAGGGTTTTTAAGAATACACTTTGAGGTCCAAATACTGTTTAGTGCAAAAGGAATACCTACAATGTTTGCTAATGACTATGGCAGAAAAAAGAACATGTTTTCAAAACTGGGGCATGCAGGCGCCCCAGGTTATGTTCCTATTTCTCCACTGGCTGGCCGGGTGACATGAAGCCATCTCTGCTTTTCTGAGCCGCCACAGGTCTTTGTGCAGAATGGATAGTCTGTTCAGTAAGTATCTGGGATGAGAGTGCATTCCTGATGGAAAAAAAATGGTGAAACATTTTATGTAGTGCTAAATATCTGAAAGAAATCCATGAGGACCTTCTCGTGGATGGCAGAGAGCTCTGTATTCACAGCCTCGGGAGTTGACTGTAGGAAATCACGGTACGTTTAAATTAAATAAATACATGGAACCTGTTACGCCTATGCATTTCACAAGCATCTGTGCCTACCAGTGGGTCCGAAAAAGGAGAGAGAGGTAGTTGCACATAGAAATATCGAAAGTGGCTCGCAGATGCCTAATATCCTCTGTTTCAGAGTTTATACTTATTGCTTATTCAGGATGAAAACCAGAAATTAGGCTTTTGGCTTCTTTGGGTGGCCATAGATTATTAATTTTGTTTCATTCAGATCCTCAAATGTTCTAGACCCAGACTCGTTTCAGTAGAAGTGGGTCTGTTTCAGTGGGAAGGACCTCTTGACCTCAAGTGTCCAAAGAGAGAGGGACATTGGGTTAGTTGGGTTTTCCTTTTAAATCTAGGTCATCATGGATGGTATGGCTCAGTGGATTGAATGGCAGCCTGCGAACCGAAAGGTTGCCGGTTTGATTCCCAGTCCGGGCACATGCCGGTTGCAGGCCAGGTCCCCAGTAGGGGGTTGCACAAGAGGCAACCACACATTGATGTTTCTCTCCCTTTCTTTCTCCCTCCCTTCCCCTGTCGAAAAATAAAGTCTTTTTTAAAAATGTTACAGAGGGATAGATGGATAGATGGATATCCTGCTTGCAAAGAGACCCTTGTCTGGTGGAGGTAAAGTATATGAACCCTGATACAGCCTGATGAGAACGAATGGGAGAGCTCAGAGGGGGCATTGAATGCGCGTATCTAGAAAGATCAGGGAAGATCTTCACAGAGGTGGTAAATTTGAATTGAGTTCAGTTTTGAGAGATGGTCGGAGTTTGCCAGGCTGAAAAGCAGAAACCATTGCAAGAACGTGCAAAGGCGCAGGGAAAACAGGCACCCAGAGTGAACGTCAGGCACGTCCCACAGGGCCGGCCACCGGCACCGCGCAGGAGAAGTGGGGGTGTGGAGCTGGGGGTGGGCCTGGGACGGTGGACAGCCGGAGCACCAGGGCTCAGACGGGACTTTTTCCTGTAAGCGTAGGTGGGTACCACAATCACAATTACTTTTCGAAAAGAAAGGAATCTCAGAGGAGAAAAAAACGTGAAAAGAGAAAGCCAGTCAGGAACGTCGTGCAGTGGATAGTCACTCAAGCCGACCCCAAGGGCGCGAACAGAAGGAGCAGTGAGACAGTGAGAGCGAGAGGTTCTCAGGAGCCAGAACCTACGGGGACTCTCCGCCCGCTGACTGCATAGAACAAGGGGAATGAGTCAAGGATTTGTTCTGATTTCATTGTCTGGTGGATGGCGATGCTAATGGGAAAAAAATAGAGACAAATGGGCTTGTCCCCAAATCCAGGACTTAATGAATTTGGTCCAGGAATCCTGTTTGTCTTAGGTCAGTCTTGCCTGGATTCCCCCAAAATGCAGAGAGAGTGAGAACATGAAGTTTTCGAAAACAGGCCTTTGAGAGACCCTTTCAGCGAACTGAAAATGTGATGGGATGCTAATGTCAAAAAGAGGAGCTTGCCCATTCTTTTGCTGTGTTGTTGTCATTTTTTGAAGACTGATTTTTTTGTTTGGTTTTTTTTTCTCCTCATCTATTCCCCGATCATAATTCAAGGTTTTGTTTTTACTCATCAGAACGACAGGAAGTTTTTAGTGTGTGTTTCCTTTAAGTTTGGCCTCAGCCTTATTTTCAGGACTAGGCGTTTGTTTTCCCATTTGCTTCCATGACAACCAAGCCCAGAATTCCTATATATAGTCATCCAGCGACCATTGTCCCCCTGGCCATTGTATCATAATCTTGTGCATCCAGGCTAGAGAACTCCACTGATGATAGAAGACAAGGAGGTGCCGGAGTCCTTGGGCTGGACAATTTCAAGGCATAATCAAAAGAAGGAAACAAAATAAATTGGCTGCCTCTAGAGATTAATGTTCCCTTTAGATGCTATCCAGAAGAAGTTGAAATGGTTTGTGTTCCACAGCTTCACTTCTAATATAAATTTCCTTTCGGAATGTCCCATAGAAAGAGAACATTTTGAGACTGTTTGAAGGAAATACTTGGAAAGTTGCATTTGGTGATTTGTGGTTAGTTTTCTTCTGCATGCCAAATTCTGCCCTATGTTAACAGTACGTAGTGGCCCTGGCCAGTGTGGCTCAGTTGGTTGGGCATTGTCCTGCAGACCAAAGGGTTGCAGGTTCAAATCCCAGTCAGGGCACATGCCTGGGCTTACTCCCCCGTTGGGGTGTGTACAAGAGGCCACCGAATCGATGTTTCTCTCTCACATTGATTTTCTCTCCCTTTCTTCGTCCATTCCCCTCTCTCTAAAATCAATAAAAGGGAAAAAAAATCCTTAGAAATAGTATAAAGTGAACAAGTATCCTGAGAAAGAAAGGGAGTTCAATCAAGTTTCAAAGGAATTCAGGTAAAACCTAAGAAACCTTTTTAAATAAGTAAACTACTTGAGTCCATGAATCATCTTGACAGCCCTATGCTACCTACTGTTTTCATAATCTAAAAAAGATAGACAGACAGACAAACAGGTGGGACTGGAGGTGAGAAACTTGTCCACAAATTCGGTCCAGCAAACATAATTCTTCCGTACCTTTATGAAAGGAACAAGAGTCTCTGTGACTATGTACACACATAAGCTACTGTTTTCGTCGATCTTCAATGTGAGCTCCACAAGGGCAAGGGTCCTTGGCAGCTATTTTCGCTGATATAGCCGAAGTGCTTCAAAGTGCCTGGCATATTACAAGGCTCGCAATAAATATTTTCTGAATTGATATAAAATGGGAGACAAACATACAGATAGATACAGTAGAAACTCTCTTATTTGAAAAGATCTGGAGTTCCTTAGTTACATTTGAAAGTTTCTTAGTGCATGGAATCCTTTCTTAAATGCCTTTAAGCATTTTATTTTCACCAAAGATGCAAATATATTTATTTACCAGTATTGTGTTGTAGGGTCAAGCCCTGTATATTGGAGACTGGGTCCTTGGACTGACTTTCCCCATTTATTCTCTTGCATAAACCAGTCACCTACATGGCATCATATGCTACTTACAGTTTCAGTTTTGGGGGTTTGTTTGTTTATTTGTTTTAAATGGAAGGATAGTTTAGACATCTGTGGAACAGCCTGAGAGCAGAGTCCTTCTAGGCTTTTATGTTCTCCTCAGGCTCTTAGAGTTGGTCTTGCCCAAACAGCTTTTGACAGTAAAATTTTTTTTTTTTTAGCAACTTGACTTTTCAAAGCATTCAACGTAGCTTTCATAGACATGACACTTTTTATACCAACATTTCATCATTGTAGATAATGTTAATTAAACTGAAGAAGCTCAGCCACAAATATAACTGGTACAAAGAAGTTTGGGAGCAAGTAGAACTGATTCTTGATAACATTAACTCAACTGCTGGAAGCAGGAACGGTTAGGGGAGCTGCTGCAGTGTGGCCTGCAGCGCCAGCCCGCACACCGTTGCCATGGTCTTCTCTGGTCAGGGTGTTTAAAGGTTGAAGGCATTGTGCTGGCCGTGGTGGGGGATCCGACCAGGGCAAGAGTCACAAGGTGTATGTGTCGACCAAGGACAGAGAAGAGCAGAGTTCTGTCTGCTTTGTTGGAGAAAATCTATATAGAATAGGTGATATCTCAGCTGACTTCTGAAGGGTGGGCAGGAATTTGCCAGACAAAAAAGAAGAGGAAGAGCACTAGGTAGCCCTATTGAGGACTCCCGCCCCACTGATGGCATATGTAGAATGTTCAAGGAATTGGGAACTCGCTAGACTGTGAAACTGGAAACGTAGACTAGAAACAGTCCGCCCAAGAGTTGTATAGACTTTAACCCTTGAGCATCGGGGCATAATCATATAAGCGATGTGTGTTATATCTATGATATGTATGCTGGCCAAGCTAGAATAGCTGTCAGAGGGAGGAAGGAAGACCAGACAGAAGGCTGTTTATAGTAGCTCACCTCGGATCTGAGGACCCGAATAGACAGTGGAAAGGGAGGCCAGGGGACTGGAGAGGAAATGATTGGAGATGGGTCATGACATACATGCCTCTGGAACGAGGTACCTCGTTAAATGTGCTGCTACAGGAAATGTGTGACAATCTGAGGGAAGAATCTCATGATTTGAGCCAAAATGAAGTGATGAGCCATTCACTGACACTCAGAGTGCAAAAGCAGGTATGTGGGCAAAGATGATGTTGGTTTTCAGCACGTGGAGTGTATGGAGTCCATCAGACGTCAAGCTCAAAAGAGTTCCGGCATCACGTGCAGGTTCAGATCATCTTGCAGCTCACTGGGTTTCCCATGGCCACAGGATTCTCTGTCTTATCACTACAGATACCTGGGTCCTTATCACATACATGAAAATGCTTAGACTATTCCTAGCCTTTGCCTAAGCTAATTAGAAGTTGTATGCTAGAAGCTCCATGACATTCCAAAATTCTCCTGGCAAATAACTGAAGTATGTCTTTAGCTGCTCTCTTGTCATTGTTACTGTGCTATTCTCAGATTTCCTATAATTTCTCAACTAGAAAGAATGGACTTGAGTCTAACACCTCTCATACTTTGACTAGTTACAGTATTTGTGGTTAAATTACCCACAGGTAATATTCTGTTTCTGATTCCTTATACCACCAAACTTGAGTTGCCAAATCACCTGCTTTTCTGAAGAAAATTACAATCTATGCATTATTTTGAACTTCCTATGCTATTTTAGAACTTGAAGATTTAAAATTCTCCCTTCTGCAATGTATTGCACCCTCTGATGTATGTATTTTTTTGTTCTTACCCTCTCTCTGATCTTCATTTCTTTTCTGTAATTAAGTTACTTTTTTGTCATTGCAATAGGAATGTAGTTGTTTTAATACCAATTTACAACATAAGGTGGAGGTATGGTGAATTAAACTTTGGAGTATCTCCATGCCTCGTGTTGATTTCATTAACACACTGACTGCTACTGGTTAATTTACTAATGGGCACTCAAAGTTCTCTTGGCATCCCCCCTCCATCTTCCTCATGCCCACATTCCATCAGATCGCCAGTTGCTGATCTTTCTTTCTCCTCCACTAGCTCTTTATACATTTTTCTATTAAGACTTTTTTTTTTTACATTGTATCACAATCAGGTGTTTATACATCTGTCTGAGACAGGGAATGGCTTAAAGTCAGGGACCAAGTCCAACTGTCCCAGAACAGGGTCTCCCATTAACTTAGATGCTCCGTCAATATTTGCTGAGTGAATGGGTGTGATTTAAATCATTTGCCACCTGGCCGCCTCTAAAATGGTCTCACCTAAAACTCTTTGTCTTTTATTTTTCTCCTGGTTCTTGATTCACACTGACCCAAGAGCCTCTCTCCCAAGTCTGCACCAAAATCTAGCTCAAATATAATTAAATGGGGTTGCTGGCACCAAGGCACTTTTACTTTTTCACTCACATCCTCTATGCGGCTACAGAAAATTGAGAATTGATCCTCCTATACCACGTCCTTTTTGGATCTCTCGGTGCATGAGGGAGCTGTCCTCTGCAGCTCACACAATTTACTGCCCAATTGATTCTTACTCTTCCTTGTGTCTTCCTTAATCTTGCAATAGTTAAACTCTCCTGTTACTGTTCATTTGTTCTCTCTGCCTCTTTTCTTCCTTCAGTCAATGGAGTAAGTTTGCTAGACGTGGAGTAGGCCTATATTTTCATAACAGCCGACGGCTCTGCTCTCTCCCCTGGTAGGTCCGAGTTCCTAGAAGGCACCCCTCATGTCTCCTTTGACTTTGAACTTGTAGAGCCTGCAACACGTGGCCTGGCACCAAGAGGGTGTTGGCTAAATATTTGTAGAACCAAAATTATCTGAGAGAGCTTCACTCTGTTATGCTTACAAGTTCACTTGTTTGTCATTTGCCTTTGTAAGATCAGGTTTCCTATGATTGTTTTTTGTGCTCGCTAATTTCTAGAGAAAGAAAGGGGGAAAAAAACCCTTCAAACCGATATTTTACCTGGGTTTGGCTGGTATTCTGGGGAGCTGGAATTAGAGCAGGAAATTCCACATTTCTCTGGGAACACGACTAAGTGAGAGTGATGGGAGGCCTCACCTGGAACTCAGCCCATCCCCTGGTTTGAAATCCTGGGCTGTCTGAGAACCACCTGAAAACATCCATCTCCCATTTGCATTTGTGTACCTTTCTTTTCCCGGCCAAATCCTACCTCAGGAATTTCAGAACATTTTTTTAGGACAATTTATGAAGCATCTCACTACAGCGCATTGGGGCAGGCGGATTTCCAGTTCCGGGTACTCCCCGTGCTTCCCTGTGCAGCGTGCTTGTAGAAATGTCTCCTGTGTGGTTCTGCCCCCAAAACACACACACTTTTTTAAATATAAAGCATTTTGAAATTTTGTATATTTTTCTTTCCCATGAATCTTACTTTATTTTCCCCTTTGTGCTGCGAAATGCTTTTTTAGTGTTTTGTGTTCAATTTAATGTTATTTTTTATCTGTTCTGTTATCATTTCTATTTATTAAACTATGTTGGCCATTCTACCACCTTCTGTCTGTCCTCTCTGCTGTGTGCTTATTGCCGGTGGGACGCTCAGATGTTCTTTCTCATTCTTCTGACTTGCATCACAGGATTCCCATTGGGTACAGATGCCTGATAGACAAGACTCAGACTTCTTTTTTTTTTTTTTTAATGTGGATTTTACTTTATTTTTTAAAGCATATTTTATTGACCATGCTGTTACAGTTGTCCCATTTTTTTCTCCAGTTTATCCCCCTCCACCCTGTACCTCTTCTCCCACCAGCATTCCCACCCCTTAGTTCATGTCCATGGGTCATACATATAAGTTATCTTTGGCTTCTCCATTTCCTATACTTAACCTCCCCGTCTTATTTTGTACCTACCAATTATGTTTCTCATTCTCTGTACCTTTTCTCCCATTCTCCCCTCTCCCCCTCCGCGCTGATCTCCCTCCATGTGATCTCCATTTCTGTGATTCTGTTCCTGTTCTAGTTTGCTTAGTCTGTTTTTGTTTTTTGTTTTTTAGTTTCAGTTGTTGATAGTTGTCAGTTTGTTGTCATTTTCCTATTCATAGTTTTGATCGTCTTCTTTTTCTTAGATAAGTCCCTTCAACATTTCGCATAGTAAGGACCTGGTGATGATGAACTCCTTTAACTTTACCTTATGTGGGAAGCACCTAAGAGTCAGACAGATCTTTGTTCAGACTCCACCTCTGCCTCTTTGGAGCTGTGAGACCAATCATTCTCAGCCTAGGCAGCCGCACTGGTAAAATTGGGGTGAGAACCTACGTTGCTCACCGCAGTTGTGAGAATTAATTGTTGGCTGCTTAGTAAATCCCAAACTCACACCTACAGCCACGCTGACCAGCCGTGCTAAAATTCTAGTTTGATCCTGATTTTACAAAATATACTAATTTTCTGATTGTAGACAATTGTCAAAATAGATAGCTACATATAACTTAATTAAATTTATTTTATAACTCATTATAACTTGTAACTTAATTCCTACAACTTCACATGTAAGTGAAGTCACAAGTCAGAAAATTAAAAGTCTCTTCTGAGACCGCATGTCTCAGGGTTAGGTTGGGAACGTCTGTACCAGCCACGGTCTTTGCTGTTGGTTCCTTTCTAGATATGACCTGCTGTACAGTAGAGAAAGATGTAACTTGCGAGACCTGGAGTTGGGGACAGTTTCCCACTGGATTCACACTCCTGCGCTTTCTCTGCTGTGTTTCCTCCTGACCACAAGCCTGGCTCCAAGCATAGACCGTCTCCCTTTCTTTTCCTTTAGATCAGAATGAAAGAAAATATTCTTAGTGATTTTTAATTTAGGCAACATGCCCTTCGTGTTACAAAAAGACAAGAAGACAATCTGCTTGTCTTCTAACCTGAGCACAAAATGACCCTGTTCCTGCCCTTCAGCCTGTGCCTGGTGAGCAAACTAGAATTGTAACTTAGCAAGCGGGCTCTTTAAAGATCAGTGGAATCACACACGCTCATGTCTTTGTCACTTTAGTGCTAAAGTTGTACGTTATTCACAAACTCCAAGTGAGAGAGAGAGTGTGTGTGTGTCTTGCCACCAGAGAACAAGGAAAGCTCTAAGACGACCCCAAACCTGTAACCTGGGCATTATTACAGATGCGTCATGAAGTGGTGGGATTTGCTTATTTTTGTAAATAAACCTGTCCATTTGATTTAACCAGAAAAAAAAAAGGAGTTTATAAACGTGGATACAGACGCCTTTCCTGTTTCGTTGCCATTTCAGAACGGTGAGGAGGAACCTCCCTTTCTTGGGAGGTTTTGCCCACCACTTTGTGCATTTTTATTTCTTCAGGTTTCACATATCATATAAATACCAGAGTTAAAATGTAGAATTCTTTTTTTTTTTTTTTTTTTGAGATGAATGGAATAATAGGCTATCAAACCCTAGAGACAAGAAAAATGTGTTAAGTCGAAGGATGTGGCTTCCCTTGGAAGGATCTCTACTGGGTAGATTTATGGATAATGGACAGCTCGCAGGCAGCAGGACCTAGCTGTGGCCTCGCTGATCACAGAATTTCTATTCTGAAGAGCTAAGAGGAAGCCAGGATAAGCACTGAGAGAGGGGACAGGGTCTTGGAGAGGGGACAGGGGCTTATCGGGGATGCTGGTGTTACAGTGCGAGCCCACAGTTCAGGCCTGTGTTAACAAGAGAGGCGGGGTGTGTTTGGGGTTTCATTGTGCCTGTGTTTTAAGCAGAAACGAGTCTTAAGGGCTTAAATAGAAAACATCTCCAAACAATCCATGAAATGGTAAACAAACCTGCTATTGAAAGAAAGAATGAGAAGTTGACAATGGTATTATTGTGATCCTGAGTGGGTTCATCAGCCGAGGTCCAGGAATAAAGAAAAGGGAGATAAAAGAATTGGGTAGAATGAATTCAGTTGTGTCCTTCCTTTCTTCCTTTGTCTTCACTTTACACCTGGTAATGAACCCAGGGAGGTTTGGAGATATTGTTCAACTTTCCTTTTGTTTTATTTTTGTGTGTGTGGCAGGCTTGTTTACAATTTCCAAAGGGCTTTTTCTCTATCGCGAAGCATACGAATAGGAGTGGGGGGAGGGGGGGCGGCAGGACAAGAAGGAAAGAAAGTAGTTTAGTATTTTGAAGGCAGGAGGTGCCCTCCCAGTAAGCGAGGCCGCTCTGATTGTGTTTTCCTTTTCGAAGAGGCCAACGGGATGGATGGTACTAGTTTCATCAAATACAGGTTTTACAGAATTCCTCTGTGCCCTGCCTGGGGGAATCGTGCTTCGGAAAATTAAGTGTCCGTCAAATCGGGAGGAGGCTGATACAGTTTCTCTCCCCTTTCCCCTCTGCTTCTTGAAAGGCTTAAGAAAAGAGCCCTTTGTTTTCTTTTGAAGGAAAGTTACACTGAAATTTACCTGTGTGGTATTCATGGGCTTCATCATGTCCTTCAGAGGCAGCTATAAGTTACACAGGACTATGTTGTTGAATTCCTAGCCTCTGCATTCAAAGCAGCATGCTACGAAAAGATTCAAAACCTTTCTTTTCCTTTCTCTCTTCCTTTTTTTTTTTAATCTATTCATTTATTTATTTTTTAATTTAAAGGAGAAACTCCGATTTTTCCTCCCATTTAGGTCTGATCTCTCCACCCCACGTCATTGAAGCTTCTCGGGGTTCAGATTTGTGCCTGTCATTTCCGACATTTTCCTCCGGATGGCAAACTTTAAAATACCTTTCAGGGAAACTTGTTTGGAATTTCATTTTAATGGGATTTATGAATAAATCTCCATCTTAATGCTGACTAAGCTTTAAACATCCATTCCCGGGGAACACTATTGGATTTTTATATTTTAAAATTTAAATTGCTTGACTGTGAAGACATAAAACATTTTTATATTTGTGAGTGCCATGTGCTTGAGCATTTCTGGTAAAGACTTTTTGCGGGGTAGGGGGGCATGAATAATTCTGGGCCACAAAGGGGAAGATAGTGCACCATCCATTTGCCTTTCTCGGGTTAAGTCCTGTGTGCATTATGCGGGTTCATTTATCTCACGTACAAGCACTGGTATTCTGTGGCAGCCTGTTGCCACGCTGCAATTTCCTTTTTAAAAAGTTTACTTTCTTCCTTCACTTTGAAACCTTTAACCTCAGAATTTTATTTTTAAGTGGTATGAGCCCTCCAAGTCAGATTAAAAGAAGTGACACTTCCTCCCTCCGTTTCCCCAGATAAGTGTTGTAGAGTGTAAATGAAGATGAAAGATGGGCTCATAGCCAACCCCTTTTAAAAAATAAAAAAAAGTACTCAAAACAAATTTCAGGGGTTTCAAGCATCAAACCTCCACTGTGTTCTTTGTGCCCGGTGTCATTTCCCCCATCTGTCTACAGACTCGTCCTACTCAGAGCCTCCAGATGTTCAGCAGCAGTTGAACCACTATCAGTCTGCTGCTCTGGCGAGGAACAACAGCCGTGTTAGCCCTGTGCCTCTGTCTGGAGCTGCTGGGGGTGCTGAGCCGAAAACCGAAGCTGTTCTTCATTGCGAATTCTGTGAATTCTCCTCTGGCTACATCCAGAGCATCAGGCGCCATTACAGGGACAAGCATGGCGGGAAGAAGCTCTTCAAGTGCAAAGACTGCTCTTTTTACACAGGCTTTAAGTAAGTGGCATGAAAGACCGCCTCAAAAAACAAGGTGGCTGCACCTGCTCCGCCCCTCACCACACTCCTCTTACATCCTATGGGCCCACTGCCCACAGGATGATGCAGGGGTTCGGTCTAGTCATTACAAAAAAAGGCTAATCCAAGAAGACTGCTCTCGGGTTTGTGGAAGGGATGAAGAGGTATATCGGAACAAAGGAATTTAAAAATCAAAGTAAATGGGTGACCAAGCAGTGTGAGATCATGGCAAAGCATTTCCCCAGCCGAGTGCATGAAGCAATGAGTGTTTTCCCTTCAGAGCACTATTCACTATCTCCCTTTCCTTTCATTTGTCTTTGGAAAAAAATGTTTTCTTGAAAGTCGAAGTCAAGAGAGAATATTCAGCGGTAGTGACTTCCCCACAACCCTTGTAGAAGTCTTATTTCTTAAGATCATGTTATTTAGGAAACCTAGGGAATTGAGACCCAAGCACTGTGGAATGTACGCGTGAGCAGCCATAGAGGGAGAGTTCCAGTCTAGAAACAGATAAACCACTGTCACCTTTGCTCCTGTCTGTGGTAGCATCAGTAAACTAAAGAATGGAGGGCTTCCTATCATTTCAACTCAACTCCGGTGATTTAATCTCATCCTGTGAGATGCCGTTTAGGTTAGTGGTTACGAGTATAGAATGTGGGGCCTGACTGCCTGGGTTTGAATCCCAGCTTTGCTCCTTACTGGCAGTGTGACTTAGGACAAGTCACTAAGCTCCTCTGTGTCTCCAGTTCCTTATCTATAAGATAAAGATAATGACAGTACCTA
This sequence comes from Mormoops blainvillei, assembly GCA_004026545.1. Taxonomy (NCBI): domain Eukaryota; kingdom Metazoa; phylum Chordata; class Mammalia; order Chiroptera; family Mormoopidae; genus Mormoops; species Mormoops blainvillei. The sequence goes on from PVJD01000843.1 coordinate 213,485, forward strand.
CCTCACAGAGTTCTTGTGAACCAATGGAACTAAGTGCTTAGAATAGTGTGTGGCTCAAAGTAAACACTAATAAATATTATATCATAGATAAAAGGCTAAAAATAATAACATTAGATGCTATGTTACAGATATAAAGCTATTATTACCTGTTCCTATTGCAATCAAGACCTGAGCCTTCCACCACTGCAGTCCTTAACGCAGTCTCCACATGGAGAGGCTGAGAAGAGCAGGCTTCATGCCCAAAGGAAAACAGGAATTGGAATAACAACAAGTCTCTTTTCCAGCAACATCGTAGTTGCTTGGATTTAATGGAAAATGTGTTGTCTCTCTGACTCTTAACTTGGTTCAGTTGTTTTGCAGATAAATATGTATGTGACCTTAGAACTGAGAGAAGGCTACAAGAGCCCTGATAACGAGGGCGCACTGACAGGTGTGCATGTTTCCCCAGCGAGAAGCACTTGGGTTAATAAGAGGACCTCGCCCATTCGGCTCTTGGTTTCATCCATTTTTATGAGACATTTAAGGCTTTGTAAATAGTGAAGTTTTGAGAAGGATGAAGGGGGAAGCAACAGTACTCTTCCGCCTTCAAGCCATATGACAGCTCTGGCTCTAGTTTACCTGATCATCAGTGTCACAACTTGCTAACTGACTTGCCCTCCCCCCTTACCTGTGAAGAGTCATGAGGCAGATGATGGATCAGCCCTCTTTAAAATAGTCCCTCTCTTTCCAAGCTTGATGAGAACTTATCCTCGTAGGGATTTGGTTATCATATATTTTTTATAAACATATCTATCAGAAATTACCTTATTTTTTAAAAAGATTTTATTCATTTATTTTTAGAGAGAGGAATGGAGAGACAAAGAGAGGGAGAGAAACATCAGTGTGTGGTTGCCTCTCGAGCGACCCTACTGGGAACCTGGTCCACAACCCAGGCACGTGCTCTGACTGGGAATCAAACCAGTGACCCTTTGGTTCGCAGGCCGATGCTCTATCCACTGAGCCACAGCAGCCAGGGCTGTTGTCATATTTTTAGCAGGCAGTCTCTCATTTTCAAGAATAAAGTGTTTGCAGACTGATAGAAACAGAAACCAACAGGGTGGGGAGACGGGTGAGAAGGTGAAGGGGAACATAGGCCGCAGTATTGTGTTCGGTCTGCACGCTGACCGATGATTATTGGACTTAATGGGGTTATCAGTTGTAAGGTGTAGAAATGCTGAATCACTATATTGTACGCCTAAAACTAAGAACTAATGTTATACCAACTGTACCTTTTCAAAAAGAATAAAGTATTTGGGGGGATCCATGTTAGGATTTTATACTAAGTCCCAAACCCAGCCAAGTGTCAAAATTTCCAAAAAGGAGTGAGTGACTGCTGCATGACAGTGCTGGTTCCTGGGTAAGTGACCAAGGGACTCGTGGTCAGCAAACATTACCATCGGTGGTTGCCGCCCCTGGAATCAGGGTGTCACACTGGCAAGCTCTGCGGGAAGGTTGCTGGCAGGGGTTATGTGAGTGAAATGACCCCCTTTTCACACTCATCGCCCGTCTCCCCACCTCTCTCCCAGATCTGCTTTTACTATGCACGTGGAAGCTGGGCATTCAGCCGTTCCAGAGGAGGGCCCCAAAGACCTTCGCTGTCCTCTCTGCCTCTATCACACCAAATACAAACGCAACATGATTGACCACATCGTGCTGCACCGAGGTAACCTTCCTCACTCGGCTCTCTTGGGATGCGGGACGGCGGGTGGCATGGGTGGCCTTGCAGGGATGCATTCTCAAGGTGGTAGTGGCACCTTGGCCCTGGTCCCTTGTTCCTTGCCTTACCTCGGAGTAAAAAAAATCACAGGGATCACCATGACAGTCAACAGGATTAAAAACAGACCTTCCTGCCCAGAAGATCAGCTCCACCTGGAGGGAGGCGAGGGCAATGGATTCCGTGGTGCACACGTCTTCAGGGCTCCCCAGCGTGCGGGAGCTTCGTGTTCTGAACCCTTGGCTCTCACAGCCTTGCTTAGGCAGGAGTGAGTGAGAAAGAGAATGGGCGGCTGAAGTCTCATCTAAAGTATAAAGAACTGCATGTTGTAAGCAATTCTTTGGAGGAAGACCAAAATGGTGATTTCCAAAGCAGCGTGTGGAACTTTCCTTGAAATGGAGAAGGAAAATTCTTAAGAGTGGCCTGATATATATCAGAAAACCCCCATAGGCTTCGGATTTAAATTCTGACTTTCAAGCCTCCTGTGTTGTTCCTCTCTCTCATCTGCAAAGAGAGATGGTGGTTATGCTTGTAAAAGACCATGTGAAGTGTCTCGTGTGTTCCCTAAGGGATGCATCGCTGGGTGTCCCATAAATGTTGGTTCCTGTTTATAAACAGGGATCCTTCTTTTAAGTTCCCTTTGGTTTTTCTTTTGAGTTTGCTCTTGGCCAATTAAAACAGTTAAACAACAGGCTTCTTCCACATTAGAAGGAAAAATAGGTTTATATAAAAACTACTTGGTCCTGAAAAGATGCGAGCCAGAGGTGGATGGAAACAGGATGGCTAGAATACCTGCTGCCAGTCTCTTGCTGTTTCCATCTGCTGATCTTCCCACCTGTCCTTCATTCCTTCCCTCCCACCCTTTTCTTCCTCCTCCTTCCCATCTTCCTTCCTTTGCCTCTGTCCTTGGAAAGCTTCTCAGTCTTGGCCACTCACACCTCAAAAACATCATGGTTGTCTTTCACTGTCCGGCTGAGATGTCACCCACTCTGAAATGCTAGGTGTTTTGGGATGCTTTGAAAGTTTCCGACATTTCCCCAGAGCCATTGCCTTTGGCCCGTGTTTTTGCGACAACTCACCCACCTCTGCTGCAGACCCCATGAAAGGCTCACCATCAGCATTCTCAGATTCCCCTCCTCCACATGGTACTCTGATGACATATGAGAGCATGGCTGGCTAGGACATCGCACACCCGCAAGCTGGGAGAAGCAGCATAGGGACATTTAAGGCAGGAATTCCTGGCCCGAGTGGTCCCGCCCTGTTACCTGGCTTCTGGTCCTCAGGCCCATGTGTCACAGTGGCTCTCTGCACCCACACCCCACCCCAGCCCCGACCCTCCACCCAAGCTTGGGGAGGGGCTATGAGTAATGTTGCTGCCGAGCAGACAGAAATGAAGAGCCCCCCACCTTCCGTGGTTGACTCCTCTTTTCCCAGATTGCTTCAGGACAGGATCAGAGTGATGCCCAGTGAGCTCTATGACTTTCCTTCCCTAAGCTGAGCATTCAAGAAAGGGAGAGGCAAAGAGAGGGAAGCGTGCCCTGCCTAGCTGGGTGGCTCAGTTTTTTGGAGCATTGCGCTGTGCACCAAAAGGTCGTGGGTTCGATTCCCAGTCAGGACACATACCTAGGTTGCGGCTTTGATCCCTGGTTGGAGTACATACGGGAGGCAACCGATCGATGTTTCTCTTTGACCTCTTTCTCGCTCTCTCAAATCAAGAAAAGCACATCCTCAGGTAAGGATTAAAAGAAAGAGAGAGAGAGATGAAATGCTAATGGCCATGAACTTACACATAGAGTGTGGCTCTTGAAATGTCACTTCATCTTCCAACAATACGTGAAGGATAATACTATTACTGATAGTCTCGTGTGACGGATGGGAAAGTTGAGGCTGAGAAAAATAACTTGTTCTATAATTTCATATAGTTATTTGTGGTCATTTCACAAAGGATTTAAGGCATCTTAAAGATATTCGTGCAGAACCATAAGATTAAAAACAAATGAGGGAATTGGGGCAAATGCAAAATAAGGAGAAACCAGTAGAAAGTTCATCTGACAGTATGACAGAGTTCACCAAGAGTTTGGGAACTCTGTGTGCCAGGAGGCACGGGGCACTTGGTAGCAGAGGGCTGCACATTTCGCCCTGAGATTCCTGCTTGCTGAGGGAGAGAAGAAAACAGAATCAACTAGATTTACACTTGCTTAGACTTTTGAAATTTTGTTCAGGAAATTTTCAGGAATCTTTGACACTGAAACCTGAAAGGAATTTCTCCAGTGGATTCTTCTGAAGGGGTCCGTGTATGACATAGTGCATGTTGTCCCCACCATAAATGCAGTGGTAAGTCCCCAAGGCCCATGTGAGCTGAAATAGTTCAGCCTGAGACCCCCGCCCAGTAAGCAGCGGAGCTAGGAGCCATCCTCAGTCCTCTGATCCCCAGCCCCATCCATCATATTGCCTGCCACTGTTTATTTATACAGATAATTTATATTAAAAGAGGCATCCGAGTATATAAATATTGGCCTTACTAGGTCAAAAAAAGTGCACAATCTGGAATGGACATGAGAATTTGAGGGGTGGTGGTATTAATGGCAATATTAACAACAATATCTAGAGTTACTATTACCAAGTGCTTATTATGCTAAGTCCTTTAAAAATGTCATCTTATGGAATTCTCACAGAACCCTCTGTGGTGGGTATTACCGTTATCCTTGAAAACAAGGGGAAAACCAGGTTCAGAAAGACTGAACGTCTTACTTAGGATCAAGTGATTAATAATTGACAGGATGTGAACCCAGTCTTGTCTGACCCACAGCCCTTGCCTTTAACCACCAGGCATCACTGTCTCATCCTCAGGAGGGTGGTTGGTGTCACCCTGTTGAGCCTACTAGTGGCTGTGGCAGTACGGCCTCAGGATGGGATTATCTGTGGGGCTGGAGGTCAGAAACGAAACCCACTGGACCACAGATGGCAGGTGCTCCAGGACAGCCGCATCTGTCCGCCGTGTCCTGGCCTGGCTTTCCTGTCCACCCCGACTCAAAATGGCAGCTCAGCGGGAAGCTGGTGTGGACAAGTCAAGAGCCAGAGCTGAGTGTCTGTCTCACAGTTTCAAGTTGGGGCTGATCTCAGAGCAAGCAGATGCGCCTCCCTCTGCACCTGTGCCCTGCTTGCTCTGTGGTGAATAAACATCTTTGGCCTCTAGGGCCTATAGTAAGTCATCTTTGCGAGGCCTTAGTTAATTAAAATACTTGGGATGAAAGGCAAAAAAAACAACAACTGAACTGGTCCTGAGACTGAGCTACTGCTTGCCAAAATAGAGTTTCCTTAGCTTTGTATCCAAACAAATGGATGTATTTAAATAGGGAGGCAAGAAAAAGAGAATCTGTTTCACTCATGGGAAATCTGAATGAGGAGTACTCGTGGATTTATGTTGGCTGTGGCAGAAGAGGACACACTGTTCGTTCTTGCACCCAGCAAACATTCATTATTTGCTTGTTACACGCCACACCATGCTGGGTTCTTTGGGTAAGGTGGGTATTTAAGACCTAGCACTGGCCTCTCTCAAGGAGAGGAATTGTGTGGAAGTATGTACAAAATAGGGAGTGACAAGTGTCTTAGGAGATTCACAGCAGCAGATATACTTCTGTTTGGGGTCGAGAAAGGTAGATGGGGATGGCTTTCAAACAGCCATAATGACGTTTCAGTGGGTAGAGAGGACAAGGTGAGGTACATTTGTTTCCTGGGTGGATTAAAACAGAAAAATGGATTCTGTCGCCAGTCTGGAGCCCAGAAGTCTGAAATCAAGGTTTCAGCAGGGCCGTGCTCTCCCTAAAGGCTCTAGAGCAGAATCCTTCCTTGGCTCTTCCTAGCTTCTGGTGGCTCCTGGCATTCCCATCCTTGTAACTGCTTCATTCCAGTCCCTGCTTCCGTCTGCACCAGCCTTCTTTCCTGGGTGGGTCTTTCTGTGCACTCTTCTCTTCCCAGAAGGACACTGGTCATTCACTTCTTCAAAGATGACGTACAGAAGGCCAATAGACATGAAAAGATGCTTAACGTTACTAATCGTCAGAGAGATGCAATTTAAAACCACATTGAGATAACATTTCATGCCAGTCAGAATGGCCATCATCAGTAAATCAATAAACAAGTGCCGGTGAGGATATGGAGGAAAGGGAACTCTTATGCACTGTTGGTGGGAATGCAGCCTGGTGCAGCCCCTGTGGAAAACAGTATGGAGTTACCTAAAAACAGACAAACAAACTACCATATGACCCAGCAATTCCACTTCTGGGAATATATCTGAAGAAACCTGAAACACTAATTTGAAAAACATACAGGATGGGGCAAAAGTAGGTTTACTATTGTGAGTATGTGAAGCAGAGAGTTTATTCCTGTATTATTACTTATTAATTATTGTATTGTCTTCCATACAGACAACTGTAAGCCTACTTTTGCCCCACCTTATATGCACCCCTATGTTCATGGCAACATTATTTACAAATAGCCAATATATGGAAGCAGCCCAAGTGCCCATCAGTAGACTAGTGGATAAAACGTAATACTACATTTATACAACAGAATATTACTCAACCATAAAAAAGAATGGAATCTTACTATTTGTAGCAGCGTAAATGGACCCAGAGAGTATAATGCTAAGTGAGATAAGTCAGTCAAAGAAAGACAAATACTGTATGATCTCACTTGTATGTGGAATCTAAAGAGCAAAATAAATGAACAAAGTAGAAACATACTCAGATACAGAGACCAGACCGGTGGTTGCCAGAGGGGAGAGGGATTGGGGGGCTGCATGAAGGAGCTGAAGGGATTAAGAAGTGCAGCTTGGTGGTTACAGAATAGTCGTGGAGGATATAAAGTACAACATAGAAAATAGAGTCAGTGATATGGTAATAAGTATGGACGGTGCCAGGTGGGTACTGGAAATATTAAAGAACCGCTTTGTGAGGTATATGATTGTCTAACCACTATGCTGTACACCTGAAGCTCATCATCGGATACAGAGCCTATCCTAATCCAGTATGACCTGATCTTGACTAATTACCTCTGCAAAGACTTTCTGTTCCAATAAGGTCAGATTCTGAGGTTCCAGGTGGATGTTCATTTCTGTGAGACACTATTTAACTCACTACAGAGGGGGAAGGAAAAATTTAACAACTACTCCGGTGAGTAGAAGCAAGACAGATTTACAGAGGGGAGTTCTGAAGGGAGCTTGAAGGGCATAGGAGGCCGGGCTGAAGACACATGTTCTGGCCAAATGATGGAGGGCTTGGATACCGACGTGGGATCTTAAACTTGACTCAGTAGACAGGTGGGAAGCCAGGGGACTGGCGAGACACCTGACAAATACTAATTTAGCAAAGATGGGAGCAAAGGATTGGCACACTCATCTCTTTGAGGAACTGTGAGCTTGGGTCAGATCAACACTTTGTAAGGTGAGCCATGAGGGAAAAATCAACTGCAGAGGCTTTGGTTTCGAGGAGAAGGTTGGTGGTTGGACTTGGTGGCTTTTCATTCATGCAACAAATGTTCATTGAACACCCACTGTGGGCTAGCATTGTTTTAAGCTCTTGGGATACAGCCATCGAGAGTCAGGCAAGGCTTGTGCACTGACATTAAGTTGAATTTTAGTGGAAAGAGCAACGATGAACAAAGGAGTAGTTTTATGAGTCTATTTCCATTGAATTTATGGCGACTGGAAGCTGTATGCCTCAGGCACAGCTTTGCCTGTATATACCTTGGGCACCTAGAGTGAACCTGAAAAACTGGGCACAGATTGAATTATTGAATAAAGCACAGTTTTGTCAAATACTTACATTATCACTGTGGAACTATGTAATTCACTGATACCGGCCTCCAGTTGGCATATGAACGTAAAGTTTCTGTTTCCTGACCTGTAACTCCAATACATAGACAAACACTAAGTTTTAACTGAAACCTGCAGGTGAGTGTCTTTTGGACTAAAACTAATCTCCCCTAATTTATCCAGTCAGTATCATTTCTCATGAGGAAAAAAAATCTACAGCGAGATGACCAATGTGTCATTTTATTCAGTGAAATTACATATTCCCTGCTATCCCCCACAAATACATTTGCCCGTTTGAATTAGGGGTTCCCAGCTCTCTCTGGCTTGAGGGTGGTAACCTGGCTCACCCAGAAACTGGATAATTTCTTATCAGGAGCTGTTGCACTTATGCTTATGTGTGTCTCATTATGGTTATGTTTGGGGATGATTTTTTTTAAAAGAAACTGCTGTCGTATTCTTAATGTCTTTCTAGTACTCACCCTTGTCATTTGGCTGGTTGAGAGGGAGTAACGGGTGGGTCTCCGGTTTGGCCCAAAGAGAGTCCAGCTGCTTCAATGTGATCATTTGCCTATGAAGTTTGCTGGAGTGAATGACTCCCAAATCTCTCCCTGCTTCATTTGGACTTGGCACGTTGCGGGAGGAAACCCTTGCGCGTTGTGGTCTGCCTTTCAGGAAGAATTTTTACTCAATGATGCTGGACTCCACAGGGATGTGGTTTTTGCTGTTTTGAGCAGAAGTGACCCCGTGTAAGTTGCAATTCTGCAGATTTTTCCACGGAGCACCCCGGGAGCTGGACAGCACACACATCCCAGCCTTGTTGCACCTTAGTACCCGTGCGCTTCAGTGCGACGCCGCTCTGAGGTCCAGCCTCTCGGGTTGAGGTCCAGCTGCAGCACCAAGCATCTTTTGAGTAGGAGATGCGAGACACCATCTATCTTGTAGTCAAACTGCTGAAGTCATAATATTTTTGCAGCCAGTGCTGGAAGCTGAGTCACAATGAGTGTGATTCAGGCTCTGATTTCTTACCCAAGGTAATTTTGAGAGGTGTGAAGTCAAGAAAGACCCACAGTTGTTGCTGCCCCCGTAGCAGAAAAGCCCTGAGCGCTGAGCTTCTGTGGCCAAGACGGGACTGAGTCCATACCTGGAAACGTTCCAGTCTCTAACTTTATGTCCTTCACTTGCCTCAGTAATGAATAACCTCATTCAGAAAACACTGTCGGTCATTTGCCTGCCTGTCAAAGTCTGTCTTGTTTTTTATCTTGGTCATGTTAGCTATGTTTTTAGAAAGGAAAAGTTCACATTTTTCTAAAATGAATGTTAATAAAAATTCATATAGCTTGGGATGTTGGTAATATCTTCGTTTGGAAATGGGAAGTCTCCCATTTCAGAGTAAGCAAGCAGGGAAATAACCCTCTAGCAAATCCAGAAGACATTTGAAAGAAATTCAGATAGAAGTGGCTGCCTTAGACATCTACAGCTTTCGCCTTTTTCAATGATTAGAAATGAAAGGTTTCTGTGTGTGCTGCGTGCAGATCGGTTGCCCCCTGTTCTTTTCAGGGGTGAAGGAGGGAGGCACTGGCCACGGTCAGGAGACCTGTGCTCCCAGGTCCCAACTTTGTACTGAACTAAAGGGGGACTTTGAGGAAGTAGCAGAACAGATCACATCTTAGTTTCCACATCAATCAACTGAAGATAATAAAACTGACTTTTCAGAGTGTTTAGAGAATAAAAAGTAGCTGAGAGTGTTGAGCACCTAACTGTATCGAAGCATAGTAAGCACTTAATAAATTGTAGCGATCATTCACATTAATTATTATTATTTAAACTCCAAGGCATTATCCTGAGTGTTCAGGACTGCATAAAACTCACTTAGACACACATAGTGAAATAACAAACTGCAAAGAAAACTAACCAAAGTGGTAGAGGAATTGAAAAGGAGGCCTATAAAAAACAAATTTGAGAGAACTAATTATTTACAAGGGAGAAGTGAAGACTGGAGGGTGCCTGAGCGACTGACTGTCTTCAAGCTGTTTGAGACACTGTTACGCAGAAAATTCGACAAGCTGTTCTTCATCTCCACTGAGGCCGACAGACCCAGGGCACACAGCAAAGGCCAGAGCCAAAGACTGAAAGTGGAAGAAATGACAAAATATAAATTGGGAACAAACGTGAAGAGAACGAGGAGGAGGCAGTCTCAAGGAAGGTGCTAGAAAAGTCCATAATCGACACTCCCCGTGACCCTCAGTGTGCTGCTCCCCCTGGTTCAGCCTGTGCCACCGCCTCTTGCTGTGAACACCAGCTTGCTCACGGTTCATGTCCACACATGTCTTACCTCAAGCAGCTGGAGTTCATACCTGGCACTGTGCTTAGTTAAGAGTGGTTGGTGGTTCTCAACCAGGGTCGACCTGGACTCCTTGGGGAGCATTTGTCTGGAGGCATTTTGGGTTGTCACCACTGGGGAAGAGGGGGTGCCACTGGTGTCTGGTTAACCGAGACCCGGATGCTAATGAACATCCTACAATGCACAGAACAACACCCTACAGCAGCAGTGATCTGGCCTCAAAATGTCAGTCGCGCTGCTCTTGAGAAACCCTGGGTTACAGGAATAACACATCGTAAGATGGGCTTTCAGAAGGCTCACTGGCTTACACCAAAGCGTTTTCTCCTTTGTTTACACCAAACCGTGGAACTGAATGGCTAGAAGACTGTTAAACATTTGCTATTCTAAGAAAATGTGTGGATTACATTATAATCATGTGTTCCTTAGCTGTCTGCTCTACTTTGGTTTAAAAATATTTGTATTTCTAAATAAGCGACTGACTCTTTGTATAGGGAAAATAACATATGCATTAGAGCTTCAGGGAGTAGGTTGCAGACGCCACCTTCCACGCTCCCTCTGCGCAGCTTGTTTGCTGGCCAATTAATCACTGCACTCGAGGATTCCCAAGGCAGTGACTGCCCTGCCGTGAGATTGTGATGGTCGAGGCCAAGGCATGGCATTGGGTGGGGAAAATACCCCAGGGGCCCAACGCAGGCCGGCAACAAAGGGAGGGCTCACCTAGTGAGTCCCACCAGCGCTCGAGATACTGATGCCCCGGAAACATTGCTGCCTAATGACTCTGAGAATAAATCATGCTTTCTTGACTTAATAATACATCGCTGTTTCTAAATAATATAAGTATATGTTGTGTGCGTCCATTTGTAAACTTACAGGGAGTCTTCTGAACCCAGACACAGCATGAAAACACTCACTATATTTGATTCTTGCATAAATAGCACAGATTTTAATTTTATCCCAGTTATGGATATCTGGCACGTGTGCCGGTACTCTGGGCAGACTGGTGTGAAATTTAATTTGAGCAGTTAAACACTAGGGTGAGAGAGTGCAAAATAAACAAGCACACACACATTCCCAGCCCTCCAGCATTTGGTATGTTAACAGGGAAAGCACCCAAATCCTCTTTCTTTTATTTTTTTTTCCCTTGTGACAATCTGATTAGGGATGAAAAGGCACAAATCCTCCATATCTCTCTCACCGTCCCCACTGCTCCTGACTTTCCCTGCAGCCTTTTCATTTGTGAGCTCTTCACTGTTGGAGTTGGAGTTTTAGTGAACGAACGTGTGCAGGTCCCTTTGTTTTCAGATGTGATATTAGACTAGAGATTGCCTGGGTTTCAGGTAAAGGAAAACTCCTTGAGAACATCTTGGGAGGGAAATAATTGGAAATGATGAGACATCATGGATATGCAATTCCACAGATGGGGATACAGATCTCAGCTTGGCCAATGTCAATGTCTCTGAATTTTTGGAGAGTTTCTTTACTAACTTATAAAAAATGGGAATTACTCCAGCTTCATTGTTGCTAGGAACACTCACACTGGGTACATTCCCCAGTGGCGACATTGGGGAATGTCAGTTTCCCACCCCCGGAAGACATCTGTAAGTTCACCGAAATAATACTGACTAGCAAGTAGGAATCAGTTGCTGTGGATAATCAGTATTGGTAAAAATGGCCACCACTTCCCGTTCCTTGCCCCTCCTTTAATCACCTCCACTCAGAAATTAACAAGAACATTCAGGGCTGCCCACCCTTATTTATAGATCATTCTGGGTATTAAGTATACAAAGAGCTTTTGGTCTTAAAAATATCTGCTTGTATCAAGAAATATGTTATATCAAAGGGTAATGGGAAGGGTATTGTCTGTGTGTGCAGTTCACAGACCCAAACTCATAAAAAATAGCAAAATTGAATGGGTGAGTTTCCTCTAATATTCCAAAGAAAGAGCGTCTGCTTGCCGTCAGTAAAAATTCCCATCTTTCCATTCAATTTGTCTCCACAGAAGAGCGAGTTGTCCCCATTGAAGTGTGCCGTTCCAAACTGTCAAAATACTTGCAGGGAGTAGTTTTCCGCTGTGATAAGTGTACCTTCACCTGCTCCAGTGACGAGAGCCTCCAGCAACACATAGAAAAGCACAATGAACTGAAACCTTACAAATGCCAGCTCTGCTACTATGAGACCAAGCACACGGAGGAACTGGACAGCCACCTTCGGGACGAGCATAAGGTACTTCCCTGGGACTTCCTGCCGCCCACCCTCAACATACCTGGGGAAAGGGCCCAAGCCAGGCGGGAGAGCTCAATTTAGTCATGTGCAAGACAGACATGAACTAAAATGATGTTTAAAATGAGGTTCAGGGTTTTTGTTTTTTATTATAAAAGAAATGTAAGGTGATTTTAGAAAATCAGAATATATAGATAGGGGTAAGAAATATCACCCATAATGCTACCATCCAAATCCAACTGCTTAACATTTTTAGTTTCTTTCATGCCCACTTTCCTTTGATTTACATAATCGTGGTGATACTATATATGACATAATATATATCCCCCCTCTTTTTACTTACTATTTTAACAAAGGCATTTTCCCATATTATTTTATTTTATTTTCAACTATATTTTATTGAGTGTGCTATTACAGTTCTCCTGATTTTTCCCCCTTTGCCCCCCTCCGCCCAGTGCCCCCTGCTCCCTCAGGCAACTCCCTCACCGGTGTTCATGTCCATAGGTCCTGTGTATAAGTTTTTTGGCAACTCCATTTCTTATTCTGCACTTTACATCCCCATGGCTGTTCTGTAACTACCTATTTGTACTTCTTAATCCCCTACCACTTCACCCATTCTCCCCCCAACCCCTCCCATCTGACAGCCTTCTGGTAACTAACTTCTTTTCTCATGCTTTTGAGAGCCTCTCTTTATCTTTAAACTTAGACCTTTTAATAATGATGTGTCTTGGAGTGGGCCTCTTAGCATCCATCGTAATTGGGACTCTGTGCTTCCTGGACATGCATGTCTGTTTCCTTGACCAAATTAGGGAAGTTTTGCTTCACTGTTTTTTCAGATAGATTTCCAATGTCTTACTCTTTCTCTTCTCCTCTGGCACTTCCATGATGCAAATGTTGGACCCCTTGAAGTTGTCCCAGAGGCTGCTTATACTATCCTCATTTTTTTTGGATTCTTTTTTCTTCTTGTTCTGCATGGTTGCTTTTTGCTACCTTATGTTCCAAATCATTGATTTGATTCTAGGCTTCATCCACTCTACCGTTGTTTCCCTGTAAATTGTTATTTCAATTAGTGTATCCTTCATTTCTTACTGGATCTTTTTCATGCTGTTGAGGTCTTCACTAAGTTCCTTGAGCATCCTTATAACCAGCATTTTGAACTCTGCATCTGATAGACTGCTTGTCTGCATTTTGACTCTTTTTCTGGAGTTTTGATCTGTTCATTCGTTTGGGCCATGTTATTTTGCCTCCTCGTTTCAACAGCCTGTCTGTGTTTGTTTCTGTGTATTAGGTAGAGATGCTTTGACTCTATGTCTTGATAGTGTGGCCTAATGTAGTAGGTGTCCTGTAGAGTTCAGTGGCACAGCCTCCTCTATCACCAAAGCTGGGTACTCAAGGTGTGCCCTTCGTGTGGGCTGAGTCCACCCTCCTCTAGTAGTTGAGCCTTGGTTGCTGTTGGCAGGTCAATGGGAGGGATTTTCCCAGGCCAGTCAGCTGCAAGGACTGGCTGTGACCACTGACCGCCAACCTTCACTCTCTATGGAGGGTCACCTGGGCAGGGCAGGGCGGTGGTGCTCCGATGTGGTCTGTAGCTGTCCACTGGGTGCATTGGCCCTGGGGTTTCCCAGGTGGTGCCGGCCAAAGTCAGCCCCCGCCCGTGCTTTGCCCAGGGCCACCCTGCCTGAGCTGTAAGCAATCTGAGGTGGCTGCTGCCGTGCTGGGCCTGGAGATTCCCGGGTGAGGCCAAGCTGTGACTCTGATCTGACTCCCTCTAGGGCTCACTGAAGCCAGCTGTTGCTTGTTTGATAGGATTTAGGAGCCAAGACAAGCCATTCTTATGGAAAGGCAGCTTGGGTGGGCCCATACAAAGGGTGGGGTGGAGCTTCTGTGGATTTCCAAGGTGGGTCACACAGTGTTAGCCAGATTGGTGGAGTCTCAGACCAGCTATGTGGCAGGAAGGGCTCAGCAAAGGGACAATAGCCTCTGCTCACCCTGATGCCAGGCACTTCAGTCTCTCCCTGTGTACCACTGGTGCCCTTTAAGCTTCCACCCTGGTGCTGGAGCTCAGAGGGAGTGAGCCTGAGTAGGTGAGTCCATGTGTGGGTTCCCTAAGAGGAACTGCATGGGGCTCCAGCAGCCTCCTCCACCAACTCAATCCCTGCTGGTTTTTGCAGCCGGAAATTGTGGAGACTTTTCCTGGCACTGGAATCCTCGGGTGGGAGGCCTGGTGTAGGTCTGGGACCCCTCTCTCCCGAGATACCTCTCACAGATTTTTATCCATGTGGGTACGGGGCCAGCCTGTTCCATGTCTGTGCCCCTCCTACCAGTGGGGATGGATGTGGTATCTTCAATTCTGTAGTTGTCAGACTTCCATTCAACTCAATTTCTGACATTCCTGAGTGATGGTTGTTCTATATTTTAGTCGTAAGTTTGATGTGGTTGCATGAAGAGGCAAGCCATGGTTACCTACATCGCCATCTTGATTGGAAGTTCTCCATATTATTTTAAACATATTACTGTAACCAAACAAAACAGAGGTTCGGCTGGCTGTTGCAACAAAAGCCAAACTTGGGAGAATGGCGGACTCCCATCTCAAAGACTAACCTCCCCTTTGTTCCATGGAAAAACTCCAACTGTCCTCCTCAAGGCCAAGATGGAAACCAGTGTCCAGAGTTCTTGTCCATTTTAAAGTATTGTCCTTTGGAGCTGGCAAGCAGCTGCTAAGATGTCTTTGTCCCCATCCAGGTAGCTTAGCTTGCTCCCAGCTACTGTCTTATTTCAAGCTCCCTCCTGGAGCCTGTGTGTGCAGCCTGCATGGCCACGGGCCATGACCTGCCAGGACTATGGTTGCATACTCCTGGTAGTAAGAGTGCACAAACACACTGGCAGGTGCATCACTAGGTGAGGGAGTATGACAGAGAGGCTTCCCCCTGGAGGCCATGGGCCACAGAACAGGGGAGTGCACCATACAAGTGCAGGTCACAAGCAAGCGAGAACCCCTTTGTACCCCTGGGATTATATTAGCTTGCTTACGGGCTGGGCCAGGTGCTTTCGCAAAATGACCACTTAAGTTTCCAGACTTGCTTGCCCTTCGTGTGGGTCCATCTCCCAACCAACCCTTTCTTTCCCCAGGCTTAGACTGATAGGCCTCTTTGGTCCAGCACCTCTGCCTGTGCCATTCTGACTTCTATGCTACATGTTCATGCCTTCCCTGGGTCCCATGCCCAGTCTGATAATGGGGGTCTCTATCCAATTATCTTGCTAGCTTTTTGCATGCTCAGTGTAAGAACCTGCCTCTGCCACCATCTTGGCCAACAGGGAGACTCCCCAGCACTCTAACTGTTTTGTAGTAACATTATCACAAGGGTTGAGCAACTTGTTCTGTAAAGGGCCAGATACTAAACATTTTAAACTTTGTGGTTTTAGTGGCAATGGCAAGCACTCAACTCTGCCCTTGTAGCAAAAAAGCCACCATAAATGACATAAATGAATGGACTTGGCTGTGTTCTAATAAAACTTTATTTACCAACAGGTGATAGGCTATGGACCCATAGTTGCCGGCTCCTATTCTGCCAGATGGCTATGCCACCATGTCCCTCAATTGTGTAGGTTTTTTCCTAATATTTAGCTGCAAAGATATTCCAAAGTATCACTATTAATGGATAAACACTAGATGCTCTGTAAAATATGTACTTTATATGGGGAGTGAGAATGATAAAGAACAGATTCATACATTAAGTAAACTAAAAGGTTTGTGAAAAAAAATCTCTTTCAAAAGAAAGAGATTCTGCTGATCAGAGGGCAAAATCATGCAGGACAGCTTCCTCATTTCCCATAGGGTTTATTTTTTTTAATTATATTTTATTGATTATGCTATTACGGTTGTCCAATTTATTTTCTCCGCTTTATTCCCTTCCACCCTGCACCCCTCTGCACCTCCATCATCCCCACCCCTTAGTTCATGTCCACGGGTTGTACGATAAGTTCTTTGGCTTTTCCATCTCCTATACTATTCTTAAAGCTCCCCTTGTCTGGGACCCCTCCCCCTCTCCGCTGATCTCCCTCCATGTGATCTCCATTTCTGTGATTCTGTTCCTGTTCTAGTTGTTTGCTTAGTTTGTTTTTGTTTTTGTTTTTTAGGTTCAGTTATTGATATAGTTGTGAGTTTGTTGTCATTTTACTGTTCATAGTTTTGATCATCTTCTTTTTCTTAGATAAGTCCCTTTAACATTTCATGTAATAAGGACCTGGTCATGATGAACTCCTTTAACTTGACCTTATCTGGGAAGCACTTTATCTGCCCTTCCATTCTAAATGATAGCTTTGCTGGATGATAGAGTAATCTTGGATGTAGGCCCTTGTCTTTCATGACTTTGAGTACTTCTTTCCAGCCCCTTTTTGTCTGTAAGGTTTCCTTTGAGAAATCAGTTGATAGTCTTATGGGAGCTCCTTTGTAGGGAACTGTCTCCTTATCTCTTGCTGCTCTTAAGACTCTCTCCTTATCTTTAATCTTGAGTAATGTAATTATGATGTGTCTTGGTGTGTTCCTCCTCGGGTCCGACTTCGTTGGGACTCTGAGCTTCCTGGATTTGCATGTCTATTTTCTTTGCCATATTGCGGAAGTTTTCCTTCATTGTTTTTTCAAGGAAGTTTTCAATGTCTTGCTCTTCCTTTTCTCCCTCTGGCACCCCTATGATTCGTATGTTGGAACATTTAAAGTTGTCCTGGAGGTGCCTCAGCCTCTCCTCATTTTTTTGAATTCTCATTTCTTCATTCTGTTCTGGTCAAATGTTTATTTCTTCTTTCTGCTCCAAATCATTGATTTGAGTCTTGGTTTCCTTCCCTTCACTGTTGGTTCCCTGTATATTTTTCTTTATTTCACTTTGCATAGCCTTCACTTTGTCCTCTGTTTTACAACCATATTCAGTCACTCTGCATCTGATAAGTTGTCTATCTCCTCGTCACTTAGTTCCTTTTCTGGAGTTTTGATCTGTTCTTTTATTTGGGCCATATTTCTATGTCTCAGCACACCTGTTATGTTTTAAGGGGTGGAGCCTTAGGTATTCGCCAGGGCGGGGCAACCTACTTCACTGCATTGTGGCTCTGTGTGTGGAGGAGGGGTCAGAGAGAGTTCAGTGCCACTCACTCAGCTCTCTCCCCTCTTTCAGTCACTTCACCCACTGCCCACAAGCGAATTGGGCCCTTCTGGTGCTGATTCTGTACAGATATGTTTGTGTGCATTCTGGGACTCTGTGGGTTCCTCCAACAGACTCTCCTGTGAGGCTGGGAATTTCTCCTTCCAGTGCAGCCCCCACAGGTTTTTGTAGCCAAAGGTTTTGAGGCTTTAGTTCCCTGCATTGGAATCCTGGGTTGCGCCATCTGTCTGGCTCCCCAGGTTTTCTTCCCGGCTTATCCACACACAAATGTGGAACTGCCTGGTTCTCCAGCCCTGGCCTTGCCACACATGCTCTCTGCCCTGGCTGCCCATCTCTGCCCCTCATATCAGTCTGGAACAATGTTTCTTCTTTAACTCCTTGGTTGTCAGACTAACATAGAATTCGATTTTCTGGAGTTCTGGTCGTTGTTTTTAAATTGGTTGTTCTCCTTCTTTTGGTTGTACAAGGAAGTAAAGCGTATCTACCTATGCCTCCATCTTGGCCAGAACTCTCATAGGGCTTATTTTTGTCACATCAGGAATTGAGATTATTGTTTCTGGCTTTGTTTATTGCTTAGTACAGGGGGTGCTGTGATTGATGTTTGTTCCATGAAAAAAGCCTATTGAAATGCTTTCTAATTAACAAAAGCAATCCACAACATCTAGTGAGATTTCACTTCAAATACAATTAGAAGCACTTTTGATATTGCTCCCTTTTTCCTTGTTCTGTGTCCTTACAATGGAAATAACAGACCAGACCCTCTTTTTTGTCCTTACAAAACCAAGTTATAAAGATTGTAGTTTGAATTGTCTGCACCCAAGAGTTAGACTTCTTCTGGCAGGATGTTGAGAAAAGGCTGAGCTTCATCACCCATACACAGTTTAATGATTTTATGGTAAATTATCTGCTTTGGAACACATTCATTTTCTAATGTGTCTCCCTAAATATGAAAACAGAGAAGAAAAGCCTGAATTACTTCATTTAGAAACTTTAATATCCTTTCTTATTCAAACTTCCTAGACTTTTCTGACCCTGAACTCAAAGGAAAATCACTCATGTATTTCAAACCAAGCTCTCAAATTTATGTACATGTATCTTACTTATGTAACCACCACAGATCTTTTTAGTTATTACTGTGTTCAAACCTTCAGGCTGGTATTTTTGGGACAGAGCAACCCAGGAAGAAAAATTCTTCCCCAGTTGTTGCAAGGTAGCTGGTGAGTCACTAGGGGAATCCATAGAATGTTAGAAGCCATGCAGATGTGGAACCAGAGGCTTCCTGAGCAGGTATGCAAGATTGGGCTTGGGGACATGATTCAGGGAGCTGGATTGCTCAGCAAAACAGGGGCCCAATTTAGCGCTTTCAGAGTCAAATAGACCTAGGTTTGAATCTTGTCCCCGCTACTGACTATACAGCTTCAGCACATTCAATTTCTGTGTCTGTTTTGTGATTTCTAAATGGGAAGTATTATACCTTTCTTAGAAGTTTTGTAAGATTAAATGAAGTCCTGGTATGTCCCACGTTTTGAGATCCACTATGTTCTTCCGCCTATTTGTGAATTGATTTGTGCTCAAGTATAACAACTGTTGTACCTATCATAAAGGCAGTTATGTTCCGGAGGACGTAAAATGTATTATAAAACCACTAATTACACCTTGCTTTTCAGACACATCTTCGATGTTATATTTTCACTCTGCCAAGTTATGTTCTTTAATTTTATTCTTTCTCGTCGTTGACCAGCTTTTTAAATCCAATAAGCACCTAATTGAGGCTACAGAATTGCCACTTTCACGTGGTTAATGATTTTCATCTTTCTCTCCATTGTTGTTAAGTTTATGAGACTCATGCTTATTACTGATAGCAATGCTACCTTTTTCCTATTTGTATTTCCTCTTTCCTAAGCGATAAGTGCAAAATGTAGTTCAAATTTTTGAAATAATTATCCAAAAACTATTTTATAAGCATAGATAGCAGTGCTGCTGAAGCTGAATGTTTGACTGATAGGCAGTGACATTATGCACTATTAAAATGGCCATTCATCAGAGTGAAGGGTATACAAAAATCTGATTTCAGCATTCAGGAAAGGGGTGTAGGAGTCTCAGTGTACATTATACTGAAGAGAAAGTTGCCAATAATTCAGATACAAAAGTCAAGGACCGTAAGACAAGAACAAGAAATTAGAGGCATAAGAATTGGAAAGAAAGAAAGAAAACATTTTCTATTCACAGACAATATGATCTTTGTAGGTAGAAAATCCTAAGTAATCTGCTAAAAAAAAAAGAAGCGACCAGAATATTAGTGAGTTTAGCAAAGTTTCAGGATATAAGGTCAATATACAAAAATTAATTATATGTCTGTATGCTAATAATGGAAAATCTGAAAATGAATTTTAAATAAGTTGATTTCATTTATAATATATCAAAAATAATAAAATAGCTAATAATAAATTTTAACACAAGAACCATGAAAGCCGTACACTGAAAACTACAAAATATTGTTAAGAGAAATAAAAGAACCATGTTAATGCAATATATACCGTATTCGTAGATTAAACTCAATATTGGTAATTCTTCACAAACTGATGTACATATTCAGTGTAACCTTTGTCAAAATGTCAATAGGCTTTGCCCTTTGGTAGAAATTGACAAACTGATACTAAAATGTATATGGAAATGCAAAGGAGCTAGAATAACCTAAATAGTGTGAGAAAGAACAAAACTGGACTCACTCTTCCTGATTTCAAAACTTACTCTAAAGCCACAGTAATCAAGAGCATGTCGTGTTGGCATAAGGATAGATGCCTGGAACAGTGGTACAGAAGAAAAAGTCCAGCAATAAGCCCTCAGATATGTGGTCTGTTGATTTGCATCACAGGTGCTAAGGCAATACAGAAAGGATAATTTTTCAACAAATAATGCTGAAACAATTGGGCATGCTTGACCACTGACCCTTATGTCACTCCCAACACAACAATTAAATCAAAATGTATCATAAACCTCAATGTATGAGCGAAAAGTATAAAATTTCTGGAAAAATAGTAGGAAATTTCCCTTGGGTTAGCGAACATTTTCTTAGATAAAATGCAACAGCTATGGACAGTAAAAGGAAAAAAAATCAATAAATTAGATGTCATCGAAATTAAGTTTTTGCTCTAAAGAAGACAACACCATCAAGAAAATAAAAAGGCAAGCATAGAAGGGAAGCAAATATTTACAAAGTAATTAACTAGCGAAGGACTTTAAAATATATAAAGAACCTTTTATAACTATAATAAGATAAACAACTCAATTAAAAATGTTAAAATTTGCATAGACACTCTACTCCTGCCTGTACAAATGGCAGCGATAATCTCACAAAGTGCTCGTTAGAATATAAAATGCCATATCCACTTTGGATAATTTTGGTCATTCGTTTAACAGTTAAACACCATCTAATCCAGCAAGTCCACTCCCACATAAAGTTGACTGAAACAAAATGTGTTGTATATATCCTTACAGTGGAATTACACTGATTGCCAATAAAAAAAATAAAATGAGCTACTGACACATGTAAGAACATGGGTAAATCTTTAAAACATCATGTTAAGTGGGCAGAAGCCAGGCACAAAAGACTACAGATAATATGATTCCATTTACATGAAATTCCTAGAAAAGGAAAAACTATGGAGATAAAGTAGATGAGATACTGGGGCTAGGGCTGGAGACTGGGAGCAGGAACTGATTGCAGTGGCTATGAAGGAAATTCTTCACCTGATAGAAGGGTTCTTAAACTAGATTATGGTGAAGGTTGCACAGATGCATAAACTTACTAATACTCATTGAACTGTTCATTTGAAATAGATGAATTTTTAAAATATAAAAATAAAATAGATGAATTTCATAGTAAGGAAAGTACACCTGAATACCTAAAAATACAAGTTTATCATGACCCGAGACGTAATAGGTCATCAATAAATGTTAACTTCCTGCAGTCTTTTATAAAGTTGACCCTGGGAACAGATAGATCTACAAGATCCAGATTAATGTGTAAACTGCCAAAAGCAAAATGTGCAATAGACTTAGCAATTGGTTCTAAGCTAAGGTTTACTTCTTTTTTTCCCCAAACTCTATCTTGAGTGCATTGCTCATTACATACTTCCACAAATAGCTTTAGGTGATTTTGTGTGATGGAAAGAGTCTATAGAAGAAACTAAAAGACACTGAAGGATACATTTTCAGTCAAAGGATTTTATTAAACAGAACTAGACATTGAAAACTGGACTTCTCGATTCTGCCTGTAAGGCTTATTGACCTCAGGAATGTCTCTAAAGATGTCAAGACTGTATCGTTCATGTGACTAAATACTAGTAACAGCAAGAAGGGTCCTTGACGTCAAATATAGCATTCCTTTTAAGGACCCAGTTCTCAAGCATGCTGGACTTACGCTGCCATGTTTATCCTCAGATGTCAAGGTGAAGTAGAAAGGGGATGACAATCAGCACTCTCATTTTTTAGGTGACATAAAACATATCTTCCTAGACCTTTATCTTTATGCTAGTGGACAAAGAAGCACTTGTAATGTTTTGGAATCTAAAGTAAACAGTGCATGTTCTTTAAAAATTTTTTTCCTCGTTCAACTTCCTGTCATTTTTTGATCTCACTGGATTTTCTGAAAGGCAGACTATTATTTCCATGCCTCCATTCTCCCTCCTTTCTTCCCCCGCCCCACGCACACACACATGCGATGCAATCCTATATCCATAGTGCCATTTATTGGCAACATGGTGAAAGTTAAGACATTTCTAAGAACCTTAAAGTCATGCGAAAAAAAATCTTGCACTCACATTTTTTAAAAACACATTTTTAAAAGAAAGTTTAAGTACATTCAATACCTTGTTAGTGTTCTTTATGGTTCTGAAGTCTCTTTGCTAGTTTAAGGAACATAAAAATATATTATCTCTAACTTAGTTTGCTCGTAAAATTGTCATGTTTGGTATATTAAATTTAGAAGGATAGTCTATTCAGGCAGTGCACATTCACTAATTTAATTTACTTTGAAATGTTTTTAATTTTTTTATACAAATGGAGCCTCAGGCGGCTGAACTCTAAGGAACTCATCTCTCTCTCTTTTCACCAGTTTGGGGAAAGCAGAGGAACATTAAGCTCAGGAAGAATCACCAACATTTTAGTTATTCCAATAAAATTGTTCAGCTTTCTGGACCAGTGAAATCCACAGTGGCAAAAAAAATCACATAGAGCATTTGTTTCCAGCAAAGGAAATGAGAAGAAACAAAAGAACCTTCCCCCGCGCCAGATCCCAAGCACACATTTGGCCACATTTTTTCGGGATTACGAGCAGCTTTAGCTTTATCAGCTCCAAGGATTTCTGCAAGCTGAAGGTCTCTGCAGAAGATTATGTCATTTTAGCTCTGTTTTCCCTCATGTTAGTCTTGCTTCTTGATTTGGCAACCTTAGACTCATTTCTTCATGTATTTTGGAAGACAGAAACCAGAAGTAGATGAGCAAGAGGTGTGACCGTTTTTCAGAGAGACCTTCCTGGCAGAACCTGAGATGCTGTTTCTCAAGTAGACGTTTGAAGATGCTCTGTGCCTATAACCTTTGAATCTCAAATCTGTAGTCAAAATTCATTGCTCCTCCTTCCAGACTTCCATAGGACTTCCCTTCTTCCTCTATAATGACGCTTAGTTCATGCTGCCTGAACTTGCACTTAACCCTTAACAAGTCCCTGTCTTGCCAGCGGGGGCACCATTCTTCAAACGGAAACCACGTGATCTGCCTCTTTTCTTCCACAGTCTAATCTAGTGCCCTGCATATGATAAAGCCTCCAGTAGCTGTTTGTTAAACAGATCAATAAATGAAATCACTTTTCAAGGAGGAAATTTTAAGTATCCTGTTTGTTCAAATAAGCAGAACGTGGCAGCATCATCAGCATCTTTGCCTCTGGATTTCCTGTCCAGGATACTGGCAACAACTCAATTGGCCAGCAACAGAGTTCTTTGACTTTCTTACTATGCCTTTCACTTGGCTTTCTTGAGTACTTGTGACTGAAGTTATGCTGAGATTCCCAAAATGAGCTGATGTTGTCTTTTTTTGCTAAGATAGGTCTGGCATGTTTTCTGATTCTGACCCAGGGATTGCAAAAGAAAGTAGTTGCCCTTCTTGACTTCTGTGCTCCATCCCCTTCTGGGTGCTTTACCATCATTAATTCTTACTGTTCTTAGAAAACTTTTCTTCTGAAGAGAAATCCCCGAAAGATTCTACTCCTCTGTCCCATCCAGTTTTGTAACAGAACATTATTGTCTCAATACTTTTTCCTTCCTTCTTGTATTCTGCCAACACGGTGGGTCATGTTTACTATTTGGTAAATAATTTACATTTCTACAGATGGTTTGCATTATAATGGGGAAATGGGAACTAGATCACCTGAAGGTGTGAGTTCCTACCCTGGCTTTAGTACTTGTTTGGTGTTCTGTTTTCCTTATCCGCAAATATGGAAGATAACACATCTCTTACAGAACGGTTATAAGAGTTAAATGATACAGAGAAAAATTAGAGGATTAATTTTGAGTACATGCTAGATATTTGGTAGGAGTTGAATGAAAATCCCTTAGAAATTTTCCAGTTTTATTCTCTCATTAGCAAGCAGATTTATATCATGGGATGCAACTCTTAAGGCAGTATTATGAATGCCTTTGTATTTTACAATCTACCATAAATTTTTATGTCACTGGTAAATTCAAATAGCATTAATTGTGTGTCGACTACATGACTGACCTTAGACTCTTTACTGGGCATATAAAGCTAAATAAGAAATGGCCCCGGCTGGCATGGCTCAGTGGATTGAACATCAGCCTGCAAACCAAAGGGTGACTGGTTCGATTCCCAGTCAGGGCACATGCCCAGGTTGCAGGCCAGGTCCCCAGTAGGGGGCATGTGAGAGGCAACGACGCACTGATGTTTCCTTCTCTCTCCCTTCCCCTCTCTCTAAAAATAAATAAATAAAATCTTAAAAAAGAAAAAAAGGGAAAGAAATGGTTGCTACTCTGCAGGAGCTTATAAGAAAGTAGTCAAAACAAGCTTAAACCACAAATCACAGCCCAGCATGTTAAGTACTTGATGAAGGTATCTGTAAACAGGAGGGCAGAATAGAACAGCAAATATGGTGTCACAGCTCTTTTTCCATAGAACTTTAACACACTTAGCTGAATGTCCTTTCCAGAAGCTTTTACAAGAGCTCTGACTGAAATGCTCTCATCTGAGAAATGAAGATTTTGACCTGCACCTTTGAGTATCTTCTGTAAGAAACTGCGGAGACACTTGGTGAAATTTTCTCCCACGGCTTCCTTCCTCTTGTTCCCATTCTGACTTTCAAGATCTACTGGGTAAACCAACAGATATTATAAATCAGAGCTCAGCAAACTCTGACCCACAGACCAAAACCAGCCCGCCACCTGTTTTTATATGGCCTGCCAACTCAGAATGGTTTTGAATGTTTTAAATGGCTGGGAAAAACCAAAAAAGTGATATTTCATGATATGTGAAATTATATAAAATTTGAATTGTGGTGTTTATGAATATAGTCTCATCAGAACATAGCCAGGCTCATCCAGTTCTATGTTGTCTGTAGCTGTTTTTGAGCTGTCACAGCAGTTAAGTAATTGTGACAGAGACGGTAGGGTCCAGAAAGCCTAAAATATGTGCTTCCTTGGCCTTCTCCTGAGAAACTTTCCAGCCTGCCCTGTAAGTCCTTTAAAATCTTCACCGCATGACACATTCTCCATTTGTGTCTGCGACGGGCATTTCTGATGTAAGAGGCAATTTTTCCATGTTCTCTGGTGTCACTTTTCCTCAAAATAAAAAGTTCACTTGAGCCTTTCTTTTTAACATGGACGTGACATGTTAGGTGATGTGAGCATCCTGATTGGGTGCCCCTTACAAATGTTACGTAAGTGGGAGGGGGAGCTCCGGAAATGGTATGTGGATTTTTTCCTCATCACTGTCTGCCCCACTTAACATTTGCTCAGTTGTATGAAGCCTGGGATATCGGTTGTATTTTTTCATTAATAAGCAAGTTTTTGTCAGTCCTTCCTGTAAAACTGGGTTTACCAACCTAGGACTATATGAAAATGTGTGTTCAACTTAGTAATATTTGTAAATCATATAATGCTTCTCTCTCAGGATTTACCCTCAAGTACAGAAATTCTTTCATATGCTAGGGACAGATCTAAACCATCTGCTAAATGCTTAAAAACCAACAAAGAAGGAGACAAATGTAGTTGTGATGCTTGAACATTAAGCGCGAGAGTGGAAAGGTTTACAGGGTCATCAGGTCAAGACGAACTGCAAGGCTAAAGCCTGTGCTGGCCAATGGCACTTGATCTCACATTCCTATTGGACAGCAGACGTCACCACAACTCACGGTTAATGGCCTTCAGAGGGGACTTAGGGCTTTGGGGCATTCACAGAGAACTTTCACAGGATACAAGGACCTGTGTATACTTTAATAGCCTGAGTGATTATATATTTGAACAGTCCACCCTTCAAAACCACGTGTGACTTCTTTTGCCTTCAAAGGGCATCAAGGAGCCAGGTTCTAAATCTTAAACTCTTATGTTTATTTTTTTCTCCCTCTGTCTTGGGCCTTTTGGGAAATAAGATAAAAAATTACCTATCATCTCCGGAGGAAAACGGTGACTTTCCCTCTATTTGTCCTCTGTACCATAAAAAAGTTAGATGCCCACCAATCTCTAGGTCCAGAAGGTGACTTGTATAATCACCCTGTAATTTCACATCTGCAAATTTAGCCTATAAAATTAAAACTAAACATGAAAGAAAGGAGTATATACAATAAGATGTATTACTACACTTTTAATAGTAAAAGCCCAGAAATAGCCAAAGGTAAACTCATATTGGAACAGCGAACTAAAATATATGCCCAGATACAGAGGATATTCATGCCATGCCAGTTGTTAAGGGAAAAAAAACAAACCAGGATCCACTCATCTGTGTTTTAATATAATTACAGCAATATAAATAATCTATGCATAGAAAACAAGCATACAGAAATACAATAACTTGTTAACAGTTATTATGTATAAATAGTTGGATTTCAAATGCTCTTTTTCTATTTTCCAAGTGAAAGTTTATAGGAAGGAAAGATAGGTTAAATTAAATTGAAGCCAGGAGGTGAGAGCAGCACCCACGCTGATTTAGATGCTGATCTAGACATGGCACTGGCTTGCGGAGACCCACGTGGGGGCTGGATGCAGAGTATCCTGTGGAGTTTGCAGTTTGGGGGGCGGGGCGGGAGAGGGAAGGCCCGAAACAATTAATTACTGAGTGGGATGAGTTACAAAAGGGGAGCAGAGGGCACTGTGAAAGCGCAGAGCAAGGATAACGAGTTTAGAGAAGGTCCCCCCTGTGACACTGAAGCGAGGCTGCAAGACAGAAGTCACAGGGAGAAGGAGGCGGACCTGAGAGACTGAGACAGAGAGCGTGGCATATGCACAGAGAGAGGCACAAAGTCGAGAGCCTGGCCGATCCCAGGAAGCTTAGTAAATTCCGAGTGGTGGGAGCAAAGGGGGAGTCGCTCTGGAGAAGGTGGGCGGGGATACGGTAATTGCCAGCCACGTAAATCTCAGTAAGAAATGAGGACTCGATCCTCAGAGCAAGCGGAGGCCGACAGGCACAGATTGAAGTTTCTAAACATCACCGAGAAGGCATCGGAGAATAGACGCAAGAGGAGTAGGGATGGATGATGGGGAGCCAACCAGGAGGGAGGGAGGGGCTAGGCAATAATCCAGGTAATGCAGTAAGGCGTCTTTTGTGTTACGATGAATATTGGATTGCTGATCTGGGGATTTAGAGCAGAGGAAGTGCCCAACACTATTTCTAATTACATAGCAAGGGTGTCATTTTTTCCTTTTAAATCTTTTAATTGCAAAGATTTTAGAAATCTTCAGGACAACTGAATCCTGGGTCAGCCTCACATGGATATCAGACTGTGAAAATGTCTTGTACTCTTTTTAAACTGTGCAGAATCCAAAATGTTAACAGTTTTCCGGTGAAGGGAAAAGAAAGAGGAAGGAAGAAAAGAAAAACAATAACATTCACTTTGGTGACAGGTCTTCTGTCACTGAGCCCCTTGGGAAGCAGGGGTTCTGATACCTAGTATGGGACCTGCCGCAGCTGGGAAGCCCTTGTCGAATGAAGGAAAACTTACTGGGTTCAGCAGTATGGGGACTCCTTCTTGGCATTCTTGGTTTTCATTATTTTTGTCCCCTGGCTTTTGCCCACCCCTCATGTCCCTCACACACAGCCACAGGTGCCCTGGCTGAAGGTGGGACAGGGAAGAAGGCGGCCAGAGGAGGCAGCCTTCTAAGTACTGGTCATTTAAAAGACGTTTTTTTACACACATTTCAAAGTTAGGCAAATTGGAACCTTACCTCCTTTTCCTTAAAAACTGGCAACGCAGAAAACTTTTTATTCAGATATTTGTCATAAGTGCTGTTTGGTTAAAATGTAGACTTTGTGACTAAACATAACTTCATAAATATGCATTTACAATGTTTATCGTGCTCCTTTCCAAAAGCCAAAGTTGGAAAAGGCTGCATTCCCAGAAAGGGGAAGGAAACGACCTTTTGGGGAAACTATTGTTTTTCAGGTGCTGGGCTGACCCCCCCTTTTATAAATGAAGACATTTGTGTCGAATAACTTGCCCAGAGTCTGAGTAATGGCACACCCTGAACTTGAATTTGTGTCTGTCTGACTTCAAAGCTCTTGCTCCTTGTGCTACCCTCTTTTATTTAGTGTTATAAAAATGAGTAAGGAAAAATTCACATAGGTCTGTAGGCGTGAGGTGTAGTGAATAAATCCCTAGTTAAGAAAGTACTACAAGCAAACGTGCTTCGGAGA
Source organism: Mormoops blainvillei (assembly GCA_004026545.1). NCBI lineage: Eukaryota > Metazoa > Chordata > Mammalia > Chiroptera > Mormoopidae > Mormoops > Mormoops blainvillei. Next base: position 241,681 of record PVJD01000843.1, read on the forward strand.
CCGTTACTGTGTACTCTTAGAGGGGAGGAAGGAGAAAGATTCTGAACCTGACTTTTTCCTCCTCCTTTTCACGTTAGTCTATTAATTGTCACAACTTTTTGTAATTAGCGAGAGAAGAACTTGCTGTCCCTGAGTATTTAGTATTGAGACTGATGTGGACATCTCTTCCGTCCTCTTGTTGCATCGCTTTCAAAGTAACTGGTTTCCTGGATTTCATTATCATAGTGAGAGCAATGCATTGTTTCTCTTGTTTTAAGAGAGCCTTTAACCTGAGCGTTCTCCTCCCTTGTAAATGCTACCTTTTCTTATATGACGTGGCTGGGACAATATTAAGCCTTTTCAGAGGACTGTCTGTTGGCCCTGATACTCAGCGTCTCTCTTCCATTTGGCACAGTTGATGGTGCTGTTCCCATCTGCCAGGCATATGGAGTCGATGGTGCTCAGCAAATCTTTGTTCCAGTCTGGTCCCAGAGAATATTTTGGAATTGTCTTATAAATTCTCCCTTTCCTCTCCTGAGCCCTCGTTACACTCTATCTCTACTGTAGCAGCTATGGAAATCGGCCTTGGAATCTAATTAATGATGTCTGTCTTCCCTCCTCAACTGTACTGTGAGCCTCTGGAGGCCAGAACTGGGTCTCATTCATCTTTGTGGGTCCCTCCCCTGTCCCTCCTTCCAACAGGGGGAGCACAGTGCCTGTCACAGAGGGGTAGTCTGTCTCTGTGTATTGGCTTGAGTCATTTTGTTGACTTGAGTCCTGGGCTAACCTGTCATTCTTGATAATTGTATGCATGCCACTGAAGAGGTCTGAAACCAGATTCATGAAGGAGGTAAATTTTGTGCTACCATTGATAAGGGAGCCCCCAGCAGAACACCATTACAGTTTTCTTAATGTGGATTTTTATTTCTGTTAGATGATATTTTGAAGAAACCCTGGGTTTCCACATTATCCTAACCACATTTTATATAATCCCAAATCAGCCCTAGTTAACATTTTTAAAGGGTTTTTAGGATTTATTCATCTAGATTTTTCTCAGGTAATTCCAGCCTTGAGAAATAATTGGCTGTGGTCAGCTTCAAAACCGGCGGTAACAGTCACAGCAACAACATTGTCTTCCATTCGGACTGCAGTTAGGAACCGAGTGGGTGTCGCCTGGCCTCCGCTGGGACAGGCCCCGGTCCTCTGGATTGATAGGATCACAGCGGAAAAGGTGGTGACCCTCACTGCTCATTTTCAGGATACTAAGAACCTCTTCACCTCCAGAAGTACCTTATTTTACCATGTGCATTGCACACCCATGGTTTTGTGCGCATTATACACAGGATTATTTTTCCCTCAAAAATTTGGGCAAAAAACCTATGCATGATACACGGCAAAATACAATATATGAAACTTGGGTAGTCGACAAAAGTTACTTCGTTGGGTTCGACTCAGAAAAACTGTTTACTGGCCACCTCCTCTACTCCCCAAGCTTCAAGACACTTTGGATATCTGGCTGAGTGTCGCTCACATGCGTTAGTAAGTTTGGTAAGTAAGGCTCAGTGTTGACAGTTCCATTGAAAATGGTGGGATGTGAGAGCATCCGCCTCTGAAACCCAGTCAAAGTGGAGGAAAGGACCTCTTAGGCACAGGTGTTGTCCAGTCCTGGTTCCAAAAACAGGCAGAGGAAAACGACATTGGACAGCTCTCCCCCAGGGGGAGCCCCATCCAGTCTGTGGTTCATCCCTCCATCGTTGTTTGGGCCTTTTTCAGGTGAGCCGTAACTTTGAGCTGGTTGGACGGGTTAACTTGGATCAGCTGGAGCAGATGAAGGAGAAGCTGGAGAGCTCCAGCAGCGATGACGAGGACAAGGAAGAAGAAATGAACAGCAAGGCTGATGACAGAGGTTAGTCTCCTCCCTGCCCTCAGAGTCCCAGATGGCAGCCAGCACGTCCGTGGGGAGACAGAAGGGAGGCAGGGGTTGTTGTACGAACAACAGAAGGAACGATCCTTCTTAGTTAAGTAGCAGAACAGACCGACTTAAGAAATGTGTCAGGGGCCATGTCTTGTAAACTCTTACCAGCTATAGAAACTCCAAGGAAAAGAGGCATTTTTCTCTCTCACTGTAGTTTATGTGTTTATTAAAAATATATAACAGTGATTTGTTTTTAATTAGGAAAACTGGTGTCTTGGGAATCTTTAGAATAAGGATTGGCAGACAGCAAGATGGATGACACTGTAGAGCTATCAAGGAATGTAAATGCTTATGTAAACTTGCTGCTGCTGGGCCATGCGCCGTGGAGGTCGCAGGGTAGACTGCAGAGGACTGGAATCCTGAACCCTTTCTCTAACCCTCAGCGTGGCCCTTTCCTTCACCTCCTTCTTGCTGTTTTTGCCTTGTAAAGACGGATAAGGAAACCAATAGCGTTCATTTAGACATGTGCTTACAGGGGATACAGGAGAAGGGCTCATGGAATGTTTGTACTACTTTTCCAACTTCCTCTTAGTCTATAATTATTTTCAAAACGAAGTTTTTCAAAAGTGTGGGTAGTTACAGACACACATTTATGTGATCTAAAGTTGGCTCGCTGGATCGTTCGACAAAGACTCTTGCGGAAATCCCAAGACAGTGAATATAAGCATATAGGTTGAAATATGTTACTTTAGTTAATACAGACTTATCAAAAGCACACAGATAACATAAGCATGGAAAATAAACATTCTAGATGTCATCCCAGTGATGAGAAGAAGAGTGTTCGTTGTCACTGTTGAGCATCGTCATATGCCAGGCCCAAGTGTCAGTGGTTCCTAGGTGACCCTTTTTTCCTCAGTCTCATGTCATGGAGAGGGGTCTGTGGTTGGCCTGCCTGGATTTGGCTCTCGGTTCTGCCACTAGCTATAGGACATTGGGCAAGTTATTCTAACTCCCTGCACATCCACCATCAATAATAATGTCACCTACCTCCTGGGATTGTGTAAAGCTAAATGAATTAACACACAAGACATAAACCGGTTCCTGAAACATAGTAACTACCTAATAAATGACAGCCCTGCCATATAGGTGATATTATTGTCATTTTACAAATGGGGACATCACGGCCCAGAAAATTAAAGAGCTCATTCAAAGTTTAAAAAAGAAACAAACGAGAAAGCCACTAGACCTTGAATTTTGTCTTTTGGCTCCAAAGGCAAGATCCCCTTTACACTACGTACCATTTCTACAACCCTTTGGACAGCGGAGTATTCACTGAAGGCAACTTGGCCCTGAATTCTGTCCATTCTGTGGCCCTTTGGGTCTCACTCTAAAGTACGCTTCTGCAAAATATCTTTGTTTTTCCTCCTTGGTCAGCCAGCAAGCCTAGGAAAGCATACTTGGTGGCCACTTCCCCCTGAGATTCTACCTGTTCTTTTTCCTGACCTGCTCCCCGACCCCACCCTCATCTCCACCACGAGGCCATAGCAGGAGACCGCAGGTTAGCAAAGTGGAGCTCCACTTTGGCCGCCGACACCCAGCTAAGACGACAGCAGAGACGGCCGGCCAAGGTGTTCCAGCGTGCCCACGGTCAACCTGAAAAATAAATGGGCAGAGGAAACATCTCACCCCCTAGGCTGATTGCGCTTGTGCAGTTACAGTGTTTTTTAGTAGATGCCGTACTCATCCATTTCTTACAAGGAAAATGGCTGTAATCTGAGAAGCATGGTTTGTCATTTTCTTTCTTTTTTTTTTTTTAAACATTCCACAAATATGTTCTTGGTGATGAATACTTGAGCATCTGCGCACTGCTCCCAGAGCTCTCTGGAAAGGGGTCCTTTGGACAGAGGCAGAGAGGCTCCTATTGCTTCCTGATGCCCTGCCGTCCCTCTCCTGGAAATAAGTCACTCCTCACTGGATCCTGTGACTTTCGAGCGAGCACACATGGTTTTAGAGGTTATAAGCATCGCAGAGGCAGGAACTCCTTATAGTCCTCCCCTGCGACTCCAAAATAAGAGCACAGAAAATTAGGAGAAAAAAGGATGGTAGCTAGGGGTATGGGGCATGAGGCAAATTTCCTTGCTGGCTTGGCGTGGCCACCGCCTTCACATGAGCACTGTGGCGTCAGACCAGCTTGGTCTGATCACTTCTCCCTGGAAGGGAGCCTCACATTCATGAGCCTTAATGACATGGGAAAAGGAAAATCTTGGGGTGGGGAAGCATGTATTTCTCTCTCACCAGGTGGGGGATTTACATGAGTAACTTCTAGTAATGTTAATGGAAATCATAAGCCTGAACCTTCCCGTCCCCTCCCGGTCCGCGAAAGAACAGCCCCCTTTGTCTCATCTTTGAATCAATTTTCCACCATCTAGGTAGATTCTTGCCAACAAGAAGAAAGGATGCACAGTAGCCTTGGGGTGTTTTTGCTAGCCGGCCTGTCTTCTAGGAGTAGAGAGTGGGAGGTGGCTCGAGCACAGCTCTCGGGACTGATGGAGAGCTATTTGATGTGTGACAGGTAATGATTGGCCTCCTCCTTTGAGGCTGAAACAGCACAAGCCATTGGAAAGAATAGATGAGTGGTTTCATGTCTCCTAAGGGTAAAGGCGAGCATGTGCCAGGAGCATGCCCCTCGTTGGCAGGGTAGACTTTCATCGGGCACACGCGGTTCAGGGTGCTCGCCTCCTCGTAGCTACCCCATTCCCAGCAGCAGACCCAGAGAGGACTGACTGGCCACGCTGCAGGTGCTGCCTAGGAAGCTGGGGGTGGGAGGTGGGGGGGCCAGAATTTGAAAGAGAAGAAACCAGGCATGAAGAAATCAAAATTAACCCAAGCAGACTCCTCCCCACCCCCTCTCATTATGCAGCTGGGAGGAGTCAGGAAGGCATTCTCTTGATTTCTTGCCCAAGATAATCCCTGCTAAGAAATTAATGCGCAGAGCAGATGGTGCTGTCTCATTTCCAATGAAAAGAATCAGGGAAGATAGTCTGTGCAATTATTTTTAATGGCTGGTGTGGTGATCTTCTTAATTTGTGAGAAAATGTTCCATCTTTTGTTAAAACTGGCCCCATTCACATAGCTGTTTGTGCTGGAGACCAAGGCAGCACAGAGATACCTATCCTGTTAACGTCATCCTGAGGATTTTACTGGCTGGGGTGTTTCAGCCAGAAGACATCTTCCTGCAACGTCTTGTATGAACAGGCATGGAGTGATCAAACGCGTGGAGATGGTCAGCCTTGCCCTGTGCACTGCCCTCACTCTGGAGCGTGGCCGCAGAGCTGTCCAGGTCCTGCAGTTTATAACCCACGGGAAAATTTGGCCCCCTGTGTTATAACGAAAGACATATGGGCTTGGGACTCAGGGTCACACAAAGGCCATCGAAGCTCTCATCTTTGAGTTTGCTAGGAGGGGTGGCCTGTACACAATTAGCCACCCAACCCACGTTTATCAGACCTCTAACATGTGCCCAGCCCCATGGAGGGGACAAAAATGACGACAGTCAATGTTTGATGTTTACAATTGAGGAGTAGATGCCGGGCAGCAGGCCAGGATCCCTTGTTAGCCGAGGACATGGTTTCTTTCACAGGCTGGCCTCCCGTTGTCCCGGATTCACATTCTTGCTAGGTCCTTGGCTTGCCACTCTCATTCAGTGCTCGGAGCCACCCTGTGAGGTGTTGATTATGCTATTCGTGACAGACCACCGCCATTCGTGAGTCAGGAAGGGATTCACCTGGAAGGGGTCAAAACCCTGAGGTCTCCGTGTAACCAGGTCTGGTGCTTTCAGGAGCCTATATTCTTTTTAGTGAGCAAAAATAAACTTGTGTCAAACAGAAAACAAATAGGTGCTAAACCGTGAGGCAACAATAGACCATCACAGAGGGGAGAGATTCAATAGGGGGGGGAAATGCTGAGACACCATTTGAATGACCCAAATTATTTATGATAGAAGCAGCTGGAGAGGAGAGGCATGGGGACAGTTGGGGCCTGGGAACCAGGAACAGTCCTTGAGAGCCATTCCAGAAAGGCCCTTAGGTGGAAAGCCGGGCAGGAGAAAGGATGAGGAATCTGGAAATTGCTTTCACAAATGCTTTTAAAAGGGAAGGCAGGAGAGGCAGTTTCCTCATAAATGTAGGCTTATGCCTTCTGCCTCCTCCCACAGCACACAGGTAACACTCGTTCTACTTTCTCCTTACAGATCTAATGAGATTTTCTGACCATGGGGCTGCTATCAACACTCAGAAGCGTTTTCCGTGTGAATTTTGTGGACGGGCATTTTCACAGGGCTCTGAGTGGGAAAGGCACGTGCTGAGACACGGCATGTAAGTTGAGCCATCTCAAGAACGCCTTTGCCCAGAGTGTGGGGTGGTAGGGAGACCAGGTTCTTTTTATTTTTTCTTTTTTTCTTTTCTTTTTTTTTTTTCGGTTCCCCTGACGACACCCAGACCCCTCTGTGTCACATTTCTGGGCATGGGAGGAGAGACAGGTGTCAGGAACTAGGTTTCTCCTTTTTCGTTGGTTTTTAAAATGGTCACCAAGACACAAGTCAAATGAAAAATCTTTTTTTGATACGAATGACGAATCCCGCTCAAGCCCTCGCGTAGAAGTTTCGCGCTTTCTCCAGCCAGTGTCCCTTCAGCTTTCATTAGCATGACATTCTCTGATAGAGCGTGGACCGGGGTCAAAAGATCTGGCTTCTGCTCCTGCCTCTGATGACTCATTCCCTGAGTGGCCTTGAACATTCCCACGCACCTCTTGGTGCCTTCAGTGCTCTGCCTCGGGGACAGAGCCAGCTTCTGCCTGCCTCCCAGGTAGGTGGGAGCATACCTGTAAAACACTTAAAATCCTTAAACACAAAATTGTCTTCTGCACAAGACACTCTTTAGTCCACCGGACACAGATCCTACGAGTTGGTCCTTTTAGCAGATAATACCCCTGAAACCTGAAGCATTTGAACTTCAGGGAATATAACTTAGATTCCCAAGGTATGGGTTCCATCTCCAGGTTTTTGCTTTTGGTTTATTCTTCTGTGATTTGTTTCTGGACCTGTCCATTAAATCTTGAATACGCAGGTTGCTCTTTGAGTCTTAATAAACATAGGCAATCCCCTAGCTTCCGGGCTCCACTAATAAGTTTCAGCATAAGACAGTTCTTGCTGTTACCACTCATGACTTCACATTGTTCCCAGTAGAGGAGGGAACATAAAACAGTTATGTTAATCGGAAGCAAAATATGACGTAATCAAAACATAGTCTAATAATGAATATTTTTGCAGGTTTAATTACCCAAAATAATTGACTTAAGTATAACATGTAGTAAGGATAAATCACTCACCATTTGGCCAGACAGTTGTTCCAAGGAAACAAGGCCTTTTTGGGACCAGGGAAATAAGGATTTGAGTCTTTTTTTATTTTCTGAGGAAAAAATATTTACTCATCTGTCTCTAACATCCGTGTTTTTCCAGGGCGTTGAATGACACCAAGCAGGTGAGCAGAGAAGAAATCCACCTAAAAGAGAGCGTGCAGGACAGTATTAAGATGCCCTCTATAGAGGAAAAGGAAGATGATGAGGCAATCGGAATAGACTTTTCCCTAAAGGATGAGACAGTAGCCATCTGTGTAGTAGCTGCTGACAAATCTCTCCTGGAGAATGCAGAGGCCAAAAACGAATAAGCGTTTGGTGAAATTCTTAATCACACCTTACTTGAACCGTGATGAAAAGTGGGCGGGCCAGCTTGGGCTGAGAAGTGGGGGACAGAAACGAGAAGACAGAACAAAGCTGCTTTTTAGGACTGAACAATCTATTTTCAAAGCACTGGTACCTGTGTGAGTGAGTATGTAAATTAAAGTTATTTAAATGGTTGGAATATGTGGCTCCTTTTCCATCACTACATCTTTTCTTCTGGATCTTCATCATGGAAGTTTGGTTTGTTGCAGAATACGGAAGCACCTCCCATGCACGCAGTGTGCTCTGTGGTGGTCTTGGACAGTATGTGGAAACAGAAGCTCTGTGACAGTAGAAGACTTCTTAGGGGAACAACTTTTCAGCGCACAACTTTGAGTGCGTTTTTCTAGTTTTAATACCTTAAGCTTTTTCAAGACCTAACTGCAGCCGCTTTGGGAAAAAACAAAAAACAAAAAAACAAAAAACAAAACAGAAAACAAAAAAACTGCTTTGCATAAAACAGTCACCTGTTTCCTAGTACCTCAAACTTAACCAAGGGAATTCTCTGCATTTGTCAGTACTACCTGTCGTCGTTGTGGTTAAATGTAGAGAGAACTGCTGGGCAAGATGGTGAATGGAGAAAAAAAAAAAGAGTTTTAAAGAAAGGAACACAAATTGTGCTTAAAATCCCCACGTGGGTTTTATTTCTTAAAATACTGTGATTTTTTTAATTATTTTAGTAAAAAACAAAACAAAAAAAAGAAACAGACTTTAATTATTAGATAACTGTTTGTGAATTGTCATCCTTTATTCCAGGTAAGCTGTTTATTAGTGTTCAACTATAATTTAGAATTTGCTAGATTCATATGAGCTAATTTTAAGGTGACTGTGGAGTTTTGTTTGCCACATGTTCATTTTCTATCAGTTTGAGTGTTACAAACACAGCACAATTCAGTTTTTCATATAAATTGTTTTTTGTGTGTGTGTTGTTATTGTTGTTTTAATTTGGGGGCAAGGGAGATTTAGTTTTTTGTGAATAGGAATGTTTTTATTTTAAACATGGAAATAACAAAGAAGTTAACTTTCTTTTTTTTTTTTTTAATTTAACTAAAGAACCAAACTTTTCGGCACAGCTATGCAGCTTGTGGGCCAGACGAGGAAGTCCTCTTCACCCTTTTGTTGCTTGTCAAAAACACATTCTCCGTCTCACACAAATCATTTCTGTTAGGAGGGGCTGGCTTTTGTGTGCGATTTAAAATCTGTGTTTTGTTTTTGTTTGCATTGTGTTTGGGGGGGATAAGGGAATCCCATCCCTTTGGTGAGAATGGACAAGAAATACTTACATCCTACAAGGAGCCTGGAGAACTGCTTTTCTTCTGTTTGTTTAACTCTAGCTGCCAGCTGCTCTGTTTCCCCACCTTAGCTTTTTCAGGAGGGAGCAGCTTAGACAAAATCTAAGTCTACGTTTATAATATGTTCTGATTGTGAACAGAGAGTTTTTGTTCTGAAAAGTAGAAAAGAACTTTCCTTGAAGCCTAGGTTTTAGAAGCCTGTGCGCTTGTCTGCTTGAATGTGTGTGTTCTCGTGTGGGCATGTGTGGGTGGGTGTGTGTGGTTGTGTGAGGGAGTCCTTTGGTTTTCATGTTTTGTTTTGTTTTGTTTTTTTAACTTGGAAGGGTTGGGGGAGGGGGAGGGAAGAAAGGGAAGGGGAATCGCTGAGATGACAGTGTCCCACATAGCTTCAAATAAAATCCATGGAAAGATACTGCATTTGTGGAATAAGTGCTTACTTGAAAAGCATGTTCTTCTTTTATTTTCTTGCTGTTAAGAATTTTTATTTGTAGGACATTTATTTTAATTTAATTTTTTTTTTTTAGGGATGAGGGCCATCACGTGGAAACCAGAAAATGGGGAAAGTGTGAACTATCTAAACAAAGATTCATTTTGTGTCCATATTTGTTTTTAATTGGCCTCATTTCAAATGTATTAAACAGTTCCATACCTGGATTGGGTGTTTATTATGATTACCAAAAACAAACTAAAAAAAGAGAAAAAAGGAAAGAAAGAAAAAGGAAAAAAAGAAAATAATTGTGACATGCTTTTATCACTACTTTATTTTTCAAATAACATGTAAATATTGTAATCCATTGGATTTTGTTTTGCTAACCTGTTAATAAAAATATGGGACCATTATCCTTTTAACAAGGCTAGAATGTCATTTTTTTTCTTTTTTCAAACATATACCTGATATTTTGTGGCCGCACATTTTGGATGCATTATTATAATTCTGTTGACTGTAATGACATAGAATTTACAACATTTTTTTTGTTTGTTTAATTTATACAGAGGACATTTTTTTTTTTCAGAGCTTGAGAGAAGAAAATAAATAGCAAAGTGATAACCTATTGACTCCAATAATCAGCGTCTCCCAATACTTGGTAAAAGGCAGGGAGCTCCTGAGTTCTTAAGCCAAGGGTTTAAAAAACAACAAAAAAACACACAAGTAGGTTATTCAAGTTGTTTGCAACATACATTTTGTAATAAAATGTGAGAAATTAATAAAGAATTTTTTTCACATGTGTCTATGTGCATCTGTTGTAGATCATTTATAGATATAACTACAGATAAATGCAGAAATAATGTGGCATTGCCTTTCAAAGCATAGATACGAGAGATTCCAAGCCACTGAATCTACACAAGTGTGAAAGGTAAAGTTAAGACGAGGTGTGTGCTGGGATTTTTAAATGTTCATGTTTCTACATCAGGGTTTATCACCAACTGGGGGGATTTTATGGAGGGGATGTTTTCCATCAAAAATGTGAATCAAAGTGGGGTATGAGGGTTCAGAGGGAAGAAGTGCCAGTGATTAATGTCATCTGGGTACCCTGAATCCATGGGCACAGTGATTTTAAACTAACTGCAAGTTACAACCACTGCCACCAACTATCTTACTGTGCATCCTGCACCAGTAATTATCATCATTGAGCTACCCTGTTATAAAGCAAAGGAAAAATTAGTAGTCATGAAACCTAGAATAAGAGTAAATCAATAGCAACACCACCGAACATTAAACTCGGAGGTGATTTATGCTGTCTGCTTTCAGGGTTAGGAGACAAAGATTCATGGATCATTTGTTCTGAGATCATTTTAAAAATCTGGTTCTCACCATTCCTGATCTTTATTCCCTTCACAAAGGAAAGTTTTACTTACAAGAGGATATAAAACAGAGAAAACAAAGTTGGATAAATCAGGACCCAAGGGGAAATGAGGACTAAGTAGCAAAATGATAATTGCAGGGAACTGGCAAAATGCATTCCATGAGGCCATACATAAGCCACATATTTGGCCTTAAGCTTCCTGGTTAGCAAGGAGAAAAATGAACAATCAAAAATTACAATCTCAGTAATTTTATCAAGTGCTCAAGAGATACTCCACCTGCAGGTTGAGAAGTCCCTTATATATCTAAAGAAGAGAAAGTGACATAATGGACTTGTCTGTTGTAAAGCATAGCTATTCTCATGGCCTCCATCAAATATTTAATAAGCAATGTTTTTTATTGAGTTCATATCTAACCCATACTCCATCTCTGCCTTATGGAGAGGAAGTCGAATTTACTGATATATTAGTCATAGTAGGGCTGCAAAAAAGTAACACCTTAGCACAACAGAAGTTTAATTCTTATATATTCCCAGTGGGGGGGCTAGGAGGTGACCTTTCATTTGGTGATTCAGGAATCCAAGCTCTCCTATCTGTCCAAAGATGCTATCATCGCAACAAATGAATCCCAAAGTCATTGCTGAGAGGTTGGAGGTGGTCTACCCACTCAGATGCCTCATCCAGGAAGTAGTATCCATCACTTCGTGCCTTGCTTCGTGGGCTAGACCTGGTCACACAGTCCCACCTCCCCACAAGCGTGGTCTCATCTACTAAAGTGCCCAGGAAGAACACATGAACTGGCAACTTCTACTACAATCAGGAACTCATAGAAGCATTCCTTTGGAAACAGTAGGGGAAGATAGAAACTCTCTGTTCTTTAGTAAGCACAAGATGCTGGTCCTATCACCCGTGTACTTTACCAATATTTTTGAGCAAATATTTGGTTCTCACTGCTGTATAATAACAAGGGAGACACGACACCTGTCTTCCCACAGCTGACGAATAATAAGGATAGAGATGCAACCTGGGAGAAATGACACCAGTGTAGAGGCTGGGGGCATGCTGGACCCTGAGGTCCGGTTTTAAGGCTTTGCCCCCACCCTTGTGCTGGTGCTGACTACCCTAAGGAAAGGTGACTTTCACTGTGAATACATTTTCTCTGTCCATCTAAAAGCACACATTTGATTGAAGGAGGCATATGAGAAATTGGTTCCTCATACGCAGGGTGAGTATTTAGCCCTTGGGCTTAACAAAAATTACTCAAGATACTCTCCTTTCCTTGCAGCTATCTGTATTTCAGGGCCAGGGATGTGATAGCACTCAATCATAGGAGACCATAAGATTTTTCTAAGTATTGTGCTTGTCATTTCCTGAAAATGTCTTCTTTTCCAAACGCCCTGCCTTGCACACACCATTCCCTTGGCCTCAGCGTTGAAATCCATTTCCTCATGGGAAGTTACCTGCTCTTTGAGATTCAGCCTAAATACAACCTTTGATGTGAAGCCTTCCGACTGCCTATGTATCACATGATGACACGTTACTTATCACCTGTCTACTGTCTTTTTTAAAAAATATATTTTATTGATTATACTATTACAGCTGTCCTGATATTTCCCTCTTTGCTCCCCTCCACCCAGCACCTCCCACTCCCTCAGGCAACCCCCACACCATTGTTCATGTCCATGGGTCATGCATGTTAAGTTCTTTGGCTACTCCATTTCCTATACTGTACTTTACATCCCATGGCTATTCTGTAACTACTTATTTATACTTCTTAATCCCCTCACCTCTTCACCCATTCCCCTCACCCCCCTCCCATCTGGCACCTATCAAAACACTCTCCATATTCATGATTCTGTCTCTGTTCTTGTTTGCTTGGTTTGTTTTTTTAGATTCCATTGTTGATATGTATTTTTTCCATTTTATTGTTCATAGTTTTGATCTTTTTTGTAAATTAGTCCCTTTAACATTTCCTATAATAATGGTTTGGTGATGATGAACTCCCATAGTTTTTTCTTGCCTGGGAAGCTCTTTATCTGTCATTCGATTCTAAATAATAGCTTCACCGGGTAGAGCAATCTTGGCTATAGGTCCCTGCTTTTTATGACTTTGAATATTTCTTGCCTGCAAAGTTTCTTTTTAGAAATCAGCTGACAGTCTTATGGGAACTCCCCTGTAGGTAACTAAGTCTTTTTCTCTTGCTGATTTTAAGATCCCCTCTTTATCTTTAACCTTTGGCATTTTAATTATGATGTGTCTTGGAGTGGACCTCTTTGCATTCATCTTGTTTGGGACTGTCTGTGCTTCCTGGACTTGCATGTCTATTTTCTTCATCAAATTAGGGACGTTTTATTTTTTCAGATAGATTTCCAACTTCTTGCTCTTTCTCTTCTTCTGGTAACCATATGATGTACATGTTCGGCCTCTTGAAGTTGTCCCAGAGGCTGCTTATACTATCCTCACTTTTTTGGATTCTTTTTTCTTCCTGTTATTCTGATTGGTTGTTTTTTGCTTCCTTATGTTCCAAATCATTGACTTGATTCTTAGCTTCAACCACTCTACTCTTGTTTCCCTGTAAATCATTCTTTGTTTCAATTAGTGTATCTTTCATTTCTGATTGGATTTTTTTTTTATGCTGATGAGGTCCTCACTAAGTTCCTTGAGCATCCCTATAACTGGTGTTTTGAACTCTGCACCTGATAGATTGCTCATCTCCATTTTGTTTAGCTCTTTTTCTGGAGTTTTGATCTTTCTTTTGGACCATATTCTTTGTCTCCTCATTTTGGCAGAGCTGCTTTAACTCCATGTCTTGGTAGTATGGCCTAATGTGGTAGGTATCCTGTAGGGTCCAGTGACACAGCCTCCCCTATCACCCAAGCTGGGTACTCGAGGTGTGCCCTTCATGTGGGCTGAGTACACCCTCCTCTTATAGTTGAGCCTTGGTTGCTGTTGGCAGATCAATGGGAGGGATTTACCCAGGCCAGTCAGCTGCAAGGATTGGCTGTGACTATTGACCACCAACCTCCACCCTCCATGGAGGATCAGCTGTGCAAAGGTAGGATGGTGGTGCTCCAATATCTATAGCTGTCCACTGGGTGAACTGGCCCCGGGGTTTTCTGGGTGGTGCAGGCCAAGGTCAGTCCCCTGTGTTTTGCCCATGGCCACCCTGCCTGAGCTATAAAGCAATCTGAGATGGCCATTGGAGATGGCCATGCTGGGCTTGGAGATTCATAGGCAAAGCCGAGTTGTGAATCTAGGCTGGCTGCTGCTAGTGCCAGGCCTGGGGCTCACTGAGGCCAGCTGTTGCATGTTGGAGAGGATGTAAGAAGTTGTGTAGCATGAGCCAAGACCAGCCATTCATATGAAAAAGAAGCTTGGGTGGGCCCATAAGTTGGGTGAGGTAGAGTCTCAGATATGGCACCAACTTGCTGGCTCTGTGGCTCTGTGGGAGGAGGGTTTAGAAAAGGGGCACTGGCCTCTGCTTGTCTTGATGCCAGACACTTCACTTTCTCCCAGTATGCCACTGGTGCCTTTCAAGCTGCTACCGTGGTGCTGGAGCTCAGAGAGTGTAAGTCTGAGTAGGTGAGTCTGTGTGGGTTCTTCAAGAGGAACTGGTTGGAGCTCCAGCAGTTTCTTCCACTGACTCAATCCTTGCTGGTTTTTGCTGCCAGAAGTTGTGGAGACTTATTTTCCTGGCACTGGAACCCTGGTCTGGGGGGTTCTGGTGTCATGCTGGGTGGGACTCCTCGCTCCCAAAATATCCCTCCTGAATTTTTATCCATGATGCATGGGTGAGGGACCACCCTAATCCGCATCTGCACCCCTCCTACCAGTTTGGATGGATGTGCTTTCTTTAATATCATACATAGTCATCAGACTTCCATTCAACTTGATTTCTGATGGTTCCGATGGTTGTTCTATTTTAGTTATAAATTTGACATGGCGGTACAAAGAGGTGAGCCATGTCTGCCTGTACCCCATCTTGACCGGAAGTCCATCCCCTGTCCTTATAAACACTTATTGAAGACTCTTGGCCCTGGCCAACTAGCTCGCTTGGTTAGAGTATCTTCCCGGTGCACCAAGGTTGTGGGTTTGATCCCTGGTCAGGGCAAATACAAGAATCAACCAATGAATGCATAAATATGTAGAATAAATTGATGTTCCCCTTGCTCGCTCTCTGTCTCTTTCTTCCTCTCTCTCTTTAAAATCAGTAAACAATATTTTTTTAAACTCTTCTCTTCTCCATCCCCCACTCCTACTCAGACCTGAAGTAGCTGAGACACATTGCTGTCAGATGCAGCTAGCCTTTTTAAATTCAAATATATTCCTGTTGATACCAAGTGTTAGTGATCTGTTTTGGCATCAATATTACATTTTCTTTCTGAGCTTGAGATTGCTTTTTTAAATATCTAAGTAAAAATATGCAGTTTGGTAGATGAAAAATGTCTTTGAAACTCTAGGCGCTCTCTCTGTCTGTGTGTGTGTGTGTGTGTGTCAGACAACTGACCATCACGGCTCTCCTGCAAGAGCTCACTTTCGCCACCCTTCCCCCTTCTTTCCCAGAGGTAACTAGGAAATGGATGGGGAGGACCCTAGGGCCTAAAGATTGGACATCAGTGGTGACCAGCTGCAGAGTTGGGGAGCAGAAACCAGAATTGGCCATGATGGTGATTGAGATGCGTGGCTGTGACAAGTGGGGTAAGATGACGGTGTCAAGATATAGAAACAAGCAGGAAAGGGCTGGGGGATGGTAGCTTGAGAGGCAGGGTGGAGGGAAGACTGTTTTAGAATGCGAGTGGTTTGAACATGTTTGTGATACTGGAGGGAAGGAGCGAGTGCAGCCGCTGGGTAGCTGACAAGCACACTCCATGATGGGACCCAGGGCACCGGGGAGCATGGGCTTGTGCAGATGAGGAGGGTCCTTTCCCCACCGCCCATCCCCTTCCTCTGGAAGGGGAGAGGAAAGGGAACATGCTCTCTGCTCTCCCTGTGCATTTGCAAGTGAGAGATGCCTGGGGTGATAGGGAGTTCGTGCTGATGGACCTGGCCTCTGCGGGGATGCATCAGCACAGGGTTTGTGTTTGGAGCTGCCGCTGAGGGCCCTGCGGACAGGGACAGAGTGGAGGGGACAGGGAAGATGAACAGGACTGAAAGCAATTAGTTACTATTATGGTCTCTGTATGACACAAATAGTTACTCAAAGGGTTCGGGGCAATAATCTTTTGCTAGGACTTCCCTTACAACACTCCCCTCTCCCTTAAATGCAAACACACACTCCGACAACACGTTACAAAGAAAAAAAAAAGGAAAGAGAGAGAGAGAAAGTCAGCTCTTAGAATCAGAAGGGACACTTCCTTTCTCCGCCTACTTAATTACCTGGCTTTTTGAATTAGGGGTGGAAAGCAAACTTGCCTAGTTCCTATTCACAATTCCTCTCTCGAGTTTGCGCCCATTAATGAAGCGGCTCAGTCTGGTTTAGCTAACTGCGTGCATGATTTCCAGAAACCACATCACAATGCGGGAGGAATGCAGCCTCCAGCTATGCTACAGCAGCTTAACCACATTGTTTAAAGAGAGGAGCAGGGGCAGCCCAGTGCCTCTGAAATCCATTTAAGATGTGTGAAAACATGAGATTGCAATTCTGACCTTTCCCTGAAGCTGAAAGAACCTACTCCAGTGGGGCTGTTCGGAAGGGTGCAGCTACAGGCCTGGGCCCGCCCTCGGTTCCCCAGGGCTCTGGCACTTGGTGGCCCATCAGGTGGGGCATCTTGCCTCTCTGTGCCTTCTGTCCCTGGTGGGGCACGAGCCTGAAGGCTGCTGGACATTTTGGAAGAGGAGGGAGGTATTGCTTAAGGAATGGACATCAAAGGGCAAATCGAGGAAAAGAGGAGAACCTTATGGGAATCATGTGGGCCTGGGTCTAAGGTCACCCACTGCCTTTTCAGAATTGGGCCAGGGAAGAGACTCTGCCCCAATGCACTTTCTGATGCCAACCCAGATACCAAAATGTTTGAGGCTTTTGTAAGGTGGGAGGAAGGTCGTGGAACTTGGAATCTGAATAGCATGACTGAAATTCCATTGCATTTTGTGAGTGGAGATGGTGCAGATACAGCACAGCTGATTAAAAGTGGAGTGTGCAGCCAGGCTGCCTCAGTTCAAACCTCAACTCTTCCATTTACTGTGTGACCTTGGGCAGTTAACATAACCTCTCTACATCTCAGTTTCCCCATCTGTGTAATCGAGAATAAAAGTACCTAGTTGTGCACTTTATGAGGCTAAATATGTAAAGCACTTAGTATAGTGCCCCTCCCATAATCTGTGCCCAACTGATCTAGTCCATCATTGTTCTCTCATTGCAGTTAACTCTTTAAGGACTTGGGAGCTTCGTTTCCCCATCTGTAGAGAGGGACAATGGGATCTCTCTCTTAAGGTGGCTTCAGATAAAAATAGATTAGAGAGAATGTAACAGGTTTGGCCCGTGGTAGGCACTTAATATGTGGCTACTGAACCTACACCTACTGATTTTTCTCTTGCTGGGCCCTGCAAAAATGTAAAGGGTTTGGTTTCTTCAGTCAAAATGTATAGCAACAGAAGATACTTAGCTCAAAGTATGGGCTCTGGGCTCAAAGAGAGCTCAGTTTGAATGACCAGTCTTCCTCTCATTCGGTTTAAAACCTTGGATCGCCTATTGATTCTTTTTCCACCTCAGCTTCTTAATAAACTGAGGTGTCTTGTGTGAAAATGCAATGAGATAAGGCAGAATCTGGACCAGAGGGGGTGCCACAGAGTGTGAAAACCATGCTTCTCAAGGACAGGAGTTTCCCATGACATTCTACACCTATGAGCACACCTGGGCCACTGGAAGGTGCTCAGTAAGTGTTTGTGGTCTAAGAGGTGAGGCAGGAACACATCGGTGTCAATTTCTGAAAAGAGACAGGGCCCAAGGTTGGGTCATGTTGGTGCTCACATATTCAAAGCCTTCAGTATCAGATGAGCAAGTATCACCAGCAGAAGAGTCTTTGTTTTTTTAGTATAATTATCTTCAAGTCTTCTATCAATAGAAACAAGAGTATTGCTCTGAAAAAAACTTCTCTGCAGGTGTTTGGGGGCCCTATTTAAGTTTCAGCCAATCCCCCTGGATCCCACCCCCACCCCCTGCTTGTGACCACCAGGAAAGGGGCTTCCCCACGTGATAGATGGCCACACTTTGGTAGAAGCAGCATGAGTAGATGTCTTGTTTCTATTAATTATTCTATTAATTTAAGTCTGGCCAGAAACAGAAATATAGCCACTGCCCCGGATTCTTGCTTATGATTGGCGAAGATGCTGGAAGATCCTAATGGGCTCCTACCTCACACTTTGAGAACCCCTTAAACCAAGTTTCCAAGTCATTAAAGCATTAAATGAACTACAATGATGATTTAGAGAATTTTTTAAAAACTGCAACCATGAGGGTTATGACGATGATAATGTGGATGATGCCAGTTAATATCGGTTGGGCACAGATTATGGGGAGGCACAGGGCTAAATGCTTTGTGCATTTTAGTGCCTCCGTGCTGCATGCTTTATTGTTTGCACCTTAGAAGAAAAGCAAAAGAAACTTCTCCCCGAAGCATAGTCTGCAAAGCCCTCCTTGTAATCTGACTGGGTCAACTTAGGTCGGCCCACACATACAGCCCTGGGCCTCTGCCAGGTGCTCACCATCATCTGATTGTCGTAGGCTAATCATGATTTCCATCTGGAATAGGAATAGGATGGGGGGAAATCTGGGTTCAATTAGAAGGGAGGAAATGGAGGCTAGATGTTGGCTATACAACCAGCAGTACCCCTTACGTAGGTGCTGAATAATTACTTGGTGAATGATATAATAAAGATGAGTGTGTGGCCTGACGCTCCTACGAGTTGTCCCAGTGGGGAAGTCTACTGGTAAAGCAGGAGGGCTGGGGCTCCTGCGAGGGCTCCCCTGGCACTGGAAGGTCCTCGGCTTCGTGACCCTCTCACAGATCTAGGCACAAGTGAGTCCTTTCCAATCTGACACTTCTCCTCAGCAGTCCTCTTGCTCGGAAAGGCTGATGGGAAACTTCCCCAGCCACGTGCAAACCTTTCAAGAGTTCTGCAGGCAGTTGTCCATGTCTCCCCGTTTCAGACCACTTCCTTGACCCTAGAGAGGGGCTACTCCTCTTGTCTGACTTATGACCCAGTCTCTTCAGCGCTCATTCATTTTCAAGAACCAGAGTCTCTCCTTGGAAGCAGTTAAAGAATGGTAGCCCCTCTTCCCAAACCTGTGTCCTCTAATAAACTCAGCTCCCTTCTCAGGGAGACGGTGAGGGCAGATAGTAACATGGACCTCCAGGATCTGATGAGTCTGCCTTGCAGCATCGGCTCCACAATTGATTTGCAGGAGGACCGCGGGAAAAATCACATACCTCTCTGACTCTTCTTTATCTGTGAAACAGGGTGTTTGTAAATAAAGCACTGCCTTCTCTACCTCGAAGGATGGGCTTTGGAAAACTGCAGGAGTAGGAGAATTTGGGCTTGGGGAAATTAAGAACTTTTAGAGAGTTGGGGGAATGGAGGGGGCAACATCAGTAGTCAACCTGTGAAAGGTCTCATAAATACATATTTTCAGTTTTTCCTAAAATAGAGTAATAAAAAAAAGGACACAAAATGTCAGGGCCATTTAACACATATTAAAACACTAATAACAAGAGCTAGCCAACTAATTTCTATTTACCATCCCTGGCTTGTAAGATCCCTCTCCCCTTAAATTTAAAGGAAAATGCTAAAAATTCAGACTGTTGGAAAGTGATTAGGAGCAAGGAGTTGGTGGGTTGGTTTGTTTGCTCTCAGGTCCAGTTCTCTATCCATATTGTCACTGTCTTTCTGTTGGTTTGCTTGGGCATTGTTTTATCCTGTTCCCCAAAGACCTAGGCTCAAGGCACCACAAAGCACAAATCCCATGCACCATCTGTCTACACTAGGCCTCCTCCTCCCCTGGGGCTCCCCGCCTCAGAAATCCTACCACTTACCCAGTCAGCCAAGGAGAGACCTGGGCACCAGCCCTAACCCCTTCCTCACCCCTGCCCCACCCCTTCAACAAGTCCCCAGGGCCAACCTTCCACTTCCTAATACCTCATGAGCTCATCTGCCTCTGTCCACACTCGCCCTGTGAGATGGTATAACATTTTAACTGTTATTAGTTAAACATTAAACATTAAAACGAATAACCTTGGGTGCTGTGGCTTAGCTTTCATTATTTATTAAGATGCTTGCCACCAGTTCCTCTCGGGTTTCCCCCAGTCCAACCGAACTACACGAGGCAGCCGGGATGGAGGCAAATCTGTTTTGGTCACTCTTTTTCTTAAAACCTCTCAGACCTTCTAGCTCCATCCTTCCCAGGCCCCTGCCCCAAACCCCCTCTCCCATAAAGCACACCCTGCATCCCCCCGATTATTCTTCACAGTCTATCGATCCCCCATGCTTTTCCACTCTGTGTTCCAGCTGCTTGGAACATCTCCCTCCACCCCTAACCTGGCTAGCTCCCCTTTGTCCTTAAATACTCAGCTCAGATTTAGTCACTCTGTGCCTTAGTGTTTTCACCCTGTAAAATGAGCACAGTAATGGCACTTACCTCATAGGCTGTTGGAAGGTATAAATGAGTTAATCCACGTAAAGCATGAAGAACTGTGCTTGGCAGTTTGATCAATGTTAGCTGCTATTATCCTTTCCAGGGAGCTTTGACCCTGAACCATACTCCCTATATTGCCCCAAACTTCCCTCACCGGGACGCTTACCAAAACGAACTCAAGTGGAATTGCTAGACTTTGCATTCCTTGACAGCTGACACAGAGGCGTCTTTGCCTCTGTCTCTGCTCAGAGTAAGGCCAGGAGCACTGAAGGGACAGTGAACGTTAGCTGAATGAATAAACGCTCAGGTCAAGGGGGCCTTTTACCACTGCCTGAAAGTCATTCCAAATGACTTACAGCAACTCTCTCTCACGAGGACTTCTGACAAAATATCCTGAGATGTCTGGATTTCCACCCCAGCTCTCACTAACCAGAGGCAACCCCATCAACTCGCCGTGTTAGTGGCATGACAGGCAGAGTGACTCTCTGCTTCACTTTAAAAAGAAAAAGGAGAAGAAGAGAAGGAGGAGGAAAATGACTTAGTCATCACTGCCAGCCTTGGCAAATAAACATCGCTATTACATACTCCAGGACTCAAGGAGCAACACATAATTAGGCACAGGTTCAATCAGGAGTGAGAGGCGGGTTGGGTGAGTACTCCATGTGTGAGTGGCTCATTTGCACTGCAGAAGAGGTAGGGAGGTTGATTTTCATGCAAATACTGTCTCTAAGATTCCCAGTTACGTACACACATTAATATTTTTAAGGCCCAACCTAGGCGAAATGCTTTTTCTGAGAAAAGGGGCAGGGAAGGTGTGTAGATTGTTTCTGAGTGGCAGCAGCAGACTTATTAGGATTTGACTTGCTTTGTGATTATTGAAGTAATATATTTTTGTTGTGAATGCCTTGGAAAACATAGAAAACAATAAAGAAGAAAATGAAAACCTGTAATGATCTTATCCTCCACTTGGTCCTGTCACCTACCAGTCTCCCTTTCTACATTCAGTAACTCACTCTGTAAATGACCTCATCCAGTTCTGTGGCTTTAAATGCTGTCTTTACACTCATGATTCTCAAATGAATATCTCCAGTCCCCTCCTCTCCAGCAAGCTCCAGACTAGATGTCAAAAGACAGAGCCTTGAGGATACTTAATAGCATCAGAAACTCAACTGGGCTGCAATAAATCTCTTGCTTTCCACCCTCTCCCTGCAAAACTGTTTTCTCCTTTGATCTTCTCCTTTTTATTAAATGTCACGATGACACCCAGTTGCTTAAACCCAAAACTAGAAGTCCTACCCTAACTTACACATTTTTTTCATAGGAAATCTGAATTCTACCTCAAAAGACATCCCAATTTCCTACATGTCTTCCACCTCTACTGCCACCACTCATGTGCAAGAGGCCAATATTCGCTGCTTGGAATTTTGTAAGACCAGCCCCACAGCCTGCATTCTCTATTTTTTTATACAGGAATCAGAATGATATCTGGTTGTTTTCTTAAGATTGATACCTAAAAATAGGATTGTGAAAGCATAAATAATTTCAAGTCTTGATTATCTATGTATATATATTCAAGTACGGCTTCAGAAATCAGCTCCTATTATCGACTACACCAGCAGTGTCCAAGTGTCTGGATTTTAAGATAGCCACCTGACATGTACCATGTGCTTGACCAGGGACAAGCTTGGATCTTTGTATTGGTTTACCTCTCTGTCTCTGCCACTGAATGAAACAATGATTACTTTTTTGATCATTTCTTATCTATAGAGCACTATGAATTTTCAGTCTATGACACAAGCGAATAAAAAATGTAACTTACTTATTTTTTAATAGTTTATTTTTATTGTATTTTTTCCATTACCATTTATCCCTCTTATTATACCTTCTTTCACCTCCACCCATCACCCTTCATCCTGCCATCACCACAGTTGCCTGGTGAAAAATATAACTTTAAAAATATTTTTTTTCTCATAATTAAACTTTGTGTTTGTCTGGAACCACCATGTCGTCTGGTGGCAAAAAAAGTTCAATCTATTTCATTCTGGATACACTCAACCACTTAGGTTTTTTTTCAGTCTCCTCAAGTTTAATCCCAGCCTGTGTGGATTTTCTCTATCCCGTCCTTCTGCTCATAACTCAGGATTTATCTAAACTAATGGAGGTAGTGGGGTGGGGAAGGGTTTTCTAGGATCTGGTTTATAGCTGTCATCTGGCCTTGCTAAAATCTACTAAGAAGATCTTTGTTTTTTGTGGTCTCGGGTTAATCCCACTTTTACCAGGTGAGATGGACCCCACCTAGCATCAATTCCTGGTGTCCACTGCTCCAGGTGATCCATGTCTTACCCTCTAGCAACCATTGCTGGACCCTTTGGGGGCCACAGGAAGGTTCCAGACACTTCTCCACGATGGTCTAGGGCCATCAAGACAGAAAGGTCAATCTTGGGCTCTCTGTGGAATTTTCTTGCTGCCTCTCCACCATGCTGCGTCCCTTGGGTTGCACTGGGGAAGTTCTGTACAGGTCCTTTCTGCAAGCTTTGCAAACCTATCCAAGTGCTCTGCCGTCTCCCGGCCAGGACTCAGCTCCCCCGGGGAGGAGAGGGTTAGTGAGTGTGGTGGACACGGAGCTCCACTGCTATCCAAGCCCTTCTCCAGGCAAGGCCCTGCTGCCCCGCAGCAGGGGGCGAGTGCAGTCAGCAGGTGGCCTCCAGCTGTCAGCTCCTCCCAGGGGCAGGAAGCCACCTTGCCCTTGCAGAGCAGTGTGTATCCGATGACTGGGTAAGGTGGGTGTAAGGGTCCAGCTGTTCTACCTAACACAGAATGACCTGAGTGAGTAATATTTGCTCCAGAGTTTCCTACGGGCCAAGCCTTTGTCAGGCTTCCATCCCAATTCAACTCCTACCTCCACCTAGTTCTGCTTTCTTTCCTTCCTTTCTTAGGTATTAATCCTTCAACAGCGTTTTGCACTTTGAACTCCATCTCACAGATTACTTGCAGAGCACCCAACCTGCGGTATTTGTGAAGCCGAACCACGTTCAGGGTCCCTTCTGAGGAACACTCACGGCAACTCTCTTGCTTTTCCTTGGACGCCCTCCCTCTGGCCCCTCAGTTCAGCTCTGGAATCTCTACAGGCTCAACGGCACTAGACCATTAACTTTTAAACGATCTTATTTTAAAATTTTATGTGCTTCTGTAAATTTGATATATTTTAAATATATCATCATGCCATCTCCCCAAATCTATTGTAAGTAGCACAGCACCTGGCTTCTGGCACAAGAAAAGCCACACTTTTCACACACACAAACCTTTTCTATCAACCTGGGTTGGGTTTTCTTTTTCTTTTTCTTTTTCTTTTTTTCTTCTTTTTTTGCCAGTACTTTGAAGAGACTCTTTTGAAACTCAAGATTGGGAATTGGTGTCTTTGTCCTCTTTTGTTTGGCTGCGGCCTGCCTTCCTTGAGGCACTAAGCTTAGATTGCCCTACCTGGGGCCTGAAAGATAGAAGGCTCCCATGGTCCATTATAAACGTGGAGGTATGTGTGTGTGGGATATGGAAAATGCTTAAGTTAACGCAAAATCTCCTGTCTGCCAGATACCTGTAGCCTTGCAAAAACCCCCTGAAAATGTTCAGAGCTTAAGTCTCTGCTGGTTCTGTACATGAATGGCTAAGCTGGAGGAAGGGTTCAAGCTACACAAAATCATCATTCTCAGTACTTACCGGTGAAGAGATGCTTCACTAAGAACCTAGAAATAAACTGTCTCCTGAAAAAGATATGCAAAGTCATCCAAAAGAGAAAGAATAGCACTCAAAAGAGTAGGACTCTATTATAACTCAATAGAGACATATTGTCCAGAAGTTGGAGCTAGAAATGTGGTGATATCAAGAGAAAGAGTCCCAGAAGCACAAGTGGACAGTTGTATTGGAAAGCCCTTTCCTACTGTGTCAGTTGGCAGATGCCAAACGTCTGTAGTATTCTGTGACTGCGGTGGCCCTCAGGGAACCACACTCTGCTTTGTCCTTTTGTTTGAATCCGGGCTGGTCCTGTGACAAGTTTTAACCAACAGGCCACAGAGGAAGAGGTACCCCATGCCCATCCTGGGCATGAGCCTTAAGAAGACACCTCTCAGCTTCAACTTTTGTGTTTTAGGATCCCTGAGCACCATGTCAGGAGTCTAGCAACATTGCTGGAAAGACCTTATGAACAAGCTATGTGGAAAGCGGAGGCCCAGCCTTCCAGAATCCCAGCTGAGCCCCGTTCCCACAGGCCCGCCATCAAAATCAGCCACGTGAGTGACCAGCAGTCAGACCAGTAGAACTGCCCAGCTGAGCCCAGCCCACTTTAAAGAATTACATGAATCAATATAATGTTTCTGGTTTTAAGCCGCTAAGTTTGGTGGGGGTTTGTGACACACCTTTAGTTAACCAAAAGGAGTTTGTAGCTTACAGACTTTACTTCTTTAGGGCTGGCCCTCCAGATGATGAAATGAATTCATCAGATATCTTAATTAATGCCAGTTAATATTCAGTTTACCTTACCCTCTCTGGGCTAACTCCAGGCTCACCCAGCAACCTTCCCACCCATCCCAATCCCCCAGCCCCTGCCCTGCCATGCAGTTCTGACTTAAAGGAAGGAAGGCACCTGTAAAAGACCATTGGGAGCTTTCTTCCTGGCTTGCAGAGGCTCACTTCCCACTGTGTCCTCACGTGGCCTTTACTCAGTGCATGCGTGTCGAGAGGGAGACCAAGGATGCAAGTCCTAATGGATCAGTGCCCTATTCTATGGCCTTTTTTCATCACAATCACTTCCTTACATGTCTCTGTCTAAATACAATCACACTGAGGGGAGGGCATCAACAGATGAATTTTGGGGAGATACGTTCAGTCTCTAACAATGGGCTCTGCTTACTGTCGGCAGAAGAAGACCAGTTAAGTAGTAGAGGGGAAGGGTGTTGAGGAAGTTCCTGTTTAGTGGCCAGTATTTTCTGTGACCCCAGGTGCAAGACCACCTGTTGATGATGAGCGGGCTCTGGAGAAGGCAAAAGCCAGAGAAAAGGAAGACAATTTGGGAACAGAGCAAGGGAAGGGGGAGGCAGTGGAAGCCTTCGCAGGGATGCTGGAAAGCCCTATTTGCAGGTGAAAGCATAGATCTGCAATGAAGCTACGCCAGAGCATGGGTAAGGACTTTAATTTGTGAGCCATCAATAGTTCAGGAGCAGGAGCCACGAAAAGAGAGCGATGAATTTATCCCAGGTAAGAGACGTGTGCACGTGTTGGGGAGGGGCAGAGACGAGGGGGTCGAATGTACTTGAAATACAGTCCATGGATCCAGGCTAGGTTAGTAAAACAGCAAAAATGAGATGGGATTTAATAGGAGGGAAAATTTAGATGGGTTCAGAAAAATTGGGATAAAAGTAAGAGAGGGCTTAGGAGTACCTTAAGAACAGCCTGTCATTTCACAAGGACTCATGAAGGTTAATAGTTGCATTTGTGTCTAAACCTGGCAAAGCTGGAGTGGCGGCTGCTTGATCGATCCCTGTTTCATCTTTTGTGCCTTTCCTGGGACGGACTGCTTAGCTTGCACGCTCACCTGTTGCCTCGTTTTTGTTACAAAGCCATAGAGCTGATGGGAGATTTGTGTGAAATTGTATGTGTAAAGAGAGGCTCCTTAAGGAAGAACAATTCTTGAGAATTTACCGAGATGTAGAAACACATTTCTTTATCAGAGGGAGGTGACAAGCTGAGATGTTTGTGATGTAATAATTGCAGGGGAGTGGAGGGAGAATTCTCCCTAGATTGTTCCCAGTCATGCTCATATGCTGCTCATAACTTTGAAGCCACTAGCTCATCTTGAAAACAGCTCCCCTTCCAGGGCTATAATGTGGGTAGAAGATTATGAATACGAAGCAGTGCAAGGGTTAGTTCTAATTACTGTTGAAGTGCCCAGTTATCATACGTTTCTTTAAGGCTGACCTTTTTCAGGATGATCTGGGATGTTACTTCTTTAAATGAAGTTCCTTCAGCTCCCATTCAGATCCATGGAGGAAAACAGAAAGACGCTTGCACCCATGAAGGCGCGAAAGCTCGGTGCCCATGTCAGAAGCAGCGCCTGGGTCTAAAGCGGTGGTTCTCAACTGGAAGCCTTGTTGAAACATCGGAGGCTACAGCCCAACCCCAGGATCTCTGATTCAGCCGTTCCAAGTGGGGCCCAAGTGTTTCCACTTCTAAAAAGTTTCCAGGCGCTGCTGTGGCTGCTGTCGAGGAGACCACCCTTTGAGAGTCACTGACTTAAAAGAACTACAGACCTGGTCAGCACATCGCTGCTCACGGCACCCTTTACACGACAGAGTCAACTCTGCTTGCTGTCGGCAGAGGAGGACATTTTCATGTCACAGATTAGTAAGGACCCGTGTTCCTTCTTTTCTAATCACTGGCCAGAAGTGAAAGTCACTGGCCCTCAGTGATGAAACCCTAGAGCTGGCTCGACCAGTGGTCCAGCGAAGAGGGTTCAACCACATAGCTAAATGAATGGGTTTGATCAGTAATGGAATGAGCTGTTCCTGGAAAGATTGTGATGAGGAAGCCGTGGTCATGCAACCCAATATAAGAGGCGGCCAGGAGTGGTTTTCTTGTCCAGGCTGGGCTCGAAAGAGCTTCAGGGAGTCAGAAACGGAGCCAATTCAAATAAATATTATTTTCAAAGCAGGGAAGTCAGGCCTACTGACAGGTAAGGGTAAAAGGAATGTAACGTGTTGCCACCTGGCTTCCAAATCTCTTTCTCATACTTGGTAATGACCAGACTTCTGAAGTTGAATCCAACGTCCATGAAAGAAACTAAACACGCCAGGCACTTGTCTTTCCCAGCCTTCCCTGTATTTAGGGGACCTAATGGAGACTCTGCCCGTTGGCGCAGTGGCTTCAGCCTCCAACCGGACGTTAGGGAGCTAAGGATTGTGAAAATCCACCCACCAATGGGTGAGGCAATTCCACTGAGTTTCTAGAAGCATCCAGGGCAGCTGCTCAAGAGACATCACAAGGCATGTTGGTGTTTCAGGTGTGCGAGCTACGGGATCCAATGCCCAGGAAAGGTTGCATGGGCGCACCCACCAGGCCAGTGCTGGGCCTGGGTGGGTGGTGGTATTTCTGCCTCAAGCCTGGCGCCAGAGCAGCGTTTTTCTTGCTTTGTTTTTATTATTTTATTAAGGTTTGGTCCCAGCTAAGAACCCTGGTCAATTTAGAATAAGTTTAAAATAAACTCTGGAATCAAAAAAACCTAGTTTGGAGTTCTGCTCTTCCTTTTTTTTTTTTTTTTTGGTATCATTTTAAACAAATCTCTTAGCCTATCTGAACCTTAATTCCTTAAACTGTAAAAGAGAAAGAAGAGTAATTTCTACATGAAGTTAGTGGGGAAATAAAATAATATAACTGTGTGAAAATGCTTTGAAATCCATATCAGCCTATAAAATTGTGAGTTTCTATTTTTATATAATGTGGGCTAACACACACAACAGCTCTATAACAGAGGCTTTACTTTGGCCCTTTCTCAAAAATTACTGAGCCTTTCCTCCTCTCTGCTCATCAGTACCTCAGAATGTCTTTATTTTAATCACTGTCACATTGAATTCCAATTAGTCGTTTACTAATCTATCTTTCCCATTAGACTATGACTTCCTCAAGGGCTGAGTCTGATTGATCTTTTATTTTCCTTCTGATGGCACATAGTAGGTTCACAGTAATTATCAATGGTGTGAAAAAAAAATGTTTGCTGTAACCTCCATGAGTGTATCAGGAAGTTTTCAGCTCCGATGCAACTCTCACTTTCTTCCTTTGCAACCCTTTTGAACTGCAGCAAGGGGCCCCAGCGGACAAGGGGGTGATCAGATGGAATATGCTCCTGGCGAGGCTCCTGGTTGTCCTACAGGTGCGAGTGATGGACACAGCGGAGGAAACGCGTCTTAATTGGTAGCGTGAAAAACATCTCCCAGGTGCTAGGTTGGGTTGTAAGTGCCATCTGTCCTGCCACAGAGGATTAAAGGGAAGAATACCTTTCTCTGGGTTCTGGGGACAGTGTCAGCATCGAGATGAGCTGTTGATATTAACTCGTCTGTGCTCCACCTGGATAATTGCAGGCGAGGGAATCTGTCTAGGGTTTCCATTTGAAATCAAATGGATGATGCAGTGGCAGGTCTCTAGTTCCCAGGTGTTTAGTTGCATTTGTTGAAGGTAATTCTGAGGAGAATGAGAATTAAACCTTTTTTTTTTTTTTGAGCCTATCCTGGAAGGTTTTATGTCAATACACTCCGCACTATTTGATGTTTGACCTACCAGTGGTAGAAGAAATGAAATTTACTTCATTATGCTGGCCCTGCCTTGTCTTAAATGTCCTCTTTCACTTGTTTATTCACTCCACAATTACTGAGTTCCCATGAAGGGGCCAAATTCTGTGTTGTTGGGTCCTAGGGACTCCAAGGAAGATATGACCTTGTTTCTGAACTCAGAAAATCTGCTGTCTTTAATCGGGGGGTGGGGACAGCAGGACATGGAAATAAAGTACAACATAATGTAGTGAAAAATATAATAGAGGCATATATAAAGAATTCTGGAGAAATGGGAGTTAGGGAGAGAGAATCTTCAGTCCAGGGATTGCAGTCCCTATCATTGTACTTTCTGTCCCTCCTCCTTCAGTCTCTTTATAAACCATCTCTTACCCCATCGGTGAAGGCCAGTAATTCCCTTTGTTCTAAGCTAGTTTTGCTTTGGGTTCCAGGCACATACAATGCAATGAGTCCCAACTAAAACAGGAGTCACATAAGGTCATTCAGATAGAGCCACATTTGAGTTTCGGTTTCTTACCTAAAGAAGGGATGGGTGCCCCAGACAGAGAATGACACATGCAACACTGAAAGAACAGAGCTGCCTTGGAAATGTTGAGATGTTTGATACAATTACCTTTTACCACATAGTCCAGATGGTTGTAATGTGCACAAGTTTGAGATCCTCTGCTTTGAAGAATACCCAACTTGTCAGGTGTGTACTAGTCTTATTGGGGGATCACTTCAAGAGGTATATAAATGTCTAATCACTATGTTGTATACCTGAAAGTAATATAATATTGTATGTCAACTATAATTGAAAAACAAATTTAAAAAATTTTAAAATACCAACTCTTTATATCTCAAGAGTCTTCCAACTTTGTTCCTTCATCAAAGCAGATATTCTAAAACCTTCATACCTGTTACCCATCACACTGGCCCTGTTAAATTCAAAATTTTAACCCTATATCTTTGGCTTCCACAGTGACCTTAAGCTTCTTGAAAGAAGGGCTAAGCAATTAACGTATCTTAATAATTCTTACTAAATTAAGGGACTTCCTTTCCCGAGACAATGCTGGCACCTGTGGTTGGGATGATGTTTTTTCTCCCCAACCCCAAGAAATGAAGCCAGTGAACAATGAATCTGCATCCACAAGTACTCATGCTAGGATTTTTTCGAGGGGTGGCATTATATACTTTCATGATGGCCATGGTTAATGCCCTTTTGCCTAAACGGTGCACCATCCTCATGCCTTAAAAGTAAATAAAGCTCAGTGAAGAATAGCAGCCCCGTTTCAGTAATAGTAATAAAAATAATAACATCCATTTACTATGTCACTTCTCTGTGCCCAGCTCGATGCTGGGACCTCATACGCTTGATCCAGTTTTGTTTTCCGAGCACCCCCATGATAAGTATGGCCGTCCCCGGTTTAGCGGAGAAGAAACTGAGGCCCCAGAGAGTTCACATAATTTGCCTGCAGCCAGCGGACGCCAGGACAGGAAGGCAGTGGTTTCCCACCCACCGTATTTACATCTTTGCTCCCCCAATTCCCTCATTCCCTGGCTCCCAGGTCCATTCTTGGTGTTCACTCCTGGGGGAGTGGAGTGAGTTTCTGACCCTTTCAGCTTCTCCACTGGGAGGCGAGCTTCTGGCAAAGAGGTCAGGGAAGAGAGGAAATGGCTGTTAGGAAGGTGGTCAGCAGCAGCTGCCCCTCCGAGTCATGTGGGACAAGGTGGTAGAAACTGGAAGACTTTATGCCGGAAGGGAGACCAGTGAAGAGGACATGTTTATTCTCTTCAAACATTCGAAGTCTCTCATATGAGTGACTTTAGAAAGTAAATCTTGGATGATGGTGGAGATTTCAGTAAGACTCTTCTAACACCATACTCAAGAGAGTGGGCCGAACAGAGGGGAAGTACTCAGTGGGTTTAGACACAGATAGGAGGTGGTGGCCCTGGGAAGCGGAGGTGCTCCGGTCTTAGACCTGGGTGGGACCAGCTCTGTTGCATCTGAGCTCCGAGGTAGATTATTTAAACTTCCAGTCTCTCTCTCCGTATTAAAAACTAAATCTAGCCCTGGCCAGGTGGTTCAGCTGGTTGGAATGTCATCCTGTGCACCCAAAGTTTGTGGGTTTGATTCCTAGTCAGGGCACATACAGGAGGCAACCAATCGATGTTTCTCTCTCACATTGATGTTTCTCTCTCTCTCTCTCTGTCTGCTTCTCAAATCAATAAACATATCCTCAGGTAAGGATTTTTTTTTAAATTAAGCCTAACGATACCTATTCTGCAGGCTTGTTATAAGAATTAGAGGTAATCCATGTTCAGAGCCACCATAGAGCAATGGGGAAAATAACCCTACAGCCACAGTCCTAGGTTGGGCATCTCCCTTTGTATAGCTGTCATACAATCAAGGATCAGATGCAAAAGGGATCACCTGGACATCTCCCACCAGGGTAAAAGATCTTTTTTAGTTACAGCTTCCCCAAATGCAAACCATTTTCTTGGCGATTCCAGGACAACACTCGAGAGCAGCACTGGTTGGTGGGTAATGGGAGTCTTTTTACAGGAACTTTTTCCTTCCTGTGTGTTGTGGGAGGGGGCAGAGGTCCCCATATTATCTCCAATGAGGGACCAAGTTGCTCTTCAATGGAACCACAGCCAGTCTGCTATCTACCCTTGATCTCTGTAAAATTCTCACCACTGAGTTTACAGTTGATTGATTGTTCATTCCACATACTATAATTGCTTCATTAGAGGCTTCAGATGGTTCATTGTGTTGGCAACTCCCTGTAAAACTGTCTGCACGATCAGGGCCAGACACATGCCACTTGAGCCATCAGGGACTGAAGCGTTTGTTTGTTTGTTTGTTTGTGTGTATGTGTGTTTGTTTTCACAAGGCAGCGTATCACACGGGCTTCAGTCCCGAGGCTGAGCGAGAGTCCACAGATCGGGCCAGCACACGGACAGGACCCTCAGTGATCTCAGCACTGCAGGGCGCCGGTAACTGTCCGCTTACTGATAACTCCCTGATTTCCCACTCCAGCCCCTTCTCTCTCATGAACTTCAGAATGCGATAGCCAAATATTTCAAGATAGCCCCCACCGTCGCTTAGGTTATCCCGCCAGCATCTCCAAGTCAACATCTGCAATACTGAATTTACGATCCCCACCGCATGCTCACTCCCCTGACAGCTGTCTCCTCTCCTGGTCCCCGTATCAGCAAACATCACCACCCACTTAGCACAATCTCCGCTCACTGTCCACGTGTCCTTCCTTTCCAACCTGCTCTGTACCGAACCAACAAACCCCAAGAGCCCTCCTTCCATGCCTTGTTTCTGATTGGGGCCATGGCCTCGTGTGCACGCTCACTTCCTTGACCTAAGTAAGCTACCACTGTTTCTTTCATGGGCAAACGAACGCGGCACCTCCCTCCAGGCCACAAGAGCAGAGCCGCCTTTCTAAAGCTTAAGTCTGATAACCTTACTACTGTGTGTGAAGCCCCTCAAATACTGTCCAATGTCCTCAGGGAAAAAAATCTTAACTGACCATGCTACACCTGATTACACTGTTTTCTGAACACCTTGTAATCTTTTCCTTAAAAAAAAAATTCCTTCCTTCTCAGAGCCCTCTCTACTCCTTGATGTCAGGGGCCATGTCTTTCTTACTCACCACTGCGTAGCTCCATGGCTATCAGGCTGCCAGCCACAGGGAAGGGGCTGAGGAACCACCCGCAGACCTGGAGCTGTAAGAGAACAACTAGGAGGTATTTAGGCTGGCTTTTCGTGCCCTATTCCAAGATGACTTCAGGCATGGAGAGAGGAACACTTGGAAAACCAAATGAGGAAAACATAACAAATCAACCTCCCCTGAGAGTGGGGTACAAGGCCGTACAAATGTGCCTCTCCAGGCTCAGCTCCACCAAATCCTACCCTCCTCTCCCAGCTCTGTCAGCCTGCGGCGGTCTGTGCTCCAGCGACAGGAACGTTTTCCGCTCTCCCAACTCTCTGCACCCGTCCATACCACTGTTGTTTTTGCACATTATTCTCCGCCAAGAAGGCCTCTTCCCTCCTTCCCCAACCAGAGAAATTCTATTCATCCTCGAAAGATCAGCTCACTGACCACTGCTTTGGCTCCCCCAAGTAAAGGCTGTTAACCCTCCCCTGTCTTAGCTTGGACTGCCATAGATAACACCATATGTTCTCTGTCATAACCGTTTGGCTTCACCACTTATGCAAAAACAGTTGCAGATAATACATAAGTGAATGGACATGGTTGTGTTCCGCTAAGACGTTACTTATGGACTCCAGAATTTGAATTTCACATATGTTTCATGTGTCACAGAATATACTTAAAAAAAAAATTTCCCCAACCATTTGAAAACATAAAAACCATTCATAGCTCACTGATTCCCGGTCTACACAACTACAAGGAATTTTGATAGTAATTAATTTTTTAAACATGTCTCTCTTCTCAAATTCCTCCTAGCTCTCTCAAACAGGGGGGTCCATAATATTTCGTTTATTCTCCAACAGCCCCCTTCGCATTGCCCACGTCAGCATCTTTTCACTCATTATTCCCTCTGCCTGGAAGGTGCATCCCCATGCGGCTATAACCTCACCTCCCTACGCCCCTAGCTAGGACTGTGACAACCCCTCTGTCACTCCGGATCCCGCGTATTCCACTTAATCGCCCCCATCACTGTCTAACCAAGCACACCTTCTCCCCATTTATCTTGTTTATTGTCTTATCCCCCTTCAAATGTCAGCTACATGCAGGCAGGGACTTCTGCTTTATTCACTGCTGTAAACCCAGAGCCTAGAAGGGCATGTAACACGTAGTTAGAGCCACACAACTATTTAGTCCGCCCAGTCATCCATCTAAGTCATTCACAAACACCCAGCACAGTAAATTCTCAAAACTAAAAAGCATGGATGAATAGAGAAGTGAGCTCTATATCGAGTCTCTCCCCAGATCTTACAGTTGGGGGGCTGTAGAAAATCTCTCTCACTTTCCATGGACTCGGCACAGGGCAGAACAGGCAACTTTGCCTTTTCTCCCCGGCACCCCTGCAAAGCGCGGATCTGGGCTGAGGTTTCTTTGAGGTGTGAACTCCTGACCCTGCACCCCCTGGAAGGCCGAGCTCAAGGCTCTCAGGGAGAAGGGAGGACGTGACGGGGCACAGGCATCGGCCTCAGACGGGAGCAGCAGATGGAGCTGGGGACAGCTTGGTGAGGAAGGCACGGAATTCTGGCAGGAAAGGGAGAAGGCGTGTGCCAGGGCTCCTGGGCGGGCTGGCAGCGGAGGACGGGCTTCTTGTTAAGTTAATTGAGGTAATTTTTGCTGCCACCTTTTGGATAGTAACAAAATTCTCCTTCTACCAGCCACTGATCCTATCTCTACTGCCTGCCACACTTCATTGTAAAGAGACAGTGCTCTAAATTTAGCTCCATTTATTTAGCTATTCCTTAAAACTTTGTCACTTAAAAAATAATTATAGGATTTCTCTGACAGACTAGAGCACATGGAGTGCACCAAATTATAGGTATAATTTGGAGATCCAACTGGGATCACCAAATAAAATTGACAGCGGCGACCTAATTCCAGAATAATCCATAGGGCAGCTGAAGAGACTGTGTTCCTTAAGCCCCTCTCCTTAATCTGCATATTGAGCCGAAAGGTCAAAGGAACCAAAAGAAACTGGAGAAAGCGAACTCTAGGTCGAGGTATGAACCCCAGGAGAGTCCAGCCTCCTTCTGCTTGGTAGAGCTGGGAAGACCACTAGCCCCCCAAAAGTCAGACGTGTTCCCCCCAAGTGCAGGACGTTAGCCTGGGCCTCTGTCCTTCCATCCAGCCAAGAGCCTGACATACATAGGTGACCCCTAGGGCAGGATGATTTTTCCCTTTTCTTTAAAAAAGAAAAGGAAAAGAAATCTCACCCTGACTGGTGTAGTTCAGTGGGTCGAGTGTCATCTGGTAAACCAAAAGGTCACCAGTTCAATTCCCAGTCAGGGCACATGCCTGGGTTGTGGGCCAGGTCCCCGGTTGAGAGGCATTTAGGACCGGGGGTGGGGGGAGGGCAAGAGTCAACTGATCAATGTCTAATCTCAGATATTAATGTTTCTCTCCCTCTCTCTAAAAATAAATAAATAAAACCTTTTTTAAAATAAAATAAATTCTTTTGAGTTTTCTGTGATTATAAACTGCAGAAACCAAAGTTAGTTTTCCAGGAAGAAAAATGATGCCTGGGAAGAAAAGAATGGGTTCCTCTGGGAAGTGATGGCCCCACTCAGCAGAGCCCTGGTGGACATAAAATCCACAGAGAGATGAATAATTCCGTTTCCGATTCATCCCGCAAATAGTGGTGTGCTCCTGCCAACCGCCCACTTTGGTACAATCCCTCGGGACACGCAAGCAAATCAGGGGGAGAAGGTAGGTTTGATCTAAAACCTCTGGAGATACTACAGAAGAAGGGGTTAGGGAACTGGTGAGAGGTGGCGCCGCCCTGCTGGTGAGCAGTGGATTTCCTCTTTCGATCAGACTCCTTTCTTCATAGATGGTTCACCACGGCTTTCTGGTAAGGGTAAAGGGCTCTTGGGCCAGGTATATTTCCCTGGGGTTCTGGCTGAGTCTAGGGTCCAGGGCTGTAACCAAGCCCTTCCAAGTGAACCCTGCCATGTCCAGTGGCCTAGAGCGCCTCCAGCATGAAGACAGCCAGATGGTCCAGGAGGAAGGACCCTTCTAGGTTTTCTGTTCCAACCTCTGTGCTTGTCAGAGCTGCTGACTCAAGCCCAAAGTGGTTAAGTGACTTGTCTCAGGCCACAGAGCAAGGTGGTGGCCACATGGTGAAGAAGGGTCAGTTCTCTGTGTCCTGGCCCAGGGCTACCATCTTTAAAGCAACTCCTGGGCCAATGGACAGAGCCTAGGCTTTGGAGCCAGCTGCTCCTAGATTTGCATCTAGACCCTGCCACGCAGACCCGGGCCCATCTCCCAAAGCTGCTGTTTCCTCCGTAAAGTGGGGCAGATCACACCTGCTGGGCCCCTTGCATTGTGAGGTTATGAGAATCAAATGATCCGGCCTGAGGGAAAGGCTTCGTAAGCTGTAAACAGCTGACCAAATACTGCTTTTGGTCATATTTTCTCACCCGTGGCTCAGATCCCAAACGGGCGCAGCCTTCTGACTTCAGCTCTAAGCAGAACAGCTCAGGACAGCACAGCAACAGTTGCCGGATCCGCAGAAAGCGGCAAGCAGGCCCCAGCCCCCTCCCACCGACCACCCCTCCCTCTGTCCCCTCCGTCTCTCTCAGACTGGGCCTGGGTGCAAGGAGCTTCAAAGCTGTCTGTCCACTTGCTCCAGTCGCCCTGAGGCCCAGGTTGAAAAGCCGGGGGCAGCTCTTTCCCGCCTCCGTGAACATCTTAGCTCTCAGCCTTTCCCAGGGGTTTAGGATATGCAGAGGACCCTGTCCCAGGGGTACCTGTCTCCCATAAAACCAGAAGCTACCCTAGATTCTGGAAAAGGGAACAGCTACCCCAGTCCCCTTGGAGGGCCCCAGACAGGGATGCACTAAGCACAAAATTAGTTTTCACTGAGCACCTACTACATGTCAGGGACTTCCTCACGCACAGTAAAATTGGTCCTCCGACACCTGCTGAGTGAGTACTCCTCTTTCACAAATAAGGGAACCAGAGTCCAGAAAGGCTGTGAAATTTTCCCGAGGTATTAATAACAGCAACAATGAGTGTTCTTAATAAGCCAAACGTTTCATGTGCATCAGCTCATCAGAACCTCATAGTAACCCTGAGGCATTACTATGCCTCACTGGTGACAAGGCTGGAATGGAAGCAGTGAGTGACTGCCCGGGCAGTCCCACAGATAATGGGTGGTAGATCTAGACTCAAACCCAGAGCCCAGCTGCAGTCTCCCGTTTACACAGGCTGCCCGGCCGCCACTGATTCAGGCTTCTGGTGCTAACCCAAGCAGCATCACCTAGGGGCTTTTTTTCAAACTATGTTGTCAGCCTCCACCTCCGAAGATTCTGCTTCAGAATCCGGGATGGCCTGTGTGGCTGTGTTTATAACGCCTAGGTGCTTCCAATTGCTGCCTGCCTGGTGTCAGGGCCTCTCACCGTGAGACTTTGTTGGTCTCCATCTTTCATCCTCAGCATTGGGTCTTACCACAATTGCCACTATCCTTGACCCCGTCACTATAAATTCAGGGGCCACTTTTAGGCTCACCTCGATTGACCTCTCGGTGGTGACTAGTACCGGTGACCACTTCTCGTCTGCGAAACGCTCTCTGTAAACATCCCTTTTCTCATGGTTTTCCTGCCACCACTCTGGCCTCTCCTTCTTGACTTCAAATAGACTCCTACCTCTTTGATCTTACTGGTCTCAGAACTCCTGGCTCGATCATCTGCTGTTGCCATTTTCCTCGCCCCAGATGACCTCCTGCACCCCACGGCCTCAGTCACTACCTTTGTGCTGATGATGCACGTCGCCTACCCGGAGTCCCCTGGAGCCCCAAGTGGCAGGCGCCTTTTGATCATGTCCACCTGACTGTCCCACGGGCACCTCAAACATGGCGGCATGTCCTTAATGGAACACAACCTCTTCACCTGCTCCCCTGGCACCTCATCTCTGCGAAGGATCACTCTTGGTCACTGAAGGCAGAAAACTGCTGGGGGTGGGGTGGGGGCCGGCAGGGGCATGTCCCTACCTGTTCCTGTGTCCTGTTATTACCAGGTGGTAGGGATTCCAGCTTCAGAACCTCCCAGAAACACCCAGCTCGCCATCTCCGTGGCCACTGTCCCAGCTCTCCCTCCCTCTGTGCCCAGGGGCATTATTCTTCTGTCTTCCTGGCCAGGCTTTCATCCACCCAAACTCCTCTCCACCCAGAAGCCAATCAATCCGGCCATGCTACTTCCTTACTGAAAACCATTAGGCATTTCCGTGTTACCTTCAAGCCTAAAACCCAAGCCTTTTATCTCCTGCCCAAAGCGCTTCCTGAGGAGCCAGAGTTTCCTTTCCAGGCACGTCTCCTGCAGCTCCTCACCAAGCAGCCCTACCGAGGCCCAGACGCTGAGGCCTGCGCACGGCTCTGGGAAAAGCGTGCGTGTTTTGGTATCTCTGCACGTGCTCTTCCCTCTGGCACGAAGACTGTCTTGTGTTCCAAGTTCATCCTTCAAGCTTCCCGAGGGAGGCACCTCCTCCAGGATCCCTCTCTCACCACAGTCTTTGGGTAGGCGCCCCTCCCTCACCTGACATGGCACCCCATGGTTACCTCCTTCCACGCCCTTACCACCAACCCTGAACAATCACAGCCTGGTCTGCCTTTCCCACCAGTCCACAAGGAACACCCAGTCCCCATCACCTTCCCCTCTCCAGGACTCAGGGAGGTACCAGTGGCATTTAATAAGTACCTGTGGGCTAATAATGATAAAAATAGCAACATGCACCAGACATTTATTGAGGACTTAGACAGCCAGGCATAGTGCTAAGTGCAGGCATTGCATCATTTAACCCATACGACCACTGTAGAAAGTAACTAATTCTTGCCCCCATTTTACAGATGAGGAAACTGAGGCATGGGGATGATAAGTAACTTGCCCAAGGTCACATGTTTAGTCAGTGACAAAGTGGAGACCAGAACCCACTGCCCAGTCAAATGAATGAGGAAATGGTGACTTTTGGAAGCAGAGGGCATAGAGCTTCTGCTCTGAATTTAGACAAGGCCACATTCAGGTAGCAGTGGTGATAGTAACAGTGTGATCCTGAGGAAAAGGCACTGGGAAGTGAACTCCGAGTTCACCTCAGGAAGGCGAACACCGTGAGCTTTGAGAACTAACCAGCCATCATGCAACTCCGAGGGCCTAAAGGCGCCATATTCCTAAGAAAAACAAGGAGAAAAAGGCTGACTTCATTAGGGTCCCAGTCCCAGCCCCACCCTCTGTCCTGGTCACGTTGTCCACTGAGCGGGTCCCAGCACCATGTTGCTTCCCTGGAAGGGCTGTAGCCTGAGAACCCAAACTCTGCTCCTCCCTCCAGTTACCCCCAATTCCAAGCTAAGCCAGGAACACTCGAGGGCAGAAAAATGGCTTGAAATCTGTGTGTGGGAGAGGTTGGGAAGGCTGAGGAGAGCAATTTTTGTTTCACCCCATTCCTTTGTATAATATTGTATCCTTCTGACAAGTCCGCATAATACAGCTTAACTTCCCCAATTGCTGCCTTAAGAGAAAACAGTGAAGACCTATCTTTAATGTCAAATGAACAATGGGCATCCTTCCAGAGGAGGAAAATGACTTGCTTTGAAAGAGTTGGAGGAGAAAAGTGCAAAATGTTCCAGCTTAACGTGAGGGGGGAAGTCGGCAGCTGTGTGTTGGCACGCTGGCTCCCCGGCTGCAAGATGAGAGCAGCCTCTGCCAGCCTCATCTGTCTGGTGGGCCCACAGGCTGAGGAGGAAGCCTCTTAGCAGGGGTGGGGGCAGACAGCGGTGTTTACCCCTAGGGAGTCAGGCCAGCTCCCCTCAGTCCAGGCGTGTCTGCGGGTATGTATATGTGGATGTAGAACTTCCCCATCAAAGACAATGGATGCCTGAAAGCATCTGTGGGACCCTCGGGGAATTTTGGCATCTGGTTCTCCTTCTTCTTCCCGCCCACAGCCATTCTCCAGGAGCCATCAGGTGGGCCTAGATGCTGACCAGCCTCTGTATGAAGGCTTGGCGGATCACATACCACTTAAACTCATTAGGCTTTCCCCATGCGATGAGCAGCACCTTGGGCCACCTGTCCAGACTCAGATTCCATACCTGCTGCCTCATTTCGGATGCCTCAGCCACATCAAGCTTCCTGCAGTTTCCTGACTGTGCAGTTTCATGCGGTTCTGTCCTATGCCTTTATACATGCTGTACTCTTTGTCTGAAATGCCCCTGGAAAGACTAATCATCTTGTAAGGCTCAGCTCAGATATTTCCTCCTCCTGGAGTCCTATCTGACCGCCCCAGTAAGTTTACCCCCCTCCTCCTCTGGGGCCCAGACGATCTCTATTA
This sequence comes from Mormoops blainvillei, assembly GCA_004026545.1. Lineage (NCBI taxonomy): Eukaryota > Metazoa > Chordata > Mammalia > Chiroptera > Mormoopidae > Mormoops > Mormoops blainvillei. Next base: position 281,421 of record PVJD01000843.1, read on the forward strand.
TAGCAGATATTACCCTATATGAAATGTATCAATTTACAATTCAAAAACTTTTGACTTTTCCCTTATTAGAAAATGACTTTTTCAAAAGCAGGGACTTGTCTTATTCATATATACATGTACATAGACAAATACATATGTATGAATTCACATATGTATTCCGACCCCTGCCCTGGACCTGTCTCAGGGCCTGCCACTTAGTCTAGGCCCGATGAAATATTTGTTAGATTTGAGGGTGTAAAACTGAGTTTCTTAATCCTAGCTGCAAATCAGATCACAGAGAAGAACCAGGAACTCATCCTACAGAAGGCAAAGGAGGTCTGCTAGAAGAGATGGGATTGGAGCTGGTTCATAAGGATGAGCAGGAGATCACAAAGTCAAGGGTCTAAGGGGGTGCACGCTGCAGAGGAAACAGTGTGTTCAAAGCTTTGAAGGACCAAAGAAAACTGGTGCATTTAGAGAGCAGCAAACATTTCCAGGCGTCTGCTTTATTGGTGGGATAGTGATAGGAGTGGAGAGATAGGAAATGTCAACATTTGGGGGAAAGAATAAGGATTCTGGGACTTCTTTGTCCAATGGGAACAAAGGGCACCTGGGAATTCCTGCCCATTAACCATAAATTCTTGGCATCCCAGGTAAGTGGGTGTCAGAACAGCCATTATCTCTCCTGTACACGCATTACAATGGTGCCTTTCAAATAAACGGAGAAGTGGACAGTCCATTTACAGTTCCTTCCACACAACCCACAAGAAATCACAATATTCATTATTCAGAATCTGTTTCGAATGGAGCAGGGATGGTGAGCTGGTGGAAGGGGGTGGCGAGGGGAACGGCTTGACTCCTAGGGGAACGGTCGGGGCGGGGGGCGGGGGTAGAATGAGATGATATGCAGAAAGCACTTTGATCCCCCTGAGGCCACGTGCTGTAGCGCCTACTCAGGAGCCCAGGCTTTGGGAGATAATGTTTCTGAGCAGAGATGCCAGACTGTGGGAATGCTGGACAGAACGGAGGGGAGAGCCTTGCTCCTAAATGACTCCCCCCATCAGCATTGCATGAGGAACCATCCATGACAGTAAGTGCAAGGAGGTGCCAGTTTCCCAGTTAGGGGACTTAGGTCCAGACGCTCAGGCCTAGGTGGCATCTTTCACCAGGAGAGAAACCTACCCTTTTCCACGCTAGGCCGCGTACCGGCCCCACATCTGAGACTGCCCAGGCTCACGGGTGGGTCCTGAACCTTTCTCTCTAACCCGCCTTTGTCCCATTTCCCAACCTAACTCAGAGCGCCAGCTGTGAGAGGGGAAAAGAGGACCACGAACCAGAATTCTAAATTCCCAGCCAGCTACACATGGATGCCACAGGTCCCTCACAGGTGTGTACCTGGAAAGCCCATACACACTTTGTCCACCAGCAGGGCCGCAGTGCGGGGGCCGGCCTGCATTGTGTGAGGTGAGGTCATGCTCTCTCCTCTCGCCCTGCTAGGTGCCTCCTTCCCTCTGGATCATTCCCTCAGTCCTACCTGGCATTACACGTAGACACGGGAGAAGCTCCAGCCTCACGAAGGAAGCCTCTGGAGAGAAGCCCAAGAGGGCGAAGCAGTAGGGAAAAGTATCCACGAAGAAGAAAGAAGCTTTCATTCTCTTCATTCCCCTCACCCAAAGCTTGCCTGCCTTCCCTGTGACCCAGTTTTCTGTCCCTGATGACTGTATTTGAATGTGATCCATTTTAGAATTCCTTCTCCTTACATATTTGCATTAGTTAGGATGAAACTAACTGTTGTGACAAAGGAACTCCAAAATTTCAGAGGCCTCATTTTGTAGAAAGCTCGTTTTTATTCAGGGGCAATGTATGTGTTTTTCTTCAGTCAGGGAGCAAGGAGAGAGTATGCTACGGACTCAGCGTTTGTAACCCCAGACACCCCCCCTGCCCAGTTCATCTGCTGAAGCTCTAATCCCCAGTGGGATGGTATTAGGGGGTGGGTCTTTGGGAGATAATTAGGTCATGAGAGTGGAGCCTTCAGGAAAGGAATTTGTGCCCTTATTAAAGAAGCACAAGAGAGATGATGTCTCTCTCCAACACGTGAACACACAGTAAGAAGGCACCTGCCTGTAAGCCAGGAAGTGAGCCCACACTGGAACCAAATCCATTGTCACCTTGATCTGGGACTCCAGAAATGTCAGAAATAAATTTCTGTTGATTAAGCCACCTGATCTATAGTACTTTTGTTATAGCAGCCTAAACAGACTAAGCAGCTTGTGTCTCATTCAGGAATCAAGGTGACAGGCTCTGCCATCTCTATCAGGTGACTTTCAACGTCATCCTGAGTATCAACACTCACTTTGTAAAGGGGGAAGAGCATGAAGGATGAGGTGCGAGAGGCTGTGGTGGACCAGGCCTTGAAGGGGCACATCTCACCCCGCGCACAGTCCATGGACTAGAATGCAGTCACACGGCCCCACCTAACTGTGAGGAAGGCCAGAAATGCAGTCTTGCTACAGCAGCAGGAGCCAGAGTCAATAAGTTTAACGGAACACTAGCCGGCTGTCACGATTTGGGTCTGCAAGATCCAATTTATGAGACATTGTGTTAGAATTTGATGTTAAGAGCACAGAGTTGAATCCTGACTGGCGTGGCTCAGTGGGCTGGGTGTCATCCCGCAAACTGAAAGGCCACCTGTTCGATTCCCAGTCAGGGCACATGCCTGCATGATAGGCCAGATCCCCGGTTGGGGGTGTGCAAGAGGCAACTGATCAATGTTTCTCTGACACATCGATGTTTCTCTCTCCCTTCCCCTGTCTCTAAAAATATTAAGTAAATAATATCTTTTCTTTAAAAAAAGAGTACAGAGTTGAGGTTTTGGAAGAAGAGGACTTTTGGGTCTGTGTTAAATCAAAGGAAAATCGCTGAAGACACGGTGGAGAAGATGAGAGGCCAGCTATAGCTCTGGAAATGCTGCTGGTAGGAACCTTAGGAGCTAGTGATCCAGACACAGGCCTGAGGCCGTAGAGACCCAGGGCCGCGGGGAAACACCGCCTGCTGATGGTTCTGGCTAGAAATGGCCATTGAGAAGATGGTTTCGCAGACAGCGGGACCAGCTTAGGGATAACTAAGGGCATTCGTTGACGAGCTCATCTTTGCATATTCTCGGTCTTTGAGAAAGATGGCAGACACATGGGAGGAGAGGAGGTCTGCAACTAAGGTGAGGAATTCTGTATGAGGGAAAGAAAATGGCACAGAAGTTGGGGAGCAATATCATCGAGGCTGGAAAAGAACGGTGGGACTGCCTTAGAGAAGGAGGGGACTGGAAGGGGGAGATGACGTTCTGGACAGGTAAGTGGGAGAGCAGGAGGATCCCAACCCCACTGGCGGTCCTAAGGTGGAAGGCATGAGAGGGCGAAGACCCTTGTCTTCAGAGAGCTATGCAGGATGTAGGGGGGCCAGATACAAAGGTCTCAAGTCAGATGAAGGGGTGGAGGGCACACGCCAGGAAACCCTGGGAGGCAGCCAGGAGTCTCATAGGACCCAGTGCAGAGGGGGGCCAAGGGGAGAATGTCTTGTAACTGAGCCAGGCCTGAGCTGAGTGGGACTTTGAGAAGATGGGAAAGGACGGCTGACCTGACAGACCATGAGCTGCAGGAGACAGGGAGCCCCATTTTATGACGGGTGCATTTCACTATGTGTAAATTACACCCCAATTTATTTTAAAAAGAAAAAAGAAATACAAACCCATGAGGGCAATTATTTGAATGATGTAAATTACGTAGAAAACTATCCACCATTTCCCTCCAGTGAGGAGGTCTGTGTTATATACACTTTTTTAAAGACATAAAGTATGAAGATAAAAGTCCTCTTAAAAATGTATATAAATGGCGACTATGTGAGCAAGAATGACTAAGAAAGGCCCACAGGTCAGAGAAACAGATTATCCTGCCACTTTTTTACTCACTTATATTAGGCTTATCTGAGCTGGCAATGTTTCAGTTCCAGCTGGCAATGCCTGACAGAAAGGTTGGAGAGTTAGTTTTTTTGGAACACGGAGAAGGATGAATTCTACTTTAAAGGTTAAACTTTCGATCTGGGAGCTGTAACAGCACTGTCAAATAATTATGATTGTTATTTTTACAAATCGATTTCACTTTAAAACAAGTTGGGAAATTTCTGACTTAGTTTCCGTGAGACCTCAGTTCTCCCAGGCCTGATGGGCCCCCTCGAGGCGGGGGTCCCGCGCTGGAAGAGCGCTGTGCTGCGTCAGTACAACAGCAGCTCCCACCGAGAGAAATCATGATCCTCGAGGCTGAGCCTCTGAACAGCAGGGGGAGGGAGGGACGGAGGGAAGCTCAATTTTTCCAGGCAGAGCCGAAAGCTCCTTTCTCATTGGCACTCTTAGTAAATATCTATGTAGCTATTCAAAGAGTTATAACTAATTAGTCATCTCTTTTGCCTTTTCGTCATATTTCTCTGCCTCTTTGTGGTAGACTGAACTTGGGCAGCAGGAGGAAGTCCTAGCTTCTTCGTTCCAGACCTTAAGATGTCAGAAGTAAAGCCTGACCCAGTTGTGAATCTCAAACCGCAAGTGTAAGACCCATAAAAAAATAAGACGTATTCTTCTGGGTGTGGACTTATAAAGCATTAAACTTCATAAAGTATGATTTCTTTTTCCGGAGGGTTTTATTTTTTGCCATGGTACCATTTTGGGGGATTACTTTACTAACCCAGTCCCTCTCTGACTTGCTACCATATTTTGCCCAAATTTTTGAGGGAAAAATAAAAATGCACATTAGACGTGGGTAGTACTAATTCCATATCTATATAAATGTTTTTAATTCTTTTATTTATGCTTATGCATTGAAAGTGTAACTTTAGAAAGCAATAATGATACCTGTATGCAAAATAATACCCTGAAATAAAATAATTGGTTTTGTTTCTAAATATAAATAAAAAATTGAATTAAAAAATTAACACGAAAGATTTCTTTCCCAAAAGGTTGGGGCAAAAACGTAGATGTGCATTATACACAGCAAAATATGGTATCTTCCCTGATTTGGATGGTATAATAGTTTCCTGGAAGAAGAAACTTTGCCATTTGAAGTACAGTGGGATACACACCAGATGTCAGCTTTAGACTAAAAGTTCCCATCTTGCATTTCTGTAGATATTGAGTAAGAGCATGGAGGAGCCAGCAGGACATTCAAGTGTCTGGTCCAAGTCCCTAAAGGACAAGAAGCCAAAGTTCTCCTGAAACACTCGGATAAGGTGGTTTGTGTGCAGACGTTTCCTTGGAAGTGAAGGACACCGGGTAGGGCAGAGTTGAAGGGGAAGCTGACCTGGGATGCCGTTCCAAAGGACCCCAGGAGAGTTCTGAAGCAGCGGTGACTCTAGAGATGTTCAAAACTGAGATGACAGGGCTGGGCCTTTGTATCCTACATTGACTGGTGAATGCATGGAGGCTGTCCCCAGGAGGAGCTACCTTGAGAGAGGCAGCACCTTTCAGCTAAGGACAAACCCGTAGACGGTAGCCCACACCCCCATCAGCTGGGGAGTGTGCACCACAGGCCTGAAGGGGGATCCGAGAGGCACATCACAGCATCCCCTGGGGGCCACCATTTAAGTACATGAAGTTCACTGCTGAAACCTTTCTTGGGCTCCAAGACATGACTCTTCTTTATCATTTGCATTAGGATTTATCATCTGCCTGGCCCTTCCACATCCGTTATCTGGATTCATAAAACATAATAAAATGCTAGCCAGGGAAGGAATATAATGTAATCCAACCTTGTTTTATAAATGGAGAAGCTGAAGCAAAGAGAACGGGGATAATTTCTTCAAGCCCATGTAGTCATCGCAGAGCTAGGACTGGGGCCCTGGCCTTCTGACTCCCAAGCTCCCAAGCCCTTTCCGTTATCCATGCACGCTGCCTGCGTTTGCGCCTCACAGTGACCCTGGGGCATAGGCAGGAAGAAGTATTTTATGAACCTGTGTTTTGAAAGGTGAAGTGACAGCAAAGCTCACAAAGCTAGAAAGTAAAGTGATTCCAACCCAAGCCTGTTCGAGGACAAACCTGCGGTCTGTCAACCACACCGCACTGGGGCCTCTCCCGAGGAGTCCCAGTTCCATTCAGTTCTGATCAATAATCATTTATTGAGCATCCAGACACTGTGCTAAGCCATGACGATACAAAAATTAATTTGACAGTACATCAACTTTCAGTACGTTCATCTCACATTAGTGGAAAAAAATGGAAAAGTACAGGTCAGCTCAGTGTTACCCAATAAGTGTTCTAAGAGAACTAAACAATGCCATCAGGGTACAAAGGAGGACCCCAGCTCCACCTGACAGCTTCCTGGACGCGACAGTGCCTAAAGCTGGTCCGGTATGAACCCGACGCCCAATGGCTCACTCTCCCACACACCCCGACCGGATCTTCCCTCGCTCAGGTGGTGGCTCCAGCATCCACTCAGTGACTGCAGCCGGGCACCTATAAGATGGACCAGAGCAAGGCTTTCCTCCTCCTTCACTCTGCCCGCAACGACCATCTGTCACTGAGGATTCATCAGGCTCTCCCACTCCACCTCGCCCCACCCCCATCTTTGCCTTAGTTTATATATCATGTCTTGTTAACTAGATAAATAAAACCACCTCCTATCTGGTTCTCTGCATCCAATTTTGCCACACACTTTCCTTTCTGCCTGTACCTACTATCTTTATACAGGGCCAATATGACTCTGCCTTTCCCTGTTAAAATGTCTCTCTGACCCCACACAGCTTTCTCCTTGTATGAAGGCCTTAACACTTCCATGGCCTCCGATACTGCTCATCTGCCTGGAAAGCTCTCGATTGAATCCTTTTTTTTTTTTTAAACTTACAAACTTCTGCTCTTTCTGCAAAACTCAGCTTGGACAGCCACCTCTTCCAGGAAGCCTTCTCTGATGTCCTAGTCCTATGTGGACATCTGCCATTGCACAGTGTTTAACCCAGCTGAGTCCTTGCCATACAACGCTATACTGCTTGGTGCAGGTGCATGTTTTTCTCACTAAGCTGTTAGCCCCTGGAATGCAGGAAGTGGGGATGGAAGGGCTCATTTGCTTTGTATTCCAAGCACTGGCACATAGAAAGCTATTTAGTAATTGTGGAAGCAAGGCATTTCGGGTAGCAGGACTAGGTTGCACAAAGATACGATGGCGTGAAACAGTGGTGTGTTGGGGGCTACCGTATGGCAGAAAGCTATTATAATAATGTAAAGCAGGGGACAGTAAACTTTTCCTGTAAAGGGCCAGATAGCAAATGTTTTAGGCTTTGCATGAATACACTGAAGACATTGTGTTGGTACTTGCATAACGAGGTCATGCGTCACCATTCACAGATATAAAAGCCCTTCTTAGGTTGTGGTCTGATCTGTGAGGGCCAGGGTTGGCCCCAGGCTGTCATTTGCCAGCCCTTGCCACATGGGGAGTTGATGATGTCTCCAGTGAGGGAACAGGTAGGAGAGGTTAAGCAGCCGCCTGACGATGGAGAGCTAAAATGGCAGGTGGAAGACCTAGGACTCGATTCCATAATCAGTGGTGAGCCCTCAGAGGATTTTAGGCACAGAGGTGAGCTGAACTGATCTGTGTTTCACAAAGACTCAGGTGGTTGTAGTGGAGAAGGGACTCTATTCATCTGGGTAAGCAAAACGGTACCCACCCAGTCACCACCTACTGCTTCCAACGTGCAAGCCTCTCAGATGGATGCTGACACCATCTCTTTTTCCAAATGAGGAATTCTTGGACGAGACAGCCCCCAAGACTGTAATCTTTTATATCTTCCTGCATGAACCAGGGGCCTTGGTTTTGGGAGACCATTCCTAGGGGACGACTTTCCTCATCCCTTCCAAGGACAGTGAGTCAGGTCATTTAGAATCAATGGGACAGGACCCACAAAGAGTATTCCCTGTGGATCTACAGACCCATTTCTGCCTGGGTTTCCTCATGACAATGGTTATTTATCTGACCTTGACTTTCACATCAGCCCAACTCCCACACTTAGTTCCAAAACAGGTCTTAAATCACTCAGAAGCCAAGCCAAGCCAGGCTAAAAGAGGAAGTAACCTTGGCCAGATCTGTGTTCCAGAACACTCTACGGACAGCAAAACAAAGACAGGGTAAAATCTAATGAAAACACTCTCAAACAATGAAAGCAAGATATTGCCATCTTCAGAGACTGGCCCAAATTAAGACTGTAATGACCATGGACTAAGACAGGCAGCTGAGTCAGAAAGCTTTTCAGGGGGAGGTCTTAGCAGCTAAATCAGGTGATGACACTTACTGGGTAGCGCGGATTGGCACATGGGTTAAACAGGCATCTGCTTCTGGATGCCTGTTTTGACTCAGTGAGGCCACCCCCCAGAATGATTAACTTAATACAGGCCGATAGAGAGGACACGCCCACTTTTATTACCAATACTGACTTTCTTCTACACACTTCCCTCCACGAAAGTAACCTTTAACCAGGTGGTAAGCGTGCTTGCTATTGTCTTTCTGGTTTTACATTCTTGCTCAATTTCCTGGGAGAGGAAATGCATTTAGTTCTGGCGTGAGAGCCAATCTGTTAGCTTCAGGCTACCCTGAGACCCAATTAGTGATTCAAATATTGAGTCTTCGTTGCCGCAACTCTGCCCCTCCCATCCCACTGCACCTCAGTCAGGTGAAATGACTTCCTTCAGGTTCTGAAAAAAAACTCCTCTGCACATTAGGTCACCAAGGAAGGACAAATGTCAGAATTGAATGTAGTTACCTCGAGAGCTTTTAGTTTTTTAAGTGCTATTTGGAATTGAGCTAATAAGGATCAGATAACCTGAGACTGGTCAGCTTCACAAGTTTTAAAATTATCTTGGAAAGCTATCATGAAAAGTACCCACAATTCCCCCAGAATAACCTGCCTAATATACTGATGGCCGAATATTTTAGATGAAATATCACAAGAAGTTGTGCTAGGCCCCTAACAACGTAGAGTCCAGACCCTCATATTTTACCATCTATTATCGAACTTTTAAATAGGTATCCTGGGGTGGGGAATGTGATCGGCAGTATGAATAAAATGGAATCTGTGTAAAATACTGCGACTACAGCACATTAACCCACCAAACCCTTAGCTACTATGGTGACTTGCAGAGAATTTATTTTCTGCTGCAGCCACGAACCCTGTCCATCTTTAAGAAAAGGATCTTGGTAAACAGGCCATGTTTAGCTGGGGAGTCTTTCTCAGACCCACAGGGCTCTGGGAGATAGAGGTATTATAGAACATTTGTAAAGGATTATTTCTGGACTGCTAAACCACTTAGTGACCTATTTTGAGGTTATCTGGTTAAGACTAGGGTACTCTCTAAGAGGCCCAGGAAACTCCAGGAGTAACAATAACCCAGACATCCCCGCCCTCCCACCTCCCACCACCATTCTCAAACCTTTTGATATTGGGTGAAGGGAGGCCTGTACTAGGGATCAAAGTTCTGCCTTCACAAGCTCCTACTAAGCCCTTATTTTATACAGAGAGGTCAGCTTTGAGGGCCAAGACTTATATTAGAGCAAAGGTAAGGAAGAAAGCGTACAACAGTCACTATCAAAGGCGGATGTGTATAGGAGGCCAAGGACCCAACGCACAGATCAGAATTCCTGGCCTTAAAATGAGCGGTCATTTGCAAGTTTGGGGAATCTGTGTAAAGGGTCATTGGACACGACAATTCAAAGTGGAGACCTGTGTTGGTTTACATGTCAAAAGGAGAACCGACAACGTCCTGCTTACACATCCTTTGGCCAGCGGAAGCCGGGAGCCAACACCTAGGAAATACATGGATGGTGATTGCTTTACCCACCATCCAAAATCACCCAGATTACAGGAGAGAGGTTGTTTTCAGTATGTGGGTTCTCCACCAGAATTTACCAAGGGAGAAATTCTGAAACTGATTTACTGAGAGAGGGCCCTAAACTAGTGAGTGTGCAGAAGTCCAATAAAACTCCAAAGTGAAGATTGTTCATGAACCTTTCTCATCCCCTAAATGAGGCAGGTGTCAAATGTCTCAGATTCTACTTGCTAAGTGGCTCTTGGTTTCTGCTTGGCAGACTCAACTGTGTTGGGCTCTTTGGGGCAGTTCTCCTAACCAGATCTCTGAACAATCAATTATTTCATTGAATCACCATGACTTTCCCGGGGCCACTCATCTCCCATAGTTTGAACGCATGCAAAGGAAGTAGTCCTCAGCGATTAGCTTTTTTGTGCTTTCTGCATCACCCCAAGCTCTGAGCAGCATTGGGTCGCCTTCAGGTGCCTCTTGGTGTCTTACCTTAGGATCATAATCTGAATGAGGGTCATAACCAAGAGCTCTGCTGGACAAAGGCAATGACCACAGTCCCACAGACAGACCAGGGTGGAATGGCCCGTTGCCTGCGTGCAGTCATCATTTAGCTTTGCATCTTTGCATTCCTACTGAATGATTACCATCGACACCCAATCTCTGTCTCAAGACCTCACAAGACAAAAATCTTGTCACTCTCTGAGGATACCTCCTAGCTACACCACCACAAAGCGCCCACTCCAAGGGATCCTGCATAATCCCTTGGTGTAGGCGAGAAGCTGAACTTTGGAGCTGGACAGGTTCACTGGAGTGCCCCTGAGCTTGGGGTGGAGGGAGGGGACACACCTCAGGCACATCATTAGCATGACAAGGTAGGTAGAGACTAGAGAAGTTCTGCTGATTTATAACAATGGCAAGCATTTGTCAAGTGTCTACTGTAGGCATTGTTCTGGCAATTTGCGTCTATGACGAAGTCATTTAAGCCTCCTGACAATCAGACTGTTTTCATTCCTGTTTTAGATATGAGAAAAGTGAGGCACAAAGGGGTGAAGGAATCTGACACAGGTAGTAAGGGGTCGATTGGAGAGTCAAACCTAGGCTACTGGCTCCCGTGCACCCGCTTCTGGCCACTTAGCTGCACAGCCCCTGGTTAGGACTATAATTCACGTTCTGTCGTTGAATCCTTCCTCCCAGGTGCTCTAGAGCTGCACTAGTCCCATTTTAGAGATAAAAAGATGAGTTTCAGAGAGATCAAGCCATTTTTCCAAAAACACAGTTAATAATCACGCTGGGATTTCAACCCCTGCCTCCTATGTCCACACTCTTCCCCGTGTAACGCTCAATAGGTTCATTTTCTGGATGTTTTGAAACCTACAAGTATGAGAGAGAGAAAGAGGGGAGATAGGAGAGTAATTCTGAAGGAAGAAAAAAAATGGATACTTAGGGAATAATTAAATTAATAAAATTAAATTTTATATTTGTCATGGATCTAAAGTTACATCAGGTGGGGTTTGGAACTTTAAAATAATATGTTACTTGGTTTGCAAATAAAATGTTCATGCATTGTTCATTTAATGTCATGTAAGCCTGGAAGAGAATTGAAACACCCCAGGACAACTAAAACAATAAACAAAAAACATGACCTTAGGGGTTTTTAAAAAACCCCAAAATATGTTTTTTGCTAATTTTCAAAAATGGTCACGGTTTCTGTCCCTTGCTTATCACAGGGCCCGGCAGCAGTCACTCACAATTTGCAGTTGACCATTTGGGAGAAAGTATTTTGGCTCCACTGTGCAGCCTCCCTGTCTTACTCGCAAAGGGTGACACACTCCGGAGAGCGGCTGCCATTCATCAAATGGGCTCGGCTTTTAGTCTCTGCTTTTAGAGCCACCCCACAGGGAAGGGCGATTGTTCCTCGTGGTCCCAAGGGAAGACATCAGTTTGGCTGTGACAGTCCCCGAATGGCATGCATAATTGTTCCGGGGGAAGTATTATAGGACCAACAAAAAGAAATCTGTGCCGTATTATTTTGTAGGTTCCAACTGGTTGGATATAAAACAAAACAAAAAAGAAATTACAGACTTGATGCGAAATTAGAGCATTTAACATTTCTATTTCTTTTAGACGTTTTAATCTATTCCTCCATGAGGATAGCTAATGGTTGTCTAAAAAGCTTTTGCCACTTTTCTACCACGTTTTGAGATGCCTATTTTCTTTAGCTGGTCCTTCCAACAAAACCATGTGCATTTTGTTCTTAGGATTTATTGCCAAGGATACAGTTCTTAGAGTAATTTAGGAATTATCCAAAGAATTATTAAAGGATTTAGGAGTCTTAATATAGCAGTATTAATTTACGAAAGGATCCTTCAGGAAATTTTTTTGAATGTTTGTGGGATGAAAAATAATCTTAGAAAAAATTTTGAAGACAGACTTCAAAATGATTAATGAGATGGAGAATGTGATGTAATTGTTATAAAATAAGTTTTTCATATATTCATGTATGTGTATGTGTGTTATATTTACATCAGGCTGATTCCCTGGATAATGGTGGGCTGATATTTTTTCCCAAGCATAGTACCTTTCTCCACCATCATGAAGAGAGGCACAATGCATAAGCTGATCTGCAAGGAAGGATAGCACCCGTGTTCAAAAATGCCTTTTCTACTTATAGTTCTATTCCAGAAGCAAATTAAGTTCTCCTTTGATCTCAGGCTTAATAGTAAGAACGATCTGGGTTTCAAAAGTCATATTTAATATCAGACAACCAGCCCTTTAAGTATTTCCTTGTGTTAGCTACTGCTGAATGAACCAGATGGTCTTAATTAAAAATCAACCTTGAGCATAGACGAGAACACAGAAGCGCAATCAGTGACTTTGCTGATTCTTCTTCCCCTTGTGCACATTAACTGTATGTGTTCATCCATAACGTACAAGGTGCATCATCATCTCTACTCACATCTCAATCACACCAATAATCAGCAGGAAATAGAAAGTCCCCATACAGCATTTCTACAATTTGTGGGGAAATGACGTGAAAGCCATGTGCATAGGAGCAGGTGTCCAAAAGGCAGGATCAAGTGCAAAAAGGGGTTCCTAACTTGCCTTCTAAGGTTGGTGGGTCAGTTAGCCGGCCAGCCTTTTCTTTCCCTGAGCACCAGTAGCTACTTGGGAGGTAGCATCTGGGGTGGAGCTGAAATGTGGGAAGCAGAAAGGGACAGAATGGTGACCTTTCCCTTGGTGTACTGCCAGGGAATAGGAGGACCTCTTGTGGTTGGGCAATAGAAAAGGAACTGAGGAAGAGGGAGATGTCTGAATTTGGGATTCCAAGCCCAAACCTGTTTTAATGTATATGAAGATGACTAAGGTTTATTAAAGTGGACTTGTAGGTGGCATGTAACCAGTAAATCTCAATCAGTCTACAGTAATCCTATATCATAGCTAGAAATCAGGGATTCACAACAAAACCTCTTGGAATAATTATGCTGCGTACATTTTGTTAACCATAAGGTAATAGTAAAACAAATAAATTTCCAGCTTCTCTGACATTCATTGATTATTCTTTAGGGTGATATAGGAAGAGGGGTAATGGAAGAAATTGTCAGGGACTTGCTCCTTCATTCTAATTCCATTTCTGAAGACTTTCGTTGTTGTTGTTCTGTGAGGTTTCTTTATGGATTCTGAGTTTCATGTGTAATTAAATCTTCAAGGAATTAAATGACACTCAGCAAGTTGCCACTCTAGAAAATATAATTGATTTAACAATACATTTCCTACTGCTCTTCCTGCTTCCACACTTTTCCTCTTCCAGCTCAAACTAAACATAGCCACCATGATATTCTACCCAAAGCCTAGCTCGGATCACCTTACTCCCTGCACAGAAACCTATGAATTCTCCCCAATACCTGGAAAACCCAACACAAGGCGCTTAAGCATGGTCTTTAAGCCCTCCTGTCATCACAGTGTATATGTTGTCCTCAAACTTTATGAGGCCCTGAAAGAATGATTTTTCTTTCCCCGTGTTTCCTCTCTTCCTCCTGACCCAATAGACCTCTTTGCACCCACTCCCATCTCCCAGAAATGTATTGCAGTGCCCTCCTTTTCTGGAAAGCTTCCTGTAGACCTATAATCATATATACCCTTAGTGTATTTTCTATCTCTCAGATTGATATGGAACCATTCTGCCTTTTAACAGATTTAAGTATTTGTATCTTATTGGCCTTTCAAAAGTACAAGCTTCCTAAAGCATGGAACCAAGTCTCATTCATTCAACTCCAAAACCATATATTCTTTCCATTGCTCCAAACTGCTTCTTTCCTTTGGAGGAGCAGCTAAACCACCTGACGGTAGTGTGTCTCCTTGAACGGGGAGACATTTGACTGGTGCTCTCACTGCTCTTTAACATATAGGTAGCCCTTAATTCTGTCCCCTGTCACCTATTAAAGAAGACTGTGTATCATGGTGGTAAGACCCCTCCCTTCCACACCCACCCTTAATGAGGTCAGTGCATGATAGGAATGCTCAGTGAATATCGTCCACAACAGCCCATCCTCCTTAGCCCAGCAAATGCTTTTGCAACCCAGAAAGGGCTGGAGGGATTCCCCTTAGAACCTGGGCACCTGTGTTCATTTCCTGTGGCTCCTGTAACAAATAACCACACATTGGGTGGCTTAAAACAACAGAGATTTATTTTCCCACAGTCCAGGAGGACAGAAGTCCAAAATCAAAGTATCTCCATGCTCTCTCATGGCCGTAGGGGAACCCATCCTTGCCTCTTCCTAGCTTCTGACGAATGCCAGCAATCCTTAGCATTCCTTGGCTTACAGCTGAGTCACTCCAACCCTTCATCTTCACATGGCTTGTATCTGTATTGAAATCTATCTCCTGTCTCTTCTCTCTCATGACGCCAGTCATGCTGGGTTAAAATCAATCATCTTAACTGGATTATATCTGCAAAGACTCTACTTCCAAATAAGGTCATATTCACGACATTGGGGGTTAGAACGTGAGCATATACTGTTTTGGGGGGACACAGTTCAACCCACAATAGCATCCAAAGCCCTTCCTGGACAGCTTGCTGCTCACAGAAAGTTAGTTACACAGCAAGTGTTCATGGCCCTGCAAAGACGCTTAGATCCCCCCTCTACTCTCCAGCAGAATGACAAAAGCAAGACCAAGGTCCTGGGAGAAGGAAGATTGCTTCTTCCTTTAAAAACTGAGCTACAATTTTTTAATTATTAATTTGGATTGTGGTAAAATAGATATAACATAAAATTTACCATCTTAATTACTTTTAAGTGGACAGTTTAGTAACATCAAATACATTCGCATTGTTATGCAACCATCACCACCATCGACTTTCAGAACATTTTTCATCTTGCAAAACTGAAACTCTGTACCCATTAAACCTAATGTTCCATCCCCCTACCCTATGATGGCTCTTTTAAATATGGAATTTATCCTGAATGACTGATAATTGAGTTGTGTTGCTCTAACGAGCTTTTGATTTTATTTTACACACACACATTAATTAGAAGTGAAAACAAGGGTGCCAGTGATAAACCTTTATTATGCATAGGTATAATAAGCTATTCAGGTATAATTGAGAAGAGTCTTACACTGCTTATCCCAGAATGTGACCCAATTCCCTCATTTGACTGATGAAATTATTGCCTAAGCAAAAATGACTAGGGCCCCTCAGGGATATTTGTGATAAATCCTAACGTGAAGGTGCTACTGGCCCCATTTAAAAGTACATTCAAATCAACACTACACACATTTGTTCATAACTATTCTCTGTGCCAGACACCAAGTACTGGGACACAGAAATAAATAATACATCCCCAGCTCTAAAGAGTACAAATCCATAGCACATACAGATATTTAATATCAAGAAATACCTGGTATTTTTCTTTTCTTTTCTTAAATACAGCTCTTCTATCCTTAAATATTTTTTTTAAAACAATGCCACAACCTTCCATTGCTCAACTACTTCCTCTTCTTTGCTTCTTCATCTAGTCAGTGTCTGATCCCTGGTATTCTACCTTTTAAGTATTTTTCAGTGGGGGTGAGCTATGCAAGGAAAGATGGAGTGCTTGTACGCATCAAGAAGACACTAGAAAATGAAGACCTAAAGTTCGGGAGAGCTCTGTGATGGCTGGAAGTGGCTGAAGACATCTGGTGGGTATCACCTCCCCAAGAGACAGTTGTCGCTCCTGTTTTTTTCTAGCCCGAGGAGTCACTGTACACCATTGGGAAAGTATGATGCCCAGAACAGTGTAGCACATCCTTTCCAGGAAGCTCTTAGATTCATTGAATCTTCTGTCTCTGCCTATGATTAGGGTTGATGTTCTGCCTTTTATGGTCACTTTATACTGTCCCCTCAATCATCTCCTATAATCCCATGGCTTTATTTATTATATAAAATCTGATGACTCAGATGTTTACATTATCAACACAAATTTTATTCCTCATCCTTTAGTATCATAGACCCAGTTGCCCTCAAACATTTTCACTTAGATGTTCTATTGGCAGATTCCTTGAGAATATCTAAAAGTTGCCTGTCTTCCACTTCCAACTCTTCTCTTCATCCCATGCTATGGTTGGTGTGCATGAGTGCGTTTGTGTGCGTGCATGCATGCGTGTGTGTGTGTGTTTGTGTGTGTGTTGTTTCATCTTGGTAAATTTCACTAACACCCATTCATGTTTTTCTCTCTTCATCAATGAGACGCGGTAGGGAGAACACCATCGATCAGAGCTGCAAGATTCTTAACGTTTTTAGAATTAGAGTCTCTGAAATTCAGGGAGAGGTAAGAACACATTAAAGATAAATGGCGCAATCTCTGATTCCCATGCTCCATACATTGTGGTCCCCATTGCAGCAGTGCAGCAGAAGTTAGGCAACGTGGAGATGTGCATAGACCACGATTCCAAGAACAAGCACACAGAAAAAATAAAAGGGGCCAACATTCCAGACTCCAAAGCCAGTATTATCATAGCTGTTTCCTACTGCATGAGTAATTTTTGGTCCTTTACTTGACTAGGAGTTGTTGCAATAATCTATGGCTAATGAGAAGAGAGAGAAAAAATGTCTTTATATAGCCTGTGGGATTTCATCAGTTTGACTCCCTATAAATTTTCAATGTTGAAAGAAAAGAAACCAGCAGGACATGAAATCCCTGGAAGAGCTAACTAATTTGGATGATGTGCTTGTTTCTGGAAAGAACTTGGTAGAACGTACTACTGGAGGTACTGGACTTTTGAGGAAAGTATACCTAGCATTGCTCTTTGGTAATTATTAGTTCTGTTGGATCTCAGTAAATGATGTTGAATATTCTGTCAAAAGTAATATATTAGCCAATTGACCCTACTCCACCAATTATAGAAATTTAAAGATCCTCTTGAAGTTCAATGGCAGTGGGGGAGATTTTGAGAAATTATTGAAACCAAGATTATGAAACCACGAATGGGTTTATTCAGAGCTATCAGGCCTAGAACCCAGGGGCAGTGAGGTTCAGAGCCCTGGCCACTGCATAATTAGAAGGGAGGACCAGGACCAGGCCTTCGTGACCTCATGGAGTACTTGAGTCTAGTGGGCACAGGGTTTCCTGTGGGATGATAAAACTGTTTTGGAAGTAGACAGACATGCTGGTTGCACAACATCATGAAGATACGAAGTGCCAGTGAATCACCATTGGATTGCTTACTTGAAAATGGTTGATTTTAGGCTCTGGCTGGATGCTCTCAGTTGGTTAGAGCATTGTACCAATACCCCAAGGTTTAGAGTTTGATCCCCAGTCGGGGCACATACAAAAATCAACCAATGAATGCATCAATAAGTGGAACAACAAATAGATTTTTCTCTCTCTCTCTCTTTCTCTGTCTCTTTGTCTTTCTCTCTCTCTGTCTCTCACTCTCCCTTCCTCTCTCTCTTTATTATTTTTTCTCTTTTTTTCACTCTTCCTTTAAAAAATACTTGATTTTATGTTGTATGAATTTCACTTCAGTTGCAATTTTAGAAAATCCGGTCAGTTAATAGTAGCTGAACTCTCCTCTTCCAACAACTTTCTATTTCTTTTGCAATGAATTTCAAATTCATTACCATATGTTACATGGCTCTTCAAATCTGGACCTGCCGACGTGGCTCACCTCTTTCTTAACCCTTATTGTTGCATTACTATATACTAGTCACACAACCTCTAGTTTCTTAAACACACTAACTTTGTTTTCCTCTTAGGGCCTTGGCACTTGTTGTTCCTTCTTCCCAAGAATGCCCTTCCATTGGCTCTGAGTAGGGTCATTTTTTTTTTTTAACTCATTCGGGTCTCAGCGCAAAGCCATGTCCTCAGAGACATCTTCCCTAATAATTGTATCTAAACTAGCTGTCCCTCAGGTGCTATAATACCAGCTAAATTTGTTTCCTTTAGAGCATTGATATCATGTGAAATTATTATTTTACTCATTTTAAAAATTTCTTTAATAACTGTTTCTCTCCACTAGAAAGTAAATTCACAAGAAGAGAAATTATATAGATTTTGTTTATTATTCTATCCCCACCCACTGCCTTGCATATGAAGGTCCTCAAAGATTACTTGCAGCATAAAAGATTGGAAAGAAAGAAGGCAGGATGGAAGGAAGGAAGGAAGGTTGTTAAGTCATATCTAGACTGGGTTGGACCGGAATTCTGTGATTCATTAGCAATGTCTACCATGACTGTAAAACACGATACAAGTGCCATAGCAGTGGTATGTTGGGAAAAGTTTAATAACTACTTCTCAGAGTCAGGGCTGGGGGTGGGAGGTGGTGTCCTGATTTGTCACATTTACCAGTTTATGTGGTGTAAACATTCCCACTGTGGCAGATTTTGAGCAATTGATAAGTTGGGAACTGGTTCAGAGAATTCCTGAAAATTTAAGAATCAACTCTTGTGAGCTGGTACGAGCCAGTTCCAGCAAACCACTGGAACACATGACGTGTACTCGCTGTCCCTGAGATGATCCTATACTTCCCTTTTACAGAGAGGAAACCTAAAATTCAGAGATGAAATTAAAACACTGGACCCGGATTGCGCAGCAAGGATGCAGCAGAGGCCAATTCTTTGCTTAAAGGCCGTTTTCCTTTGCAAAGACCTTCGGATGCTGTCAAAGGGAAGCACCAGGAGGCACACGGCGTGTTCCTGCCTTGAAAGGGTTTATGAAGAGCTGCGAGCTGTGAGCAGCATAGGGAAGGCTTCTGGTAAGGACCCAAGCAGGTTGACAAACGCCTCGTTTGCCAGAAGTGCAGCTAGCCAGAGGGATTTTCAACACTTGCACTTTGCTCAGGGAATGCTTTGCTGTAAACTGTCGGCTCCCTGCGCTCCCACCCGCACCAACTCAAGTTGTTTCTTCAGGCTCCATGGACCGCAGCAAAAGGGCTAAGGGGCTTATTGGCTGGTGATGCAAATTTCATATCTCAGGGGGTAAAATTTAAGGGTCTTCTTAAGTTTTGGTTTTTGTTATTCAAAACAGAATTTAAAAGAACACCTAGGAAACACACACATGAACACACATGCACACACATATACTTTTAGCAGACATTGGTCCCGTCTAAAATATCTACTAAGACATTTGGTTCATGACCAAAAGATCATGAAACTTGGTCCTGTCTAAAATGTGCGTGGTTACTATAAAGTCCACTCTTCTGCAAGGGTTGAACCGTGACCTATCTACCTAACTAATCCCATGTGCCATGACCAGCTGGGTTACCGAGGCAAGAAGGGTTATTGGCAATACAGCCACAACACCATTATTGGGCCAATAAAAAATGATAGTACTTTATATGTTAATCTTGTAAATCAAAAAGTAGAAATAAATGTTATGAGCTATTTTAACCCAGAGATGTTTGCTAAGCATGGACCCTTTTAGACCCAACCTTAACCAGGGCCATTTGGCATGGACCAAATATCTCTGTGGTTGTTTCGGACATGACCAAATATCAAGTACCTTTGGCATGAACCAAATGTCTCCATGGACAGCTGTTCCATATCAAACTATGCCTCCTTCTGTTACAACACTGAGCATGCTCTGTCTGCATCCCGGGATGTTTGTAGATGGTTGGCTCTTTGAGAGCAAGGAACTTTTCTTCCTCATCTGTGATTCTTTCCCCAATCTGAACTCTCAAAACCTTCCAGATATTTCACACAGAGCCTGGCTGAACTGAGAGACATGGAACCCTGTGACCAAGCTGAAGGAAACAGGAGGCGGAAGGCCTGGGATCTAGTCCCAGCTGGTTCATCGATTATTGGGGACATAGACAAACCATGTCCCCTCTTAGAGCAGCAGTGTTCTCATCTGTAAAATGAAGAAGTTGGAATACAGAATCACCAAGGTCTCCCCTGTCTCTAAAAATCTCTGAATATGGAACAGTTTTCAGGTTGCATATTGTACTCCCTGGGATGCATGTTCTAATTCTATATAAAGTTAGGTTTTTCAGATATGGTTATTAAATATTTAATCCATCTTACTTTTGGTTTGTTTTTGAGACTTAAGTTCATTATCTGGTTTTTTTCCATTTTTTCTAAAAGCAAAATTAGCCCTGGCTGGTGTAGCTCAGTGGACTGTCGGCCTGCAAATCAAAGGGTCACCAGTCTGATTCCCCAGTCAGAGCACATGCCTGGGTTGCGGGCCAGGTCCCCAGTAGGGGGCATGTGAGAGGCAACTTCACATTGATGTTTCTCTCCCTCTTTCTCTCACCCTTCTTCTCTGTCTAAAAATAAAATAAATAAAATCTTTAAAAAATAAAAATAAAAAATAAAAGCAAAATTAGTAAGCCATTTCACAGGGCAGCCCTGTTTATAATTGTAATAGCCTCTGTGTAATTAAATTCACATGGTCTTTGAAGCCCTGTAAAATTGTACTTTTAACCCTGCTTCTCTCGATACTGTGAACGCTGAGCAAATTACTTCACTTCTCTGAGCTTTATAAAGAAGGATGACTAACCTCTTTATAAGGTTGTCGTGAAGAGGAAATGAGAAAGCAGGTGAAGTGCTCAGCATCTAGTGGGCACTCCACACATACTCATTTTTTTACTGCTTTTACTTTTTCCTCCATGTCCAATTTAAGAATATATATAAGCAAAAATCATAATGCCACTGCAATATTTTTAGTAATTACATCTAACACTTGGAAAGATTATAGAAATTTCCCCCAATATGGCATAGAAGCTTGTTCTAATGACAAACCACGTTCTTCTCTTGGCTGCTGAAATTGATTTCTCCTTTGACACTTTATTAGTGCTTTTCCACCAAGTGAGGCTTGTCTTTATGGAAATGTTCATAGATTATAAAGAAGGGAGAGGAGAAGGCAGGGGAAGGAGGAAAGAGAAAGGGGAGGAGGAGGAAGAAGAGGAAGCAGGGGAGGAAAAGAAAGGGGAGGAGGAGACAAGTGCAGAAATGGCTGTGCATGGCTGCATCTGCCAAGTGGGTGGATATGTGGGAAAACATATGGAGCAGAAAGGATTCTGGACTATCCAATGCCACTAATTAAGTGGAATCTGGTCACTTGTG
This sequence comes from Mormoops blainvillei, assembly GCA_004026545.1. Lineage (NCBI taxonomy): Eukaryota > Metazoa > Chordata > Mammalia > Chiroptera > Mormoopidae > Mormoops > Mormoops blainvillei. Next base: position 302,777 of record PVJD01000843.1, read on the forward strand.
CAACTGGCTTCAAGATCAACAACTACAGACTCCATCTAGAGCCAGAGTCTTTTTTCCTTTTAAAGGTTCTGTTGTGTGTAATCTTAAAATTATTGCAAAATTCACCATTAAAAATTATTAGAAAAACAGGAAGAAAGAAGAAAAATATGTTACATTTGCTTAACATGCTATATTTACTTACATGTTATATTTGCTTATAATTTTTACTATGCATTACATAGCATTTTATTTACATGAATGGGATCAAACTAGACATCATGCTTGTAAACTTGCCTTTCCTCACCTAATTATGAACAACATCCATTTTCCCATGTCAGTAGATATCAACATCATCATCATTTTTTTGGCTGGTTATTATTATGCTGTATGGATATAGAAATAGTTATTTAACCAATCCTCATTTTTGGTTATTATGGTATTTTCAGTGCTGTGTAAACCCACAGATCCACTTTGAAAGAAACTAGCCTGACCTGAAAAGACAGACCTTAAACAAGTAGAAACAACACATTACAATTGAAGTGAACTTTGGAACTCCACTCTCCCAGGCTTATGGTACTCTCTCTAATTGCAGTGTAGATGAGACAAGGGCTAAGGGAATTTCTGCAGCTGCCAAAAATTTGGCAAAACTTTCTTCTTTTTAATACCATTGACCAGGGGTTGATCGAGTCCAGGCCACCACCTGTTTTTATATGACCTAGAAGCAAAGAATCATTTTTACATTTTTAAATGGTTGAAAAAATCAAAAGAAGAATATTTTGTGATGCATATAAATTACATGAAATTCAGATTTCAGTGCCTATAAATAAAAATTATTTCACCTCGCTTAGTTTCCAAAGTTATATTAGAACACAGCCATGCTCCTTCTTTACACACTGCCTGCGGCTGTCTGTGCTCTGATGTTAGAGTTGAGTGGATGTGACAAATACTGCATGGGCCATGGTGCCCAAAATATAGTCCTTTATTTAGAAGGCTTGCCATTGCCTTCCAGGGGCTATTTTCTATTCAACATTAGAATTTCGTGTTTTTATAATTATATCTGCCTAGTCATTCAAATCTTGGGCTTCATAGTAATGTCGAGTCTTGGAGAAATCATGGGCTTGTAGACCTGCCTTTCACGGATAAACTTCTGTGACTTATTTTTCTCCTCCAAGCTCCAGTTTCCCAATCAATAAAATAGGCAAGTTGAACTAGATCTCTAAGGCACTCATTTATTTATTCATTGACGAATATGTCTTTAGTGCCTACTGCAAGGCCAGGCCCTGTGCGAAGTCTGGAGTTTACTGACAGTGTGTGCAGGACAGCATCCTGTAGTTTTCACTGCAAGGTAAATTACTGCTTCAAGAAAAGGAAACAAAGAAGTCTGCCCTACGACACTCAGTAGGGGCCTCAGCAACAGTGCAGGTCAATGACGCCTTCCCTGAAATTAAATCAAAGAACCCCAAATTTAGTGACTTCTACAGGAGACTTTAAAGAGAAAAGGTTGTGTCTTGTGCCAGCGCCTTCTCCTCTTTTAACCTCACACCCACTCCAATCTACCAGAAGAGTCTTTCTTGAAAAATACATTCATTAGATGCCAACTCAGAAAGATCACTTCAACGGATGGGGAGGAGCACACCTCTGTTCCATTAAAGTTTCAGATCGGTGTGACTTACTGACTCAGCAACCACGAACTGAGCTACTGCTCTTGGGCACAGCTGTGGCTTGGGGTGCACTGTGTCCGGGGAGATTCCTGATATCACTTTTAAAGCTTCTTTAGCTAATGGTCCAGCTCTCTGTACCCAAACAGAGATCCTCAGTGGACACCAGCTTGGGCTGACTTTCTCTCTTCTCCCACCATACTGACTTTTTCTAGACTTCTCAGACATTGTAAATCATGGACCCTTTGAGGCCATAAATGTGTCTTTATAATCATTAATGTAATAATAAGAGGGATACATGGTAATGGAGAATATAATAAAAACACAAAAATATAACAATATTAACAATAATAATAATATAATAGTTAATATTTATTGGTATCTATGTTGTAAGCTCTCTGTTATATTATATGTATATTGTATTTAATTTTCATAATAACCCCAAAAGTAAATATTATTAGTCCATTTTCTGATGAAGAAACTCAGGCTCAAGGACCCTATCTAATTTATTCAAAATCACTGAATTAGCTTGAGAAAGACAGACCCAGAATCCAAATCTGTCCGACTCTGAAGTCCTTGTTCTTAACATGACACCACACACCAGTTTTATTACCCTCTTTCCTCTGAACACATACCTTCCCAATTCCTTTAAATTGCCTCCACTTTCTGCAATTAGATATAATTTAATTCAACTAATATTTAAGTTTCTACTCTAGGTTCCAATCAACAGCCCACCTCTAATTATTTTGAACAATTTTCTACTAAGCCTTTTTATGGTCCTGTCTTGATTAAACACAGCTGGTTTGCAATAGTCACATAAATGTTCTCTTATCTTAAATCGCATCTAGTGTCCCACATCCACTAAACTCTATGCTCCCTAACATCAGGGGATCTTTGATCTCTATCTTCCGGGCTGAGCCAGTGTACTAGACAAGGCAATCACAGTAGCAGTCACATCCTTGAGCTCCTCCTAATGGCTCCTGGACCTCCCACAGTCTCGCTAAGGGTTCAGCCTCAGGCAACCATGTTCAAGGCACTGTTGTGCTCTCTCTCTCTCGCTCTCTCTCTGTCCCTCTCTCTCTTACTCTCTGTGTGTCTGCCTCTCCCTCTCTAAAACAAGAGAAATGTATCCCTTGTTGTTCTGAGGGCTGGGAAGTCTGAGTTCAAGGTGCTGGCTGATTCCGTTCCTGCTTTTCAGACGGTTTTCTTACTGCTCTGTCCTCACATGGCAGAGAAAGGTCATCTTCCTCATGTCTCTATGATCCTCTCTTTCTTAGCACTTGACCCAAGAGAAGCCAATCCAAGCCAGCAATTTATGAGACAATCTAGTTGCCAAAAGAACTACCAAAAAAGGGACAGACTTGCTCATCAGAGTCCAAAAAATTCAAACCAGGAAATGTAGACAGATACACCCAATTGACAATGGAAGCCAAAGCTTAAAAGTTCCAAAGGAAAGTTCTTGGTGTCATGAATAGATAGGCATGAGTAGAACAAATAAATGAGTTCGAGGGAGACATGCAGAGCAGGGAGTAACAGAGCTGGTCAGGAGGATCAGCTGCCCTTGGTGTACATGGGCCAGGTAGAGAGAACAGCAATGATCCTTGCAGTCTTGAATTCCCAAAGAGCTTCCAGGTAGTTTTCATGGTTTCTTCATGAGTTTCGTGTCTCTCTTGTCATACATATCTTCTCATTGAACTTACGCTTCTGGAAGTAGCTTAAGTGAGTTGTAATACTTTGCAACCCCAGGAGCCTAAGTAACACAGGACACACAAAAACTTATTGGTTGCCTGGCTGACTGAAAGACTGAATGATGAGCCTTCAGTTGTCTGCAGCTCCTTGCATTGGCCTTTGTAGGGATGTGGATTTTTTTCTAGCTGAACGCAGAATTGGCACTAAAACCCTTGGGCATCAGGCAACCTAAAAAGCCTGTGTGTTAGCTGTGGGCCTTCCAGCATGAACCATCTGCATCCTGCAACAAGATCAGCAAGGGCCTTACACGCCAGGCTAAGGAGCACAGAGTCCATCCTGTTAACGTAGCAGGTGCCAAGAAGAAAATAAAGATTTGCTAGAAAATGGAGTCATAATACCAGCAACTTCTTTCTTTACAAATGCTGTGCTGAGGCCCCTTCCCAGGTTTGCCACGTCAAATTTGGGTCCTTATTGCTGTCATTTCCCGGTACAACAGAAAAACATGGTTGATCTTATTTTAGTGTAACATCAATTTCAAAATAAGGATGAACCCCTGTCAGCCGCAGTTGTCCTCAAGGGTGAATGTCCTTTGCAGCTGGACAATGTTTCATTTCCCTGGTTGTGCACCTGTTTTTATTAAAGCTAGTGAGTAATTGCCCCAAGGTTTTACAGTATCATCCATCCCTGACTGCCTGTGCTAGAAACGCGTAAGACAGAAGGTGACGCAGCTTCGTGAAGGCTGATAGGTCTCCGGAAGTGAGTTTGTCACCAGAGAACTCTAAGAACAGCTCTACTCTAACAAGTGGCAGCTTCGTAGGATCCTCTCAGTCTCCAGCAATGATAGTGAATAGAGTTGATCTGTTATGTTGACTCCACTGGAAACAGTTTGCCATCATTCCCTGAAATGTTGGGCAGAGAATCGTTAACTTTTGACGTGCTCAGTGGAGAGAGTGCTATTTTCAATGAATAAAGTCTGGCGGGCACACAGACGGGGAAGAGGCAGTGTGAGTGCCATGGGCTAGAGTCAATCAAGCCCAGGTTCCTCCAAATTTATAATCGGCCCTTGCTTCTGTGACTGTACAAATCTGAATCATTTGGAGGTGAAATGTTGAGTCTTTCAGGGATAATTTGCTACTTTTCTCAATTTTTCAAAGATGAGAGGAAGTGAGAGAAAGAGCTTATTGTTCCTGTGTTTAGTTAATTGATAGTAATAGCTTGACTTTGTAAAAAATAATTGCATCTCTTCTGTACCTACAATGCCAAGATGCCATTTACTGCCTTTGTAAGCTTCAAAAAATATTTCTTAATCAATATCTCACTTTCAACAATGACTAGATTATACAGATAGAAAATCGTAAGAAAATGTTGGACATGAACAAAACTTTAGACCAAATAAAGCTAACATATAAACATAGAACGTTCCATTGAACAGCAGTAGCACGCACGTTCTTCTCAATTGCACATTCTTCAGGGAAGGTCACATGACAGGTCACAGAACAAGTCCTAGCAAATTCAAGAAGATTGAAATCATAACAAGTATCTTTTCTAACCACAATGGTATGGAACTAGGAATTAATAAAATTAAACAACATACTCTTGAACAAGCAATGGGTCAAAGAAACCAAAAGGGAAATCAAGAAATATCTTGAAACAAATGAAAGTGGAAACACAACATACCAAAATCTATGGGATGCTGCAAAAGCAGTTCTGAGAGGGAAAGTTTATAAACACCTCCATTAAGAAAAGAGAAAGAGCTCAATTGAACAGCCCACTTTATACTTGGGGAACGATAACAACAAGAACAAACTAAACCCAGACTTAGCAGAAGGAAGGAAATGACAAAGATCAGAGCAGAAATAAATGAATAAGAGACCAGAAAAAAAAAATAAAAAAGATCAACAAAACTAAGAACTAGGTTTTTTAAAAGAGATAAACAAAATTGACCAACCTTTAGCTAAACTAAAAAAAAGAATCACCATAAGACTCAAATAAATACAATCAAATCAAATGAAAGAGGAGACATTACAACTGATACCACAGAAATACAAAGTATATAAGAGACTACTATAAACAATTACACACCAACAATCTGGAAATGAATAAATTCCTAGAAACATACAAAGGCTGAATCATGAAGAAATCAAAAATCTGAATAGACTAATACCAAGTAAGGAGATTGAATCCATAATCAAAAATCTCCTAAGAAACAAAACTAAACGAAACATTGGACAAGGGTTTGATCTCCAAAATATATAAAGAACTCACATGACTCTACTCCAGGAAGACAAACAACCCAATTAAACAATGGGCAAAGGACCTGAACAGAACTTCTCCAAGGAGGACATACACAGGGCCCAGAGACACAGGAAAGGATGCTCAGCCTCACTAGCCATCAGAGAGATGCAAATTAAAACCACAATGAGATACCACTTCACACCAGTCAGAATGGTCATCATAAACAAATCAACAAACAGCAAGTGTTGGCGAGGATGTGGAGAAAAGAGAACCCTAGTGCACTGATGGTGGGAATGCAAACTAGTGAAACCACTGTGGAAGACAATTTGGAATTTCCTCAAAAAACTGAAAATGGAACTGCCTTTTGAACATGCAGTTTCACTGCTGGGATTATACCCTAAGAATCCCAAAATACCAATTCAAAAGAACCAATGCACCCCAATGTTCATAGCAGTACAATTTACAATAGCCAAGTGTTGGAAGCAACCTAAGTGCCCAACAGTAAATGAGTGGGTCAAAAAGCTATGGTACATTTACACAATGGAATACTATGCATCAGAAAGAAAGAAAGTGCTACTACCGTTAGCGACAGCATGGATGGAACTGGAGAGCATTATGCTAAGTGAAATAAGCCAAGTGGTGAAAGACAGATACCGTATGATCTCACCTATAAGTGTAACCTAATGGACAAAAGAAACAAGGAAGCAAAATATAACCAGCGACATTGAAATAAAAAACAAACTAACAGTAACCAGAGGGGAGGCAGGAGGGGGATAACAAGGGGAGGAAAGAAAGGGAAGCATCATCAAGGAACATGTTTAAAAGACTCACGGACAAAGCCAAAGGGGGGAAGAATTGAGTGTGTGAGGTGGGGGTGGGTGGGGCAGGGAAAAGTGGTGGTGGGAAAATGGAGACAACTGTACCTAAACAACAATAAAAAAAAAAAAGGTTAAAAAAAAGAATTGGGGAAAAAAAACCAAAACCCAGGACTTATTGGTTTCTTTGGTGAATTCCACCAAACATTTAAAAAATAATTAACGCCATATAGAGATCGCTGAGGGGAGGAGGTTATAAGGGGACTAAATAAGGGTATAAATAAGGTTATAAGGGTAATGGAAAGAAATACAATAAAGCTTAAATTAAAAAGAATAATTAATGTCAATTCTTCTCGAACTCTTCCAAAAAGTTTAAGAAAGAACATTTCCCTATAAACACTTTACAAGGATACCATTACCTGGATACCAAAGCCAGACAAGGACATTACAAGGAAAGAAAACTGCAGACCAATATCCCTGATAAATATAGATGCAAAAATTCTCAACAATATAGTAGCAAACCAAATTCAATAGCACATTAAAAGACTTATCCATGATGATCAAATGGGATTTATCTCTGGATGCAAGAATGGTTCAACATAAACAAATCAATAAATATGATACCTCATATTAATAGAATAAAGATAAAAATCCTATGATCATCTCAATAGATGCAGATAAATCATTTGGCATCTAATGATTTCCATAAAAAACTCCCAATGAATTTGGTATAGAAGGAATATACCTCAACATAATAAAGTCTATATATGACAAACCCACAGCTAACATCATACTCAAAGATGAAAACTTTAATGAATTTCTTCTACAATCAGGAACAAGGCAAGAAAGCCGCTTGAACCACAGCTGTTCAACACAGTACTGAAAGTCTGTCAGAGCAATTAGGCAAAAAAAAAAAAAAAGGAAAGGAAGATAATTCATTCACAAGAAAAGTGAAATTTGTTTGCACGTGATAAGATTTTACATATAGAAAATCCTAAAGACTCCACCAAAAAGCTGTTAGAATTAATCAATGAATTCAGTAAAGTTTCAGGATACAAAATCAGCATACAGAAATCAGTTGTGACTCTATACATTAACAATGAAATATCTAAAAAAAGAAATAAAGAAAAAAAATCCCAAACACAATCCATCCAAAACAATAAAATACTTAGGAATAAATTTTACCAAGGAGATGAAGGATCTGTGCATTGAAAACTATGATTTTGATGAAAGAAATTGAAAAAGACACAAATAAATAGATATCTTGTGTTTATGACTGGAAGAATTAATATTGTGAAAATATCCATACTACCCAAAGTCATTGATAGCTTCCATGCAATCTCTATCAAAATGTCAATGATAATTTTCACAGAAATAGAAAAAAAATCCTCAAATTTGTATGGAATAACAAAAGACACCAAATAGCCAAAGCAATCTCAAAAAAGACAAACAAAGCCAGAGGCATCACACTTCCTGATTTCAAACTATCCTACAAAGCTATAATAATTAAAACAGCATGGTACTGGCATAAAAATAGACACATAGATGAATGTATTAGATTTAAGGGCCCAGAAATAAACCTTCAAATATATGAGCAACTAATACAGGGTGGGGCAAAAGAAGGTTTACAGCTGTGGGTACAGAAAACACAGAGTTTGTTCTTGTATTATTATTTATTAATTATTGTATTTTTTTCCATATGAACAACTGTCAACCCACTTTTGCCCCATCCTGTTTTGACAAGGGAGCCAAGAATATTCGGGGTTAGCGGGGGGACAGTCTCTTCAATAAACAGTGTTGGAAAAACTGGATAATCACACGCAGGAGAAATTGGCTCCTATATTATAACACTCACAAACATTGATTTGAAATGAATTAATGATTTCAATGTAATTCCCCAAATTATAAAACTGTTTGAAGAAAACATAAGGAAAAACTCCTTGACATTGGCCTCGGCATGATTTTTTGGATATGACACTAAAAACAAAACTAAATACAATGTAGAAAAACAATAGAAGATAATCTTCATGATCTAGGGCAGCGATTTTCAACGAATGTGCCACAAGAATTTTTAAAATATGCAATTGCTGACTATTTAGCCAGGTATACCGATCTCTTCCCCTTTAGACTGTCAAATACAAAAATAACAAAAGCCAACACAACAATGGCCATCAAATGCGAATGAATCAAAATTATACTTATTTTTTATTAGATTGGAAAAAATATATTTTTTGATGTGCCACAGAATTTTAGTAATTAGCTTGTGTGCCATGAGATAAACAGGGCTGAAAAATCATTGATCCAGGGCTAAGCAAAGTTCTTATGACATCAAAAGTACATTCATAAGAAGAAAAATAGAGAAGTTGAACTTGATTAAAATTAAAACCTTGTTGTGAAAGACCTCGTTAGGATAAAAAGACAAGTTATGGAGTGGGAGAAATTATTTGCAAACCACGTATCTGACAAAAGATTAGTGTCTAGAAGAATACTCAAAACTCAACAGCAGAAGAACAAACAATCCTACTAGGAAACCTGCCAAACGCATGAAGAGACTTTTCACTGAAGAGGATAGACAGTTGAAAAATAAGTACATGAAAAGATGTTTGGTATCATCAGCCATTAGGGAAATGCAAAGAAAAACTACGATGAGATATGACTACACACCTTTATTTTAGAATAACTAAAATTAAAAACACCAAATGCTGGCAAGGATGTGGAGAATTACACATTGCAGTGGGAAAGGAGAGTGTTACAGCCACAGTGGATAACTTTGGCAGTTTCTTAAAACAATGAAACCTATAACTAGCATATGACCAAACAATCATGCTCTTGGGCATTTATCCCAGAGAAATTAAGACTTACATAGACACAAAAACTGAACCTAAAAGCCAAAAACCAGAAACAACCCAGATGTCCTTCAATGGGTGAATGGTTAAATAAATTGTGGTATATTCCTACCATGGAATATTGCTCAGAATTTTTTTAAAAATACAAACTATTGCTACATGTTACAACCTGGATGAATCTCCAGACAATTATGCTCAGTGCAAACAAAAGCCAACCTAAAAGGTTACATATGGTATGATTCCACTTATATAACATTCTTGAAATAACAAAATTACAGAGATGGAGAATAGATTAGTGGTTTCCAGGAGTCAGGGATGATGGAGGAAGGTGCGTTGCATCTATAAAGGACTGTACAGGAGAGACCCACGTGGTGGTGGAAATACTCCACATCTTGACTATATTAATGTCGATATCCTGCAATAGTTTTGCAGATCAGCAGATCGCTGGGATGGAAAGACCTGTACCTACTAAGGACCTGTCACCACATCCTCACACTGGCTTTACCTTGCACTAAGCATCTCAAAGAAGGGGATGGGTAGAAAGAATCATGAAAGACTATGAGCTATGTCCTGAAAAAACACTCTGTTAAACAGAGTAATAAGATGATCAAGACAGAAGACAGCTGAAAAGGAACATGGCTCTAAAGAGGTAGATCTGAGTACAAAGGCAAAAACAGAGGAAAATAACAGGGACCCTTTGGAGGCAATCTCAGCACAGCTGAAAGGTTAAGAGAGCAGGGCTTAAATAGTGGGAAGACGGTAATTCAAGTTCCATTCCAGTTTCTTCGATGCAAAAAAAAGAAGTCCTTGGTTTCCATCATCCACCAGGACACCATGGTTAACCATGGAAACCAAAGACTTCTTAGTCAGACACTGATGTTTCCAGGGCAAGGAAAACATTTTGACTTCTTTCTTTTTAAGGCATGAAGAGTCCGTGGGAACACATCCAAATCAGAGACTACAAAATGTTGAGGAAACTCTGAGTGTGTGCGTGTGTGTAAGAGAGAACATGCCCGCTCACCTGTCTTAGTAACCCAGGAAATTAGAATTTAAAGGACGGACTGTGACTCATCTACCCCTAGAAAACTAATAAAGACCAGTGCCGCCCGAGAAAGGGCTAACAGTCTGAGAGCACAGAAGCAGCAGCATCTAATAAAAGTGGGTGGCAAATTGGCTCAAATCCAGGAAACAGGTGGTAACTTTTAAGTAAAGAGTAGTCAGAAATAAGAAGGTGCTTGCCTTATGGACAAGTGCTATGGACACTTTGTTCTACCCTACATAAATAACCTGTAACGGGAGTCTAATTTTAAAAGTGGATACCTTTGCTGACAGCATAATTGGAACAGAGAGGGTGGTGCATTCATGCAGAAGGCGCACTCTGGGTGTGAGGGGGTCCTCGGGGGTCTTTCACATTGGACCAGGGCTCAGCTCCCCCTGGGTAGGTGCTTTCCTAGGGCAAAACGTTAGCTTCAGTTTAAGGAGGAAACATCTCTAAACCTGAGCCCCTTAAATTGTTTGTGGAACATGAAAGAGCATAAATTAAAATCAAAATAATTAATAGAAAGGAAGAGAGAGAGAAAGAAAAAATCCTTTCGAAAAGTTGAAAGCCTGGTGGAATAGAGGCTTCCCGAATCACTCTGGGCCCTGACCAAGAGCAGCAGCAAAGCAGTTCATACACTTCCCCCACTGGGGATGGGCCCCATGGTTTGTGGGCGTGGGCACCTCTGTTCTGCAATTATTGGATACGAAGCTCATGATGTTGGGGTGAGACCAGAGGTGGGGAAGTACAAGGGATAAAGACTGAGAGGAATATACTGGAGATATGGGCAAAAGTTGGAGTAATGGAGGAGAAAACCACCATTTTGCAAGGCCCTGGCAGAGGCCAGCATGGTGCAGTCAGGCTCGTTGGCAAGGGACAGAGAAGTACATCCAGAAGAAAAGAGGGACTTGTCTCGCATCCCAAGTCCTCTGCCTCCTGGATCTGCAGCACTGGATCATTCTGAGCCTCAGGTTCCCCCTCTGTGAAAGGGCTTCCAGTAGTACCTGTTTTGGGGGATTTGTAACAATTAAAAGAGAGGAAAGGGACTTGCACATTGTGTACACAGGTTTCTTGACTTTTGGGGGAGGGGGAACATTTGTGAGACAAATTCAGATTCAGATGAGGAACATCCAGTCTCCTTTCTGCAGCGATTGTGAGGATGTTTTTGCCTTTGATCCAACTGGATGTAATTCCAACAAATGCTTGCATTCCCAAGCTCTCAGCAGTTTGGTTTCAGAGTGTCTGCCATCCACAAGATAATAGCAGTGACGTCTATGGTCTCTGACTATCATTGTTCCATAAACTCCAGCAAAATGTGCATGTTGGTGCTTTTGAAGAATCTTCATTCAGACTCTTCATGTATAGTTGATATTAGTATTAAACTAGAAAGGTGAAAACCATAAGAAAGGGATATGCTGCCTGTGCATTTTAGTATAGTTACTGTAGGTGGACTTCGCATTGGACTCTGAGTTTCCTGGCAGCCAAGGCAAAAAGGTAAGTAAGTTGGATTACTTAACACTAACTGGGAGGATAAGCCATACCAACACTTAAAACAATTTCTAAAACAAATTTATTATAGTGAATATGTAATAGCTTCCAAAACAGTTCTACAACAAATGCAGAAATGTTTTTAAGATGGCTGTTTCTCATAGCTGTCCTCAATAAAGACCAAGGACAAGATGGTAAAGCATAATCCCAAATCTTTTGGTCATTAGGAAGCTAATGTCATTATCAGGGAAAATATGGTGCAGCGGGTTTTTAGTGGACCAGCTGCACACAAGGACAGCACTCAGAACATGTTACAGAACCAATGGCGTCTGGTCTCATTGTTGGCCATATCCAACCCCGATGCACGTCAGGAATAGCTTAGGAGTCAGAATTGGGGGGCGGAGCCTGGAAAGATCACTTTCTCTGAAGTTTCTCCTAGAAATGCTTTTGCGAGGCCATATTTAAGAACCACTGATAAACTATCTTAGCAAAGTAGTTTAGCAACGAGAGGTCAGATCCTCCCAAAAGGATCACAAAGTATTTACTGTTGATAGTTAACCTTTTAAAAAATGTAAACATACCCTTGGTTGCCCCAGATAATGTGAAATCCTACTTATCTTCATCTGATGATTCCTGGCACTCGCCCCTTTCCATGGTCTTCCCTCACTGTCATAATGGCCCCCTGAGTAATTATCAGCCCCTAAGGCCTCTTCTGTCTCACCCATCACTGTATCGCCCCCTACCTAGAACAGCACTTGCTCACCACTTATTACGAGCTTTTTGAATTAATGGGTCAACACCCATTTTGAGATGAGAAAACTGAGTTTGCCCAAGATCACACATTTATGAAATAGCAGAACTGGAATTCAACTACATGTTGCCTCTCTCCAGAAACTTCACTCAACCCTAAAAACCAGGTTTCCTAGCTCTGAGCCCAGTGTCCAAATCTCCCCACTATTGTGATTTTTAGAAGGGAAGGCCTGTGTGGTTCCCCTCAAGATGGCTGAAATCCCCAGATAAACGGGGTTCTAAGAAACTACCCTTCTCACCATGGACTTTGGGAGTCATTGTACCGGGGTTCCATCAGCCACTCCCTGATGCCACGTTCACATGAGAAGATCCCACTGTGCCATTCAGGTAAATAGCCCTCACATTACCCTATATTTCTGGCCCTGAGATGGTAAGAGGATTTCTGCTTTCTCTGCCTTGGAGCCACTGGGGAGACGTTGATGCATATAAACGACATGTGACTATATTTGAGGCATGCACCAGACTCTCTCCAGAACATTCAGTGTGTGAGAGGCCCTGAGGTCACCAGTACGGAGAGGTGAAGTGGAGCAGTGAGTGAGTGGTCACCTGGGAAGGGAACTCTGTGCCCCGGAGTCCAGGCTTCATTGGCTCCTGTCCTGGGTCACAGCAGGAGGCAGAGAGAACCCTCGCTCTGCCAAACACTGGCAAAGTCATTTCCCTGAGCCTCAGTTTATGCACCTGTGAAATAGCAATAGTCATCCCCACTGCGCGGCCCACAGATATCAGTCCTCATTCTATTCAGGTGGTAAAGTTGGGGAGGGAAGAGACAGGGAGGAAAGGCAATTCTGAGGATAAATTTAAAGGGGTAGAGTAGATGAGGCAGCAGCAATGGGAATAATATTCATATTGCATTCCCTGGCATGGTACTGTCGCTTTACAATCTGCTTTCACACCTATTGTCTCCGTGACCCCTCACAGGCCCCCGATACATGCGTTACCATTATCCTGTACCCCTACCCAAAATTCCCCTACCTCATGCTGACATTATCCTGCCAAGGGAAGAGACAGAGTTTCAGACATACGTAGTCACATAGCGGAGTCACAGTGAAAAGCAGATACTTGTAAATAGAAGATCTGTTTGAACTTACCTCCTACCACTTCAGCGTGCACACCTGTCGAAGTCCCTGGACATCAGTTCCCTCGTCCGTAAAATGGGGACAACAGTTTCTTCCAGAGCTGCAGTCTTGTAGGCGGAATGCTAGAAGACGAAGGCCACGGCGCTGCAAGGTCATAACATCGCAACTTGTCCCATTAGCGGGCGCCGCTGGCTTCCCATCTCATCTTTTCAGGAAGTAGATTGGTTTCTTTGGAAAGCAGTACCCCCTGCCTCCCTTTCAGAATTCGGGAGGAGTTTCTAGCGTAATCTGCCATAGGCCACTAGTCTTGGAGCAGTGTGGTATAATCGTGGCCTTAAAGACACGAATCTGGGATGTCAGGAGTCTCTCAGCAGCACACAGAGCGCCCTGGGTCTCTATGGTTGGATCATCACCCACGGGTCAGCCTTGTCCAGTTTAGGAAGGCCACGCGAGGCTTAGGGTCACCGTCCAGAAAGTACCCAGAGAAGAATGGCTCCTGCCACAAAACCAAGGGCACCCGTGCCAAGGCTGTGAGAGAGAGCCCGAGGCTGTGCTGATTCTGTTCATTCTCGGGCAGAAGTGGTCAGAACCATTTCTTGCCCACCCGTCCACCCCCGTCTGCCCCTGAGGCTGGGGGTGCCACCTGTGAGCCCCACGGCGAGCGCCCTGTAGATGACTCCGGGCCCAGCACGCAGCTGCCCCTAACCTCCTCGCGCTGGCAACCACTTTCTGGGCTGTTGAACAGCAGTGAGAGGAGCCGTGGCCTGCCCTGGGGAGTGTCTGCAGCAAGAGCCAGCGCTGAATTGATTTTCAAGATTAGCTGTCATCCCCAGCTGGGAAGCAGCACACACAGGAACTGAGCAATCTTCCTGGGTTTTCTTCTGCTTCAGAAATCACTTTCTCTGCCAGGTGTCTAGTAAAGCTGGATCGGTGAGTCCTAGGAGGTCTTCCCCTGAAGCTTCAGGCCCTCCGATGCAGGAGCGTGGGCGAGGAGGCACCGAGGAAGCCTCCAGTAAGAAGGGCTCGCCCTGTGCCTTCATCTTCCTTGTTGTGCAGGTCTAGGAAAGTTACTTAGCCTCTCTGAAACTTCCAATCCTCAGCCCGAAGACAAAGACTATTAACAGCTGCTTTACCACGTTTGTGAAAATTGGAGATAATGTATAAAGTACCCAGTGCATAAAGGCACTCAATAAAATGAACGGTGGCCGTGATTCAATTCCCACCTCTCTGGTAACTGACGTCACCCAGCACTGTTTCCCCAATCGGATTTGAAATGTTCAACAGGAACTGTACAAAATATTAAGGGAGACCAAAAAGAAAATGAGCAAATCCATGTTTGTTTGAAGCAGAAAATTGTCAAGTTTCCATAGTCCAAGTTCCTGATGGTTCCAGATCTTGGTGGCTGAGACTACCCTTTTCTCCACCAAGTTCACCTGCCCATCTCACTTTTGGGTAATTCCCAGGCCATTCTGACCTGCAGAATAGGTCCTGAGATATGGTTTATCCTGTTTCTTGGACCAATGCCAAAGCTCTTCCTTGTTAATTTTATCCCATTCTCCTTGAATGCTCCTTTTGGCCTAAGATCCCTGCTTTCCATGTTACTTGCAAGGTTCTGTGGTTCATTTGTTGAGCTCCAATGAGCAGGGTGAGCTATTAGCCATGCCAGCTTGGGACATCACCAGGTGCTCACTGCTGTGAGAACCAGCTCCCCTGCCACTGTTCATACCCCAGCATTTAGTATTTCTCACCTAAATCACGGTCAGATTGGATGCTAGTTAAAGATGCAGAGTCCCGGGCCACATCTCCACTTACCCGAGCAGATTCTCTAAGGGTGAGGCTAGGAATCTGCCCATACAGAAAGGCCCCAGTTCATTATTCCCATGAAAGTTTGAGAATCACTCAAGTACAGTAACAGGGAGGACCCTTAAAATGCCATAGTCCCCTCTGATTTTACAGGTTGGGAAGAGGGTGTAAACGTCCGAGTGAGGCAGTCCGCCATGCAGAAGCGTTTACTCTCTGTGCGAGCCCCACATGTTTCAGGTGTCAGGATGAGGAATCTTAGCTCCATACTCAGTTGATCTATATGTCATGTCATGTAGCACAGGACTGGCCAACTGAAGGTGTGCACTGAATGTTGAGTTTCTGTCAACCTCCATGTGATGAGCAAAGGGGACAGAAGCATTTTATTTTTGATCGAACATTGCCAAAATGAATTTAGTTTTACAATATTACAGATTACTTGACATCCGTGGGAAAAGGATTTGTGTGCACACACACACAAACTTGACCAGCAGAAACAAGAACATACTCTCTTAGATTTATAGTGACAGGGAAGAAGAAAAGTAATACTGAAGGCCTACTATGTGCCTGGCATTTTTATATAATTATCTTATATAATCCTCCCAGCTGCCTTAGGTAGGTATTATTAGTTCCATCCTTGGATAAAAACTGTGGCACAGAATTTAATAATTTTCTTCATTTCCCTTAGCTATTAAGTGGCATAGTCACCTTCAAACTAAAGTACAGCTGATTTAAACCTGCAACCTTGCCCTGGTCACGTGACTCCGCTGGTTGGAGCATTGTTCCATGCACCAAAAGGTTACCTGTTTGATTTCCAGTCAGGGCACATGGACCTGAGTTGCAGATTCGATCCCTAGTTGGGGCATGTATGGGAGGTAACCTATTGATGTTTCTCTCTAAAATCAATGGAAACATGTCCTTGGGTAAGGATTAAAAACAAACAGCCCCAGCTGGTGTAACTCAGTGGATTGAGTGTCGGTCTGCAAAGCAAAGGGTCTCTGGTTCGATTCCCCAGTCAGGGCACGTGCCTGGGTTGTGGGCCAGGTCCCCAGTAGGGGGTGTGAGAGAGGCAACCACACATTGATGTTTCTCTCCCTCTCTTTCTCCCTCCCTTCCCCCTGTCTAAAAATAAAATCTTCCAAAAAAACAACGGCAACAAATAAACAACAAAAACTGCACCCTTGGTCTTTATCCTTTTCTCCTTTCTTAATTTATACTTGTGTGGCTCTTCATATTTAACAAAGTATGTCTCAGTGTACACTAGGGAATGTGAAAAATAGGCAAATACCTATATTAGAAGGGTGACATGGATTTGAAGAGAGAGAGGTGTTATAAAGGTTCCAGGTATGTGTCATGTGCATCTCAAGGTAGGAATTTGGGATTGGCCGGGGAGGATGGGGAAGAATGTTTAAGCGGAGAGAGAGGGGATGCCAGCTGGCCCAAACAACCTGGATAATTGTGTGGAGGTGGAAATAGCAAAGAATCTAGATTGATTGGAGTAGCAGCAGTGAAGGCCCAGGAAGCAAGCAAGCAGGGGCTTATGATATGGCCACTGGGTGTAATTTTATACTTCTTCAGCACCACTCTGTGGCCCTGGAGATGGGAGAGATGGGAGGGGAGAAACTATACCAAGACCCGTTTAGGTAGAAAGGGCCAAATGTCAACGCATAAGAGTCGCTGGGATGTGTCCTGCTATTGGAATAGCAGGCTCTGGGCCCCAGTGGGCTATAAAGCCAGGGAAACAGCTGGAGGAAATTGGGACGGGCCGTGAGAACATGAAGGATTGATGATTGAGAACAGGGCTCCGTAATGGGAGGGTCAGCAATTGGGATGCCTTCAGCTGAAAGGAAGAGAAAACCCCAAATCCAAAACTAGTTTAAATAGCAAAGTGTGTGAGTTTACCCATGTAACAAAAAATTCATAGGTAGGGCATCACCACACGAGGGCTGAGGACTCTGACCTTCCTTGCACACTGGCTTCATCCTCTGGCCAGTAGCACAGTGGTTATAGGAATTACAGAGGTCACCTTCAGAGAGCACATTATCTGGAGATAAATGGGGTCTGTCTCTTTCTTGGATCTCTTATCAGGAGAAAGGAAAGAGCCCCTCGACAGACTTCCTCTCCTGTCTCCTCAGCCAGAATGAGGTCCCATGCCCAGTTCTCATGATTGACTCAACTGGGATGAAACGGAGGCTGGGGACTCACTAAGTGGCCACTGTGACAAGGGGAAAGGAAGGAGCCCTCATGTTCTTTCTAAAACTGTGGGTGTTTCTCAGGCATCCCCTCTTTTAATTGTCTCGCCCACTCCCCAGGTGTATGCTGTCACCCTCTCTGGGCCACTGCCCAGGGCCCCACATCTCCACTGTACTCCAAAGCCCCAGCTCTTTTTATGACTCCACACTACAGACTCGGAGTAGAGTGGAAAGACAGAAGCTGTGCTCAGAGAGGGGATTTGCAGTGTTAAATATCTTACATGTGGCAACATTTCTTTTGAAGTGTTACACGCTTGGTTGGCTTCAATGAAGACCTCTAGGACTGAGAGCTGTGAGAGCAACAGTTGAAAACATCATCAAAAACAGAGACTCCGCAAACTCATCGGCTTCCCTGGGGAATGATCCTGCAAACAGCTAGTGAAATCGAGGAGGGCGGTTCAGGTACCAGACGCTGAGGGGCCCCATGACAAACTACACAAAGTGAACAGTGGGTGAGGGAAGTTGAGTAAGGAGACAACCTGCCTGAATAGGGTGGTTCAGGCATCATTATTTTTCTTTCACTCCTCCTCTTACATCATACCAAATACGGAAACAGACACCTGCCTACCATCTGTCCCTAAAGAACTACAGCCCCACAAGTCATCCTCTAGAAAGTGGCAGCCAGATGGGGTGATGTTTTCTTTTTTTTCCTGGGCATGCATAGGATGGGAACTCTATGTGCTGGAGCGACCTGCAGGGTTTAGTCATTGTGAAGTGGAGAAAAACCCAAAGAAGCCAAGCTCCTTGTCCTGGATGGTAGCAGAGTCAGAGTTGAACCAAGTCTCTCATCTCCCAGACCACATGCCATTCCCACTAGACTGTGCTGCTTTCCATCATCCGGTTGACAATCAAAACTGAAAGCAGACATTCCTCCCCTCCTGAGTCCCAGCCCCACTGCATTTGAGGTCCTCGTATGGGTCAGTATTCTCCCAGAGTCCCCGCTGAAGAGGTCACTGATTGTTCTCAGGGGTGATAACGGCCTAACATTCTCCATCTCTGTCTCAGCCTTCCCAGAGCAGAGCCTGCATGGGTTATATTTCACATTTTACTCTACACTTATTTTCTGCAGTGTTCCTTCACCTGTAGGAACTTAACGCAGTTTTGCTCTTCAGCCAGTTAATCCTCTCTGTGTATTAATAACACAAAGGCCAAAGCATTAGGAATTATTGGAGTTGAAGATGTGAAGGTAGAAGCAGCCTGGAATGTCAGGTTGCACTTTATTTTAAGGCAAAGGTGACTGTAGTTCTTACAGAGCAATGAACGAGAGTTTGGACACGCAGAGTCCGAGTCAAAAGAATGGGAAGATCTGAAGGATCCCCAATCTTGGATTCAAAAACTTAGAAAAATCTAGGAGCTTCCCTGCGTCCCACTCCCATACCAAGCAGTTGAGCTCTTATCGAGAGTGGTCCTGATTCCTAACAGATCTTGGTGACCAAAGATGGATCTACACTGTAGGAATTTCTACAACCAGCCTCCAGGCCTACTGTACCAGGGGCTGTTGCCTAATCAGTAGGAAAAAGCAAAAGGATTTAGTTAAATCCCATCACTCACTTGAGAAGACTTGCAAAATGCTGTTAGGAATATCTGATGTTGAATTCAGCTGAGAATGACCGTAGGATATGGACTAGTTAGATTCTCATCTTCCCCTACAGCAACACTGATAATGTCTAAGATGCTTCGAGGCACTCTTTCCTTCAATGCCCTGCATTAATAGTTCATTGTAACTCTGTCTGCTCTTCTCCCCTCCATAGCTCGTCATGCTTTAAGGGTGGGCATCCCAGTTGTACCCATCTTTCACTCCCTCTCAGCACCCTCCAGGGCCTGGACTAGGGTGAAACAAGCTAGGCCGCCAGGGCACGAAACCTGAGGATGCTCTTATTCAGAGAGTCCTTAAATGCTAGGCACCCAACTTGTCTCACCCTAATCCTCACACTCTCACTGCCCTGAATACCTGACTTGCAGGAGATGGGCAGTGAATACATGTCTCACTGCTCAGGGTTCACTCTACTACTTGAAATCCTCAAACGTCTCCCCATCACCTGTGGGATGAAGTCCGAACTCCTGAATATGGCCCACACAGCCCTTTGTGAGTTAGCTCCTGTCCCTACCTGTAGCATCAGAGACCCCTACTCTTCCCTTATTTTACTCTCCCGCAATCCTACACCCCTTGAAGTCCCATGGGGTCTAGAGCAGGTTTGATACATAGTGAAAGAGTGCCAAGTGAACAAATGTGTGACCTGAAACACTGACTACACAGATGCCACGTGAGGGAGGGAACAGGAGACTTAAGGAAGATGTGTGGCAGTGGCTAAGAGACAGGTGCATGATCCTGTCTCCATCAGGAACTGCGTCCATGGACAATTGACTGTCCCTGAGCTAAAAGAAAAAGAAAACAGAAAAACAGTCCACTGGTTGCTGCACAGTTTTTAAAAAAATACTCCATGTCAATTCTTAGTGCAGTGGTGGACACATAAAAGTGCTCCATAAGTGGTCGTTAATGTTCTTACAAATTGGAAACAAAATCCATTCTTAGATATTTATAAATCTACTGACTGTAGCTGAATTTTGGTGGCGACAGCAAGGTAGAGCTAGCACTTAGATGCAGCCCGTCTTGCTGAGAAGTCCAAGTTCTCTCTTTAACAGTTGCCTGCTGAGACAAGGATAGATACCGTTCTAGAGTACAGGTGTGTGCTGGAAGATACCACAGGAGCATAGAGGTACAAAGTCTGGGTTTCCATGTATCAGGAGCAAGACTGTGCACCAGAAGTTGTTACCCCATTACTTAGTGTCTGGGCCTTGAAGAAAACATGTAAATTATGCGGAAAGGCACCATATTGCTGGAGGCAAATGAGACCTTCATTATCCCTGCATGAGTAAGGGCTTAGCCAACAGAGCAGAGAGAAACAGTAAAGCCATCAAGGTCTGGTGGCACAGATGGGTGCTCAAAAAGTTTCCAGGGACCCTCAGAGCAGGGCCAAACACTGTCATTATTCAGGCAGTTAACACATGGCTAGGCACGTGGTGTGTCCCTAATGATTCTGCTTCTCTGCAGCATTCTCCAGAAGAGACTGCTTGCCTGCCCATAATCCATACCACCATGCCCTAAAACACCCCCCCCAAAACCAAGGTGTTAACATTCTCTTAGTCCCCCACTTCTGTTTACCAAAATTCCCATTCCCATGTGATTCAAAGACCTTCCTGTCTCAATGAGTCATAATATCAGGCTACACCATTGTCTCCCTCTCCACACCTCTTACACATCGACTATATTCAAATTCACTCCTTGTGTTTACCAGCGACTATGGCATACAGTGCCTGGCACGAGGCAGATCCTCAACATTTGCTGAAGGCTGGCATTGGTTCACAGCCTTGCTCTTCACCCCCACCCCCTGCTGCCATCTCATATGCCCTCAAGATCTGTTGAAGGATTCTTCCAGGATCTCAACTTCCAGAGTCTTTCTTAACCTATTTCCATAGCCTTCTTTTCCATTTCAGGAACCCCTATTTATGCCCTCCAATGTGTACCTCTAAAAGCTTGACCCCCCAAAGTCACCAGTCTGGCCTCAATCTTTTATTCCTTTGCTTCTCCCATTCCCCACAAACTTGATCCAAACCATCAACCCTCTTTTTAAGCCCCGGGCTCCATCTGTTCCCCCACTACCCAATCATCTCTTGCTTTACATAGTAAAGGTCACTACATATAAACTCCCTTCAGACCCCTTCCCCTCCAAATTTGAATATATTTGTATCTATTATTACTCCCTCTCTTGTGGTCCCTTAGGAAGGGAAGCCTCTTCGAGAGACAATCACTCTACTCTTGCATTCTATCATCGTCTTGAAACAGTGAACCTTTCAACAACCTGTCTCTTCAATCACTCCACCTCTACAGTCACTTCCTATTTGTCAAACCCAGTGAACTTTTAATTCTTTATCTTGGTTGATTTATGTGAAGCATTTGACAAGGCTGACCACATCCTTCCTCTTAGAACATCGTTTTTTTCTTCTGAACTAGCACTCGCCTTGGTTCTTTCTCTTCCTTCTACATTTACCTTTGCCGGTAGCTCTCCCTGGATCCTTCACTTTTGCTCACTCGTTAAATTCTGATGTTCCTGGGGACTTTGTCCTGGATCCTCTTCTCTTCCTATTTTGTATCTTCTTTTGGGTCATGTGCCCACTCACATGGCTTCTACTGTATCTGTGCCCATATCATGCAAATCAGTTTCTCCAGCCAAGACCTTTCCGTTTAGCTTCAGACTCATATATACAACTGACTATACATGGAGACCTCACCTGGATGTCTATCAGGACCTCAGTACACTCAAGACTTTGTGTAGTCTCTTCCCCATCATATTCACTATGCCTCTGTATGCTCTATCTCCTTTAGTTGCCCGACCAGCCAACAGGCTGAGGCTCAGGCATGAGATCAACTAGGCGATGATCTCGTGTAGTGTGTTTCTTCCCATACGGAGATAGGGTGAGGAAGAGCTGGGACCACCACGGGGTTGACTGCAGCAGTAACTCTCCAGTAGCTGACTTCAGGTGCGAAAGAGCTTTAACTTGAACAAGGCACTTTCAGATAGAATACTAAGAAATTGACTAGGAGGCAGGGGCCTTCGGGGTCTTGAAAACAGAAAGAAATAAAAATTGAGAAATGATCCCTGGCATTTAGACAGCAGGAGGCCCAAGTAATTGACCAACACCATGGAAGGCCATTCTTTGAAGAGGGTCTCTCCAGCTTGCAAAAACCCTTTGAGTGCCTGTATATTGAGCTCTGGGATGGGGTTAGGAAAGAGCAAATCCTGGTTCACTTCTCCACACCCTCCCACCAGTCCTTCCACCTTACCAGATATGACTTGTGAAAAGAGAAAATTTCATGTTTTTAAATGGGATCAAAAGTAACTAGAATCAAGAAGACCTACAGAAAATTCACATCCAAATAAAATCACCCTATAGTCTTCACTTCTGTCTCTCTGAATAGCTGATTGAACTATTCTACCTTTGTTCTATTGCAGATATTGTATAAGAATATAGTATTATTGACATAGCATTGTTATTTTAGTGATGAAGATATCATTTTTATTTTAGTATTCCCCACCAGTCCCGGGTAATTCGCCACTTCAAGTGGCCAATGTTGCACATAAAGTACCACATCAACCCCCAAGGCAGGCCAGGCGGAGAGCTCCAAGAGCGACCTCTGTGTGGTGACTGAACTCGGTTAGCTCTGACTGATTGAAATTTCCTCCGAGTCTGAGCGACCCGAACGCCAGGCAGCGATGTGCATTTACCAGAGCATAGGTTGCAGTGACTACTTCTGCTGTGACGTCAGATGGGACAGTTATATGTGGAACAGAGCACAGGCTTTTTACCTTGCTTTAAGCAAATAGCCAGCCACAGATTATACAAATGAAATATCCCCGAACACATCTCTGAATAAAACATGTGGACCTGTATGTATATATCACGTTTTAAATTTTTCTTTTAATCAACAGTCTTAAAACCAAGTCCCAACTCTTCCAGCTGTGAAGGATTCAACCTCAGTCTTCCTGGGGCTTTCTCCTATAGGGCAAGATACTGGTGTGTTTTTTTGTAGTACCACTGGATTTGGAAGCCTTCCTTCCCTGAAATCATTAATTATCAGCTTATACTGTTAGCCTGAGACAACCAGTGTCCAAATGCACCTGGTCCCTTCAGGTCCATAGGCCTTGGGGCAGAGTAATCCTTTTCGAGTCTGGAGACCATGCAGCCACCCTCCTGATGCCCACCAGGATCAGGGTGCTGCTGACCATCCTCACGGAGCCACTGACCTCTCTTTCTCGCCCCCTGATTTCCATAGGTCCCAGTTTTGATCTCCCTCTCCAGGTTTCCCTTGCTAACAGGATCTCCCTGCCCCTCCCTCAGGCACGGCAAGCACCGTCTCCTCATTGGGCTCAGACTTTCGAAAACAAAAGCCAGGAAAGGAAGTCTCTTGGAGGCCACTCCTGCTTTCTATTCTATCACAAACTCCTCTGAGGCAGGAAGCACACTCCCTTCTGGCCTAAAGGAAGGGAAAGAAGAGAACAGAGAGGAGGAAAAGATATCAGTTTGCTTCTCCAAAGACGACTGGGTCATTTCAAGTTTTCATCAGTGTGCACTGCGTGGCAGGTCAGCTATCCACAGAAAAAGTAAGATGAGATGATTTGGGGACCAGCTCTCAGGCAGCATCACAGTGGGTTTTTACCACTAGTCCTGTAAAACTACAGGTTGGCAATTAAAGTGATATCCTGGTTTCCTTTCCAATGCAAGAGCTGTCTTATAGGAAGGTTTTTTTTCGTGTATATTATTTCACCTGAGCTCCCATAACTCACCTGTGAGAAAGGCTGGATTATCTCCATATTACTGATGGAAAGGCTCAGGCTCCCAGAAGAAAAGCCATCCAGCTAGTGTGAGGTGGAGCTGGGATGTGAACTTCTGTCTAATGACTCCCGCATTCTCTGTTCCTTGCAATCTCTGCCCCCTTACTCCGTTCTGACTGTCCCAACAGGACTGTCCACAGCGAGGCTCAGAGCTCAGGCAGCCTGGTGGTGTTCCTTCCACTACGTGACGCCGAGTAGCATATCTCCTCTGAGCTCTGTGAATCTTTTAGCCGTGCTGGTACCTCCCGTGGAGCAGCCTTCCACCACCCACGTCCACCTCAGCATCCCTCCCTCATGATTCCCCTTCTAGATGGCTGTGAGCTCTGCCTCTCTGTGTTCCTTCAACTTAGCCATCTTTCCATAGTAACCCTTGTATGTTGGAATTATACATGTGTCATCTCCTTCAGTACACTGTGAGCTCTGGGGTGGCATGACCACGTCAGATTCATTGCTATGCTCCCCATGAACAAGCCCTGACACCAAGGAAATACACAAGAAATGTTTGCAGGATAGAAGGGTAAACAGATAAATGGGTAAGTGAATAAATGTATGAGGAAGGGAAGGAATGAGTCCACAAACTAAGGGATTGAGTTGAAAATGAAAACCCAAGGATTATGACAAGAATCCCAAGTGACCATTACAGAGAGCATTGAGACAGTGTTGGGCATGACCGAAAAGCATGACGGAGAGAAGAAACACTCTTTTGAAACTGAATTGTGTCCTAGTCTTGGTTCTTCCACTTATGCCCATCCCTTGGGCAAGTCATTTAACATTTCTGGGCCTCAGTTCCTTCATCCATAAAATGGACCCCAGCATGCCCCTGGTAGAATTATTGCGAGGGTTCACTGAGAAGTCTGTGTTCCTAAAAGCACTGAGCAAACCTTTGTTCCTGGGAAGTAGAAAGGGGTTGGTAGATATGATTATACTTTGTCCTGGAAGTGGATAAAATGAGTCTCACAGAGATGAAAGGCCTGATCTAACAATCTCACAGAGAGTTCGTTCATTAGATCAGGAATAAAGCCCAGATGTCCCCAGGCAGAAGTCCGTGTGCCTTTTGCTTGGTGGCCAAGGATCATTGCTTGCAAGGGTGGAATTCTGCAAGCCCCACAGTGCATCTTCTGTTTCGGGTGCATCACCGTTTCCCCCTCCTACACCACCCAGCTCTTTCGGTACCCGTTGACGATCAGGGCAAAAGTCTTTTCCAATTTTTCCTTGGTTCAGCTGTTAAATTAAGTGGTCTTGTTCTGTTAAAGAGTTTCACCTAGAATGAGTAGCTTTGAGAGAAGGCAGCATGAGTCTAGTCAGGCATGCTTGTCAAGGTTTGAGATCCTCCGCTAATGAACATCATTTGGAGCTGCTTGGGATTAAGCCATTATCTGTACAGTCTTCACCTGACCCTTTATGGACCAAAATTCATTCATTCCAATTCTATGCTTAACTAGGAAGGCTTTACAACTCCTTTCTTCCCTAGTGTCATTTCTCTTCAATCTCTGGGACCCAGTATGCAGCAATTTTGCTTTCTCCAATTTCATTTTCACTTTCAAAGTGAATGTCATTTGTCAGGCAAACCACATATTCTTTGGATCCCTATCTGTTAAATTATTTCTGAGTTTGACTTTTTTGGGGGCCGCATTCTGGCTGACCTAAATTCTTCTCTGTCTTCTACAATTTCCCCCTTCTCTTTGAAGGCAGCACTTTGTGGCTTCATTGCCCAAAGAAACTGTTTCTGGAAGCACTTATCTGTTACCCCAGATGGAAAGTTATCATTCCTATCTAAATTAGCTGGTGTGATCTTTTGTCTGGATTCCAGACAGAACTGACCATTTGTATGAGAATTCCCCATAGGGTTTCAGGCCCGTCTGCAACGCCCTTCTCAGATGATTCTCTTTGGAGCTCAGATCGAAGTCCTCAATGTTCTGAATGCAAAGATTGGCTCTGTAGCCACTTTTCAAGGGAACATGCCAACCCTGCAGAGATGACTTCTGGAATCCCAATTAGGCCATCCCTTGTCTCAAGACTGTCTCCGAGAAGATGTCTTGTGAGGACGCCTGGTCTTTTCTGTTCTGGTGTTACCAATGCTTGAGAAAGTGTGTGATGGGGGTGAGAGGGAAGAGGGGGAAGAGCTCTAGAGTAGGAAAAAAAAATGATTTCGCAC
Source organism: Mormoops blainvillei (assembly GCA_004026545.1). Taxonomy (NCBI): domain Eukaryota; kingdom Metazoa; phylum Chordata; class Mammalia; order Chiroptera; family Mormoopidae; genus Mormoops; species Mormoops blainvillei. The sequence continues at coordinate 329,011 of PVJD01000843.1, forward strand.
AACTCACCTTCAGGGGTAGCAGCAAGGAGATTCTTCAGTGAAACCGTGACTGCTACCATGTGTCAAAAATGACCTCACCAGAGAACTGGCTACCTCATTCTACCCCTGGTTGGACAGACCATGGACAGAGTATGTTAGGTTGAGTCTGAAAATTACCCCAATTCCAGAGGACCTGACCACATGTAAATTCCACAGTGAATAACCAAGCTTGTGACGAGACCAAACTGTGTGAAGGACGGTTAAAAGACCTGGAATGTTTAGCCTGGAAAGGAGAGCCTTTGCGGGGATAAGCAGGGTGGAAAATTCTATCTCAGACTCCTGTTTTACGAATTAGAAACCTGACACTTAGGGAACACAGACTCACGGAATAACCAGAGGGAACTTTTTAAAGAATAAATGAGATCATTTTGCTTTGCTGCTTAAAACCTGCTAATGACTCTCCCACTGCTGTTAGAATGTTGGGCCAGCCCCAAACCATGGCCTCTAAGACCCCCCATGATGATGCTGGCCCCAAATACTAAGTGAGGACCAGCTACACTGGCACAATCAAGAGAACCCCCAACCCTGGCCTGCCACAATACCATGGTTTAGACAAGCTAGAAGTTTAATTCTTTGCCCTTTTATAAATGACTCTGCAAGCTGCAGACCAGACCAGGCTTCGACAGGGGCAGTTAGCAGAAGCTGTCAGCAGATACTTCAGGAACATACCTGTGATTGACAAGGAGATCTTTGCCTTCGTCTCGTCTACATGGTAAAGAGTAGCAGGAGGAGGCTGGACCACAGGTTTTGCACAGCCTTCTGGAGGGTGTCCGTGGTGGGGTGAGGAAGCCCCGGGCTCGTGGGCCAGGGCAAGAGGAGTCACACAAACTTACCAGGAAAATCAGAGCCTGGGAGCGAGAGCACGAGGGCAAGGGGCTCCTTAGTGGTTGATTTGTGTGGAATGCGAGTGTCCGGTTTCCTTTTTCTTTTCTTTCTTTTTCCTTTTCTGCAGGGGCGCTGTGTGTATGTGTGCGTGCGTGCGTGCGTGCGTGTGTGTGTGTGTGTGTAAGTTAGCTGCTTCTGGTATCCAACTGGGAATTCGATTCACTTAACTTACTCAGAGTCAGTTGCAATAAACCAGGTGGTTTTGCGTTGCTCATGCAAATCACTTTCTCCTCACACATGGCTACAGTCCCAGCTGCCAAAATGTTGTCATGTTCTTGTCTCCAGGGCCTTAATAAGAAGAAAAAATACAGTCTGTAGCATATATGTACTCAACACTCTCCCTGGTTACCACTGAGCCTGTGTGGTCACCGCTAACCCTGTCAATGTGCCAGTTCAAGGCAAGGGAAGTGGTGCATAGCTGCCGATGGGGCTGAAGGACCTGGGGTCTGTCTCCTCGGGGCACAGATTCTGCTGACCTACCTAGTGTCCCTTATTAGAGCCAATACAAGGTTGGGTATGAAGACTAGAATCCCAGATTTCAGTCCTGCCATTGTATCACTGACTGGACTTGAATTAACAGTGCCAAACTCATGTGAGAATTGATGGTAATCAAAGTCAAGATTCCCAACTGTTTTTGCTTCATGGCACAGAAAAAGATAACATTTGTACAGTACACTGGGGTACATAGGAAAGGTTATTTGTGCCAAAGATGACCTCTAGAGGGTTTTGATCTCCTAGCCTCTGCCCATCTACCCTGTGGCTAAGGGATCAATGTCTCATGGTAAACTGATTAACTGCTCATGTAAGTTAGTGGCCCTCCCCGCAAGATTGTACTTCCTCACCCTGTGGACTCACACACGGCCATACGTCTCCTTTTGGCCAATGAGATGCCAACAGGAGTGACATACCACCTTCGGCGGAACCTTAAAGAGCCGGTGTGTACTTTGCCTTGCCCTTTCCCTCTAGTACAGAGACCAGCAAGGTTCCAGATCATCCTGGATCCTGGAGTGAAGGCTGTGTGGAGCAGAGCCACTGACAACTCACAATGGCCATCTAGCACAAGCAAGGAATAAAATTCTTTTTTTTTTTTTTTGAGAGATCTGGGGGCCATTTGTTACTGCAGCGAAACCTCTCATCCTGACCATGCCGTGGCAAACACAACAGAATCCGCTGATTGCAGGGAAAAAGAGAGTACTGAAGAGTACCAGACAAACATTAGTCACTCACATACACAAGCACCAATGGAGTATAAATAACTTTTTTGAGTTTCTATCAGCTCTGTCCTCTGAGAGCTTCAGCTTTATCCGCAAGCTCATAAAGAGACAGCTGAAAATTCCAGTTATCATATCCATACAAAAAGAAGCCATTCCTTTGTGTCTCTTTCACAGAGAATTAAAATCTCCCAGAAATGCTGTTGAAGCTTCTGTAGCATATAATTATAATAATAATAAAAGCATAGGCTATGGAGTCACACAGTCTGAGCCCAAATCTTGACTGGGTGATTTTAGTGCGCTGTACAGTGTGGGCAAGGGGCTTAATCTCAGTTTTTTACATCTGTACAATAACAGTAGGACCTAATTCAGGGGATCATTGTCAGGAATTAATAAGTTAGTACGTATAAGGGTTCTGGACCAGGGTCTGGCATATGGTACACACTTTGTACGTGCTAGTAGTGGGTATCTGCTTAGTCTCTTGTCTTATAGCTTTTTATTAGAAACCTTCTAATAGTATGAGTCCCACCTTAATCTCCCTTGTAGTAAATGTCTCTGTGGCCAACCCAGACTTGAACAAGGAAGGGAATCCCGAGCAGTACAGCCCTGGTTTAGTTAGATTAAAACAAAGCACAGCTATCACTGGCTAGGAAGGCAGATCTTAGCTGACTGTGCTGTCAGGCTCAGGGTTTTTCTGGAGGGGGGCGGGTGGGTCAGAGTGAAGTCTTAGAAAACGTTTGTTTTCTTTTTAAGTAGAGGACACTTGATCCGATGTGCATTTAAAAGGATCCTTTAGGTGCCAGGAAGGAGGATGATTGGTGGTAGGAGAGAGGAAGCAGGAAGAACCAATTATTGCAGTATTCTGTAATTTTTAAGGTGCTGCTTCCAGTCCTTATGGAACAAGGTAAGATAAGAATGCACAAGCAAACGATTGCTAAGGTAATTTTAGTTCTAATTATCTGTGATATAATGAAAAATAAAATCTGTGCACACACACCAGATTAAGACTTTTTTTTTCCCCAAGAGACATTTGGTCCTCTTAATTAGTTTCCCAAAATATGGTGTTGTTATTGATTTAATTCCAAATATTTTCCCCATGACATTGTGTGTCAAATGATGAGAATAATTCACTTATATTTTCTCCTCATGTACAATATAGGAAAAAAGAGATGAAAGGCACTGAATTTGTTTACCTAAAGTCAGAATTTTTTGACTAGTCGCCCTGGCCTCATGTGTGAACTGCAGTCCTGAAAAACCCTTTTGGAAGTAGGAGAGAAGGGAATGCTCACCTCCTGGGGCAATGCTCTGTACTAAATATCTATGTGCTTCCCTCCTCTTTCAGCCTTCCTTGTGATGGCTGGGGCTTGTGTGTCTAGTTCTGGCCAATGGACTGTAAACAGAAGTGACATGTTCCGCCTGTGGGCCAAGGCAGCTTGGAGCTGGGCTACAGCTTGGAATGACAGACGACAGAGCGACAAGATGAAGAAGGTTGCCCAAACAGGATGGGACTTTGGGTGAATGAGAAATGAGTTTTATTTATTATTTTTTAAAGATGTTATTTTTATTTATTGTTAGAGAGAGAGTAAGTGAGGGAGAACGAGACAGAAAAATCGATGTGCAAGAGGCAGCCCGTTGAAGTTTCTTGAGAGACTTAGATCAGTTGCCTCTTGCACGCTCCCAACTTGGAGCCTGGCCTGCAACCCAGGCATGTGCCTTGACCGGGAATTGAATTGGCGACCTCTAGGTTTGCAGGTGACACCCAACCTACTGAGCCACATCAGTTAGGGCCAGAAACGAGCTTTAATTACTAAGAATAATTAGGAATTTGCTAGCTCAGACAGTCTAATATAGCCTGACTAATGTATCTGCCAAAGCCTGTGTCAGGCACCTTCATATCTGTTTTCCTTCTTGATCCATCCCAATGAGCCCATGATAAATGCAGAGCTTGGAAAAGTTAGGCAGCATACGAAAGTTCACATAGTTTATAGGTGGCGCTGATAGAATTTGAACCAATCGGTATGGACCCCAAACCTGTGATTTTTCTACCTTGCGGTGTCCCTTCCCACTAAGGAATCTAAAGGACGTGGTCGCGGGTGGACCAGAAGCACAGAAAAGCCGCGTTGAGAGGGACACAGGGTTCTAGCTGGTCCAACGTCCTCACCGGGTCCCCAAGCTTTCAGGTTTCCTCTTTGACCTCTTCTTCAACTTCTTTTCCCTTTTAATTCTGGAGGCGAAGTAGCACTGGATTAAGAGCATAGATTTTTGGAGATCTGCCACTCACAAGCTGTGTGACCTTCACCAAGACAGTTTACCTCTGCAAGCTTCAATTTCTTTGTTAGCAAAAATGAGGATAAAGTACCTACCTCCTAGGGTGGTAGTTACGAGGATTAAATGAGATGGTGTCAGCAAAGTACTCAGTGTGGGGTCTGGCACGTTGGAAAGAGTTGGTGAATAGTAGCTAATAAATGTAATAGCCCACAGCAGCCATTCATTTTAAGGTGAAATTGATTATTTTTCCAATAAATGCTTTCCCCGGGAGCTAACTGTGTAAATTGCCTCAGACCACAATGGGACCATAGCCCCAACCTCAGAGGCAAAGGGACGTTTTGTCAGCTTGCTCTCCTCTCCCATGCCCAAATGCATGCTTTATTCCCATTACTAGCTACTATTCTTCTAAAGAGCTCTGGACTTGTTGTGGAGAAAACTGTTCTTCTAAAAGAGCAGAACCTGTTTTAAAAAAGAGGTTCCATGGTGCATCTCAGGACCTGCAACATCATTTCCTCCCCTGCAAATGGGAATGATAATTTCTGCTTTGCAGGATGTGCAGGAGGATTGAAGAGAACCCTGTGGGGTAACCCATTGTGCAGTTCCTGATGCAGTGTGCGCATTTTGTGTCTGAGCAGTATGAGTCTGGTCACCTCAGAAGGGAAGCAGGGGCCAAGTTCCCTGCAGATAACGGCGCAGGCTCCACTGCGGGAAATTGCCCTGTGGGACACACATGGCCTTCATTTTATATTGTTATTTTTAAATTGTGGTCAGAACACTTTACATGAGATCTACCCTCTTAACAAAGTTTTAGGTGCACAATACAGTAATGTGAACTCTAAGCACAATGTTGCTTAGCAGATCTCTAGAACTGAATCGTCTTGTGTAATCGAAACTTTGTGCTCGTTGAATAGCAACTCTCCATCTCCTCCTCCCCGCAGGCCCCTGACAACCACCACCTGACTTTTGCTTCTACATGCCTGACTCTTCCGCATACTTCATAGAAGTGGTACCTAGCGGGACTCGGCTTTCTCTGACTGGCTCATTTCCCTTGGCATAATGTCCTCAAGCCTCATCTGTGTTTCAAATATGGTAGGATCTCCTTCTTTGTCGATGCTGAATAACATCCAGGCTTTTGATAGCAATGATAGAGAAATTAGCATTTTCTTCTCTCTGATGTATTTAATAATTTTTAACTTAATGCTATACATATAATTTATGTTAACTGGAAAACTTAGAAAATTCTAATAAATCCAAAAAGGGGGGAAATGAAAAACACCCATTATTTTGACAGCAGAGGTACTTAGATACTTTTCCAGAAATTTTTATAGGTGTGTATTTTTTAAGTGGTACAATGTATATTACTTTATAACTTGCTTAACTATGTTCTGAATCTATCTTTTGACATCAGTATCTATTACCAGTTATGCCAAAGGCTATAGTGTTACATTGTATGACTGTAACTTGGACTATAGGTGGTTTCCAATTTTTTGCTATTGAAAGCAACACTGTGATTATCAATATTGAAATAAACACAAGGCAAAACTTTATTAGCTCTGTTGTCTAATTCCTGTTCCAACTCCTGAACCCCATCCTTGTCCTTATCATAAATAATTAAAATGTTTTCCAGTTAAACCTACCTAATTACATATTAATAGTTCTTAAGTCAAAAGATTATTACTGAGAATAATTACAAAAGAGTCACTTGTTCATTAAAAATCTAATTCTTATTTGTGCCCTGGCTGGTGTGGCTCAGTGGATTGAGTTGCTGGTTCGATTCCCAGTCAGGACACATGCCTGGGTTGTGGACCAGGTCCCCGGTAGGGGACATGGGAGAAGCAACCACACATGGATGTTTTCCTGCCTCTCTTTCTCTCTCCCCTCTCTAAAAATAAAATAAATAAAATCTTTTTTTAAATCTAATTCTTACTTCATATCAGAAACAACACAATCTGCAGACTGAACTTCATAGACCAGAACGACCTTTTACAAAAACAGATGTCAAGCAGGGTCTTCTTAGGTAAAGCAGAAATTACATCATTGCTTAATAATCCAGACATTTCTTAATTGTAGCAAGCCATGTTGCAAAGTGGACAGGGCATGAGATAGAGTCGGCCACCATAAGGTTAACGTGGGCACTGAACCTCGTTGGCTGTGTGCTCCCGAGCAATTCACTTCACTTCTCTGACTCCCAGCTTCTTTACTGTAAAATACGTAATATCTATTGCAGAGCCGTTATAAAGGTTAAAATGAAAATAGATCACACCAACTTTCTGCCACAAATTAATACAGAGAGTGAATTTCCCTCTTCCCATGCAAAAAGGAACAGAAGAGCACCAGAAGTGAGATTTCTCCTTCTTATTATTAAGACATGGAGAATAGCTGGGGCCAAGGCCCGCTCCCGCTTAAAAGAAACTGTCTTCGTCCAACTCTAGCTGTGCTACATCGGACCAACAGAGGTCTCCACTGATAGGGTGGCCAAAAATTACTTCCACATTGGGACAATTTTGAGACTTACCTGGGTTACTATAAGTAGTTAGCAGGGACAACTGGTACAAACTTGAGCTCTCCCAGGCACACTGGCCACCCTAGTATTAACTAGGTAATGACCACTCTACAAGTAGGGAAATCGGGTCATTCATTTCAAAGTACTCGTCTAAATCGTCTCAACTGTTCCCTGTGTGACTGAGAAAAGTAACTCAGTCACAGACTGAAGTCCGCACAAGGTCAATTTGGGCTGTCCAGAATGCCCCTTCGGCACCATCTCTGAATTGTCAATTCTGTTATCAATCCTCTCAGAGCCAGGCAAACATTACTCTCTCCCCGCCTGGAAATCTGGGCATGCAATTTTATGAGTCATGGGATAGCTTTCCATTTATTTGACAGTTTTTATACATCCGTTCAATGCCGAGCCTTAGCCTAAAATTACAGGCACTACAGTACAAAGATGGCTGAGCCATAGCCTGCTTTCAGGAAGATCACAGTTAAGCCAGGGAGATGAACACGGGAGCTATTCACAAAAATGTACGATGTGAATAACTCCAACACGGAGGCATGTGCAAAGCACTGTAAGACGCGAAGAGGGCGATTAAATCTCCCTAAAGGCTTCCCAGAAGTGGTAACATTTGAGGCACCTCGAAGAATATTTTCTAAGTGCCGAGGTGCGGGAAGTGCCTTCTTGGTGAGAGGTTAAGGAAGTCTGGGAGAGTAGAATGTGTGGCTCGCGGAGCAGAGCGGCCAGAGCCCGCCCCGAAAGAGGAAGGAGGGTTGGCCTCCCAGCCCTTCCGGTTCTCTACGGCCCCGTTCTGCAGTGGCTGTCTGAGCTGTGCAGTCTTGCAGCTCCTTCCACCCCTCTGACAAAACTCCCAGTGGCTCTACAGCTTCTCAGAAAGCTCCAACACATTTTCTTTGAACTTCTCTAATAGTGATGCCACTGCCTTTCTCAATTTCTTAAAGTGTGTGTATAAATGTGGCACGATGTACCCACGAAGCTCTACCAGATTTTTGCCATGTTTTTGTACGAAAATATTGTGAATAGATGCCGTACTCTGACTTTGAAAACACCTATGAGTAAGTGATGTTTACTGTAGAAGAATTTTTCCTTATAGAATTCAAAACTGGTCTCTTCTTATGGGGAACCAAGGAGACAGAGACTCATCCTGCCCTGAGTTTACATCTTTTTAAAAGTGTTTTTCTCCTAAAATTTCTGTGGGCTATAAAAAATATCAGTGTGATTCTAAATAATTCTGACCTCTTTAGAAGGCAACAAATGTTGCATTTGCTTCAAAACAATTTCCATGTTTAAGGGGGAAAAAAGCAAGTGAGAAAATGAGCCGTCCAGCCGTATGGAGATGGGATGACTCAGAGGCAGCCCCACCTCCAGGGCCGCTCACCAACAGCGGGAGCGCTCTCACGAAGAGCGGAGCTAAGCACTCGTGTCCCTGGATTTGAGGATGGAGGGAAGGGGTGAGAGGGTGTCCTAGAGTTTTGCAAATGGGCTTCTATTAGTCCTCTAGCTTATAAGCGACAGAAACTCCATTCAAACAGGGCTCAAGAATAACACGTGAGAGTATAGAATATAGACACGCAAGGGACATCATTGACAGGAATCTTTCTGTCTCATAGCTCTGCTTTCTTAGTCATTGGCTTCATTCCCCAGCGGGCCCTCCCCCCATGCTGACAAAATGACCGCTCACAGCAAAATGCAGGTTGCCTTGGTTCATGTCTCCACAGCTCAGCAACCCCAGTGGAAACAGAGGTCCTCTTTGTCCAAAGTTCCAACAAAATCCTAGGACTGAGTCTCACTAAATCAATGTGGGTTAGTTGTGTGTCAATACCCAAACCAATCCTCATGGGTGGGGAGCGAAAGAAACTGATTTCATGTATTATTATTATTATCCAGGCTGAAGCAGCCTGCATCTTAGATGAGTGGGATGAAGGGTAGGAAACTGAAAACTCCATTTGGGTCTGATGGGCAGAGAGACAGGGAGCAGCGTTTCACCTGTTATCAGTCCCGCTGTGGTGCAGCCCATCTCACTCTTTCTTGCATCAGTTTTCTCTTCTCCCTGGATTCTAATGACTGTGTTCAGCCTCCTTAACAGTTGGGTGTGTCCATGTGACTGAGTCCTCTCTAATGGAAGGTGAGGAGAAGTAGTAGCTACTGCTTCAAGGCCCATGCAAACCTCCCAGCCAACTCTGCAGCCACGAGTAGAAGATGGTGGGTGCACAAAATGGAAAGGGTCTGGTCCCTGAATCTTTGCCCATCAGAAGGGAGCTGCCCATCAGAAGGGAGCTACCCACCAGATGGGAACATCCATTGTGAATATTCTATCATGTTTGAAACATTATGCATTTGGGGGTTTGTTTGTTATAGCAGCTCATATTATCTTAACTAATAGAGATGCACATATGAAGCGGGGTGGGGATTTATAAAATGAACAGACAAGAACCAGCTTGTGTCTACTACAAAGCTTCTTTGTGTTTGGTGCTGGAAAGTTCAGACATCCTAATGGATTTAATCAGTCAGTAACCACGGCTTGGTATCAGTGTTGGCCAAGGAGTCAGAAGACATAGGTTCAAGGCCTGACTCTGCCGCTGATAGCTGTCTGTCCCCAGACATGTTGTTTCTTTTTGACCCTCAGTTTCTTCATCTGCAAAGTGGCTACTTGACTGCCTCACTGTGAGGACTACGTACAATTACGTGGGCCTTCCTCCTCCCTCTCTTACTTCCTTTCCAGTCTCATCGAATTCCAATCCACTACTCAGAGGTTGTTTATGTTTTTGTAAGTTGACCACTCACTCATGTCTCTTCTCTACCCACTCTTCTCTCTTAGCCTAGTAAAATCCAGTCCAGCCCATTCTACCTTCCACAAGTCCACTTAATGATCCTTCCCAAACACAATTAGGTCTTTTCTCTGGGCCCAGCAACCTGTTTTTTAGTCCTGAATCCAAGATACATGAACCACTTTAGCTTCACGCATTGTGACCCCTCACGGGCTGGTCTCAATCCACCCATTCTTGTCTTATTATCTCCAGCTCAGGTCAAACAGGCCTTCTCTCCATCCCCTGGACATTCCACCTGCTTTCAGGACTGTTATCTCTGCCTGGGAGCAGGGATCCACATGGCAAATGCAGGCGAGTTGCTCAGGAGACCGAGCTGGAGATGCAGACTGGGAAGATCTCTGCAGAAGTTAGAATTGAAAACGTGGAGCTGGGGGATCAGTAGGTAGTGTAGATGGAGAAGAGAAGATGAGCAGAGGGAAAGCAAAGAGAGGGAGGGGGATTTCAGGAAGATCAATGTTCCGGTGAGACTGTGAGCTAAAGGAGGAGCTCCAAGGCGGAAGACAAATAAAAAGATGTCATTGCGGAGGAAGATGCAGAAGAGAGAAATAACACAGAGCAGAAGAAAAGAGAAAGTGACAAGAAGGAAGGAAAGGTCTCCAGCAACAAATGTTGCAGGGAGGCCAGCCGGGTAAGGAAAAAGAACAAAGAGGTCACTGGGTTTGTCCAGGAGAGAGTCAGAGAGTGTATTTCCCGTGGAACAGCAGGGTGGAAACCTGTCTGCAGTGGGTTCAGGGATGAGGAGGAGGTGAAGAGCTGACTGTTAAGAGAATGGTGTGAGGTAACCTGAGCCAGTTCCTAAACAGTAACCCATGGTGCCTGACACCTGGTGGTGGGGAGTGGCTCTCCACCTCACCCTATGGAGATGTCAGCAGCCCCCGCCTGTTCCCGATGCCTAGAGAGGCTGCTGAAGCCCGAGCCTCCTTCTACCGCCATTAATTAGAAAGTAACCGAACAACAGATGCTGAAATCCTGTCTACTTCAAAATATCTTCCTTCACACGCCTGGTTCCCAAATACCTTCCATCCTGAGCTCCTGGAGACCATGCCCCACATCTTGCTAACAAAGCTATACCCAGTGATGTCCACCAATATACACTAAGCACAAGATTTAAGAGAATCAAACCACGGTTCCTCTAAAGCACCTTTGTGACCTTCGGTAAGGCATGTGTGAGCCTCGGTTTCTTCATCTGGCAAAAGACGTTGGTTTTACTCTAGAGGCTAGATGTAAGGATCAAATCAGAAAACGGGTGTTAAAACCTCAGGGAAAATTGTAAAATTTTCCACACAGGTTCGTTATTAATAGTTTTCTGATTGTGAGAATGCCCATTTGCCTAGAGCTTGTCAAGCTTGTCATCTTCAACTCGCTTTCCCTCACAACCCACATTCAAAGTACCAAAAATCCTATCAGCTCTTCCTTCTAAATATACCGTGAATCAGGCCGTTTCTCACCACCCCCACCACTATCACCATGGCGCAGGCTGGCATCGATGTTCTCTTGGGAAGCTGCAAGAGCTGAGCACTTGGTCTGGGCCTGACGGTCCTGCCCCTCTACAGCCTCTCTTCTCTCAAAGCAGCCAGAATGGCATTTTCAAAAATACAGCCAGATCATGTCATCCTTCTCTTAAAACCCCCTGCTGGTTTCGCATTGTGTGCATAACCGCGCCCTCCCACCAAGTCCCTGGGCGCCTTAGGGGCTCCCGATGAGCTGCCTTCTACTGTCCAGCAGCCTGTGGCTGTTGTCAGACCACACCATACCGTTCCCACTCCAAGGCATCTGCTCTCATATGGGACTCGCTCCTGTATTTGCATCAGGTTTTTGTTCCAAAAGCATCTCTCCTGAGGGGTCTCCCGGACGACTCTATTTCAAAGAGCCCCCTTCCCAGTACACCAAACCCATCCCCAGCTCAGCTCTGTTACTCATTCTAAATCAACTGGTGTTCGGCCTCCTGCTTTATTCCTCATCATAAAACCAAGAGGACCATGGGAAGGGCATGTGCCCTCACAGAAAATCCCCTCCATAGCCTTCCCCAGGAGGGACGAGAGAGGGCTCTTTGGTGAGGCCGCCTGTTGCCTAGGAGAAGCCGTTCACAACTGCCCAGGTTCGAGGTGCCTGGGGCTTCTCAGAGTGCTGCTCTGCCCTGGAGGACAGTGAAATGGAAACAGATCCTTCAGAACCTGTGTGCACAGCCACAGGAAGCAAACATGTTCTTGGTAACAAAGGAGGCCCTGTGAGGTCCTGATGGGCTTTTTCCTCACATGGCTAAAAGAAAGACAAAAAAGGCAAGGGGGCCAAATGCGCACCCATGAAGATATCCGCAGTTAGAAGTCCGGGGGAAGAGGGCAGTTTACATTTTAAAAAACGATGGAAGTGACCAAATACACAGAAGCAGAGGCCATGGGGTCAGGAGGTCCCGGCAAGACGCAGCTGGAAGTGACCTGAAAGGTCTGCCGGTCCAACGTCACGGCCGAAGCTAGCTCATCTTCTGCCGATTCCCTGCCCATAGCAAGGCCCCAGCTCTTGCACTCCTCCCCTACCTGGAGCCCCAACACCAATGTCCGCCTCTGTGCCTCTCTGTGCTAGAAGGTTCTGCCTTTCAGTTTTCTGACACCAGTCTCCCCTTTGCCTCCACCCTATGGGCCTAGGTCCACTCCCTCAAGACCCGGCA